>BOPP01000216.1:1539076-1558020 GCA_017312745.1 Gryllus bimaculatus
GGCGGGAACCGCTCTCTTAGCCCTGCCCCCTTCCAAGTGACCGACTACACCTTCCTGTCAGTTTGCTGCCAGATGTTTTGCCGAGTGCTGCATTGTCCTCATCCCTCTACTGAATTTTCCTTCAAATAACACTATCCAACGCAAAAGCAATAATTAACAACATTCAACGAAATAAATATTCTCCAGTTGTGAGCCATAAGGACAGGAGCGTCTCCCTTGACGATTTCATTGGAGTGTCTCATTAATAAATAATAAGAAATACTACGATCACACCAATCATCCCTTGAGCTGCCGAAGCCCAATAGTATTTTCTTTTCTCATATTTTTCTTTTCTCTATACTGGTCGAGGTTATTATTCTCTGCTAGGTTTGTACATAAAAATGAAGAAACATGCATGTTGTTTGTTTCGCTTCTTTTCCTTCTTTCTGCTTCTTCTTCTTTCTTTTTCTTCTTCTTCTTTTTCTTCTCCACTTCAAGATAGCGTCTATGACCTGTATCCGCGCTTTCTAAGACTTCCATTTTTGGCGAAGCGCTATCTGGGTCTCTTTTGCCTTGAAATACTGATAATACTTTGAAACTCTGCTTATGGAAATGTTGAGTCTCTTCCATTGCTCTTCCCAACATGTTAACCATTCCTGTCTGTAACATTGCTACCTGGTCATTCATGCTTGAAACGTTTAAATTCTCCTCGAATTTCCTTCAATTTTTGAGATGATCTAGTCTGTTACATTTTCTTCGGATCTCAAGAATTATCATTTCACCAGACACCTGTTTATCTTTCTCTCACAGAGTCCAGCATTTCACTTGCCAAACAACACAGACGGATGAGCATTGAACTTTATATTCCTCTATATAATATCTGCACGTGTTTTATCCTTAAGAGTTCGCACGAAATTTTCCGCATATATTCTGCTATTACGATTTTTTTCATCTGTATCGACGTTATGTTGGAGTCCGAATATTTAAAATGTTTCTTTTATTTCAACAATGAGAAAATAATATTTCTCTCTCGGAACTTCGGATGAAAAATAATTTCACCATATATAAATCCCCCCATTAATATACGTGTTTTGCCGGTCCATGTGAGTCCGCATTTCTTTCCCGATATGGAAACCATAATCCCCATTTGTGAATTGAATTAAAATGGATTAATGCCTCTTATTTATAGCGTGCGAGACTCAGGCTATGAGACCCGCCTCTTTCCGTCTGATTCACGCAAAATATACGACATAGCGCTCCTTTCCACCAAGCACCAGAGAGAGGAGAAATGTCTTGGGCGAGAAACAGGCCGATTTTGAATTTAGCTCAGAGGTGTCATTTATCTTGAGGATCTTTACATGCAAGTAAATCTACTAACATGGGACAGCCGGCGTTATATATTCCCCTCCGAAGGAAGCGTAACGAGAGGATTTTTTTTTCGGACCTTAAATAATCCACGGCTTCGATCGGGTTTGAAACCGCCTAAGTTGGCATTACAACAGCTCCGATACGCTAACCCGTTTCACATCGCCGCGCGCTATTTCGGATCAAAGAGTTTCCCCCCAATCTGTCAAGAGCGCTGTTCCTGCTTCCGCAGAGCCACCCTGCTCACTCGGCCCGAGCGTGCTTGCAGCTCCCCTCTCCTTAACAGCCGTTACCCCCCGGATCACGCCCCCCCCCCCGCACCACGCTGGCTCGCTTAGGGCGGCCGGTCCGTGGAATTCGAATTTCTAAGTTATTGGCCCGAGGAAATCGCGCGTCGTAGACGCTAACGCCAGTGTGAAATTTTGGCAGTCGAGGTGTGGGGGGGGGGGTATTTAATCCTTGCAACAGAAAAGCGGTTGGATAGATACGTTTTAAATAAAGTGTATAGAATAAAAGTGTGGGAGCTAATTGTGTTTGATTTTGGTAGAATGCTTAATTATTTCTCTGTCATTGTCCATACCCTCATTCACTATGCTTGCTGTACGGCCAACGAAAGCGGTGGGCGCAGGGGCAAATATTTCGTTTGTTCTAGCTTTGAGATATCTTATTTACTATTCGCGGTGTGTCTGATCTCATATTTGAAAAAGAGGATAATAAATCACAACTGAAATTAAGCAATATTATTCAGGCCTACTGATAACCTAGAAGCGTCTAAGCTCTCCTTCTACAACAAAATTTTAGTGTACAAGACAATAATCCAAGCCAACATGGACTACCCGCATAGAAACTACTGGGAACCCTGTCTCAAGCAAGTCAAACCTGGAGAGATCCTGAGAAGATTCGAAACCAAAAAAACACTGAGATATATATGCCAACGCTCCGTTGGTTCGCTCACCGAACAATAATTTGCTTACATAAGATTGAACATCCCAACAATGACAGAGGACTATCTCGGAGAGAAGCAAAAGAGGCATCAGAAGAGACTGGGCCCACCCGATGAATTATCAACACTCAGTGAACATGTTGGGATCAATAGTGAACATGTGTATTAGGCTAAAGCGTAGTGAACATATTCTAGACTTACCTTAGATTCTCTCATAAGTAACTTCCCTATCAGTTATACCATTTACTAATTGTTCAAGTGAACAGCATTGTAAAGTAGCCAGAATTGAAAAAAATAAATGTTTTATTCTTACTCTTTTAGTGTCGGCAACGCAATATTGGTCTGCAACCTGTTAGTATAATGACCAAGCTATTTCTTAATTTTCAAATTGAACCGCGTTTTGACTTGAATATTCAGTACGTCTGCCACATTCAAAATCTATGCTGTATTGAATGCACAGTCCATAACCAATTAGATATCAAAATGTTTATATAGTTTTATTTATTAAGAAAATACAAAAGGAAGTCGAGCTGCCTTCGGGAATTGTTGCTTCAGTTAGCCAGGACCAGTTCTGTGACAGCCACTGACTAGACTTAGGCAATTAGTAGTAGAGCCTTTACTGTCGAGTAGTAGTAGTACCGCAGCAGTCAGTAGCAGCTGATCTGCATTTACGCAGTAATGGAATCCCGAAGGACCGGACTTCCCCTGAAAAGGTGAAACGTCACTATGTGTATATGAACCCAATTTCACGTGTTTTCAAAGTTCTAAGCGTTCATATATATAAGCGGATCAACAAATACTTTTGTCGGTTATTTTCTTTACTGTTATATCTAGTAGCAGTTGTATTTGTTTATATTTTATACACGATTACAATTCTCTGTATTTTACTTTTCAAACAAAAAAAATCCACTGGATGCGATATTTGTAATCACGAAAAACACTCCACAAATGTTTGTAATTGTACTTTAAAAGTTGTATCAAATATGAACCAGTTTTTGAAAATTGTATTTAATTTAACAATATCACGTCTCTAAATTCTATACCCATTAGCTACGTATATTAATACTTAGAGCTGTAGGTTTACTCTTATGTGTCTCTTAAACTATTTCATATGTTGAAGAGCATGACTTAAATATACAAATTTAATTTTATTTACTTCACAACGTTTCAACCATAGTAGGGTTTTCTTCTGGAATGCTAAAATGATAAACATTGAAATAAAAATTACTATAATAAATAAACTACAATACAAACATTCTAAAAACCAAAACTACTTTTCGACATAATATAAAAATGAACAGAAGTTTAAGATAACTATCACAATCCTACAGATACCCTTTTGAGCTACGGTAATATATCATTTACAACAAATCAAATAAAAAATTTGTAAACGTAAATTCAAACATAAACACATTTCCCATGATTGATCATTACGTAAAGAATTTACAATAATGATGCAAAATACGAGAATAATGAAATAGAGTTAAAATGTTTAACCTCATTTGACCTATAAACTTATGCCAACATAAACAACATTTGAAATACAATCCCAAAAAGATTGAACTACCAGACGAAGTGACCATTGTTGAATTGGTCAACTCTTCAACATATAAAATACAATTGTTTTCAATATTCTACCCATTATACTCAGATAAGTACTTCCAAATTAGAGCCCAAAAACTGGAGACCAAAGGAAAAGAAAAAAAGGAGTTTTGACCAACTTAGGATAACGATTGGCTTGTCTTGGTACCTTCGATCATGTGAGTACTAAAAAACCTTCTGGTGAGAGGTGAGGAGAGATGGCGCCGTAAGTTCTTAAATACTGGTTATTCTACGTGTTTTTGGCTAACATTCCCATAACTGATAAATCCTGTTCGACAATTATAGCATATACAAAAGTGTAGGAAGGCAAAATTTCCAAACAAAAAGTCCTAAGACGTCCTTTGCCTGTAAAAAGTCATACACTATTTGAAAGTTGTCAGCCTCGAAAAATTCTAGATTTCTTTTACTACGAACCTTTATATATTTTTAGTTATTTATCTTAATGAAACAATGATGCTTAAAATATGTTAAGAAATATAAGAAGAGTAATGTTCAATTTTGTTTTACACTTTATCAAACATGTTTGCGTATTTTACGGGAAAACCGATTGATATTTTGTACGCTTCAAAAATTAGTTGTTACATGAAGCAAATACTGGAGACCATTGGGATACGAAAAACTGTCAATTTCCGTCAAATTGTTTCTTTGAATCTTTTCCTACTTATGCACAAGAGACCTTAAAAAATTGCAAAGAACACCTAAACAAAGAGGTTACATTTTCGGCCAACGCGCGTCTATAATCCTTATCAGAAATTCTTGAAAACAATCGAAGAAGCTAGCGTATGTTGAATTCATGCCACTATTGTGGACGTGCTTGTCAGATGCGCCAGAATGGCAATAGACCTCGAATGATGATTCTTCGAATTTGTTTCAGTGTGTTCTATGATTTTTGATAATATTCTTTCAAACAAGGACATAGATTTAAGAGATGGGCAAATGTCCGGTATAGACTCCTATGTATGATGGCCAGGATAAATGGTGAGTTAATAAAGTCGTTTGACTTTGAGATTTTTTTCTTGAATAAACGTAGCTATCATCATCAGAGATAATTTGGCAGTCTACTGCAGTAAACAATTTCTGATGTGCAAACACCACCATAGCCGAGTATACCATATTAGGATGTGGTATCCAAAAATGGATATTCCCTCGTTCCACCTGGTTCAGACATAGGCGTCACGATTTTGCGCGCAGAACTAACACCCTTGCGGTCCACAACTCTGGAACGCCTTTCTATATACATAGTCCCCCCGCGTGGCACGAACTTTCAAGAAAAATCTCAAGGCGCTCCTCAAATGTTTTTTATTAAAATATCTTGCACAAAATAATATGGAATAAAATACTCGCAAAGCTATTAATTAGTGGTACATGGTAAAGAGCACATAAGTCTTCGGGGAATTTAACATCTGCAATCTTCTATTTGGAAAATTCAAACCGTTAATTTCGGGTAGCTATCGCTATAATATTTTAGTATGTCGCGAAGTTACATTTTCGGGTGATATATGTTTTTCCAAAAAAATACAAGAGATTGTAGACGATTTATTAGTAGAAAGAAAGACCTCTCATGCCGTCTAATATGCACATTTCCACGCAATTCTAAACACATTGTAGTTTTGAGTTAATGTGCGTTTAACGACTTCTAATTAATAAGGTTTTTGTCTCTTACAAATCAGAAAACATTTCCGTGAAAAGGAGCTTTGAAATTTGAATTCATCCCAGGTAGCGTGCTATAAACGCCATTTTTCTTTATAGACCGTGCTTACCTTATATCATTGTTGCGAGAAAGAATATAACGAATAACCAGCGTACGAGTTTTACTGTTATTATCACTTTTCTCTTAGAAATAAACAATAATATTATGTGTTAGCGCATATTATAGGAAACAAATTTGAGTGAAATGATAATGAAAAAAAGGACCTTTAGAACACTCGAGCAAATTACACTATGGAGAGCGTGTCTGGCCAAGAATATTCTGTTCACGGAACAAGATTATACTAAATAATGATAAAGTTCTGTGCGCAATTCTGTAGTGCCCTCTAGTATTTTTGGAGAGATGGTGACTAAGGGTAAACTATAACCTATTTTCACAATCTGAAGCAGCTTGATGGAGATTATTGTGGATACGTGGATCACACTACCTGGAAATAGGTAGTAGGTCTTCAACTTGCCTTCGCTGCTTGACAGACGATATCACATATTTCCAGTAAGGCTGTAAGATAACTTATTACCTGACCAGACTAGACAGTCCGTTAACTCTTTTACCAAAATACGCTTTTTATTATTTTTACCCGATATTTTCATGACTTGAGCTATTTTAACAATAGGTGAATCATCTTAATTGCACGTTTTGGAGTTTGTTTAATATATTATTCATTTTCCGTCTTTTTGCTTGCATATTCTAGGGTTTCTATGCCATTTTTGGAATTTACGACCCCCTGTTTTTGACCATCATATTAGCGTCTTTCTTTTTCGCCTCTTTCGCTCTAACATCCACGCCACGCGCTAATATTAACCTTTTCTCTCATTGGCGCTCAATAGCCTATCAAGCTGCAAACGTGACTGTTAGCCGTGTGGACAACATGGATGGCCACGGTCATGTATTGTCTTTCAGTCGACGCGGAGGCTTCCAAGTGTCATGTTGTTTTAAACAAGATCTCAAACAGGAAATGAAGATGATACCACTAAAGATTTTTCAGTATATTTGTTCATATGCTTACGGACATGTTTGCTTACCCGGAGAAATCCGTATCCTATGCGTGATATAAGGCCTCTGATCCCATTTTGACGAACACCTAGTATCTTTACACGATATACCCCCATTCCAGATTGGCCGCTTCTTATTGCGCGCCCCCTAATCACAACGCCTTTTTTATCTAGGAACGAATCCTCCTCTAAATAAAACTTGATATCTTGGGATAATACTATATATACTATTCACAACATTACCACGCAGCTACTTTTTGAATTTTCACTGTATACCAAGTGAATTATTGCATAAATATGATGGGCGAAACCCCCACTTAGCCTTCCAAATGACAATGTGACCCACCCTATGCTTTTTCTATAGTTACGATTGTTTTCGAGTAAGCAGCACGGAAGTGTAATAGCCCGATACGAGTTGTGATGGATTTCTAAATGATTTTGGAAAATTTCGTTTCTACCTAATACGGGCTTGATATACCTAATTTAATTTATCATCTGCTTTTGTTAAAAATGTTATCAATGACCCTCTGTCATTTGTGTATGTGTATCTTATCGAACAAATAGTAGTATGATCTACAAAATTCACATCACATTTACCGTGACACCCCGAATATAATCACAACCTATGGTCTACTTACTTACGATTATCATCTGTATCGACGTCATGTTGTAGTCCGAATATTTAAAATGTTTCTTTTTTATTTTCAACAACTGAGAAAATAATATTTCTCTCTCGACTTTGGATGAAAAATAATTTCCCAAAATAATCCCCCCAAAATACGTTTTGCAGTCCATTTATGGTCCGCATTCTTTTCCCGGAAGGAAACCAAATCTCCATTTTGAATTGAATTGAATTAATGCCTTATTTTACGTGGCGAGACTCAGGCCATGAGGCCCGCTCTTCCGTCTGACCACGCAAATTTCGCTACGCTCCTTTCACCAACTACCAGAGAAAGGAGGAATTTCTTAGGCGAGAAAAAGGCGATTTTGAATTTAGCTCAGAGGCGTCATTTAGGCTTGAGGATCTTTTACATGCAAGTAAATCTACTAGCATGGGACAGCCGGCTTTACTTCCCCTCTGAAGGAAGGCGTACGAAGGATTTTTTCGCCCTTAAAAATCCACGGCTTCGATCGGGTTTGAACCCGCCAACTTGGGTACAACAGTCCGATACGCTAACCGTTACACATCGCCGCGCGTTATTTGGGATCAAAATTCCCCAATCTGGCAACCCTGTTCCTGCTTCCGCGGAGCCACCCCTCTCACTGCCCGAGGGTGCTTGCAGCTCCCCTCTCCTTAACAGCGTTACCCCCCGGATCGCGCCCCCCCGCACCACGCTGGCTTCGTTAGGGCGAGCGGCGAATTTCGATTTTAATTATTGCCCCAAGGAATCGCGTCGTAGACGCTACGCAGTGTGAAATTTTGGCAATCGAGGTGGGGGGGAGAAACGGCAAATTCGAGGGTAAATGAAAACCTTTACGACGAATATTTCCTTTTTACGATAATACGGATTTGGTAAGACGTTTTAAAATATTCCACGATATGAAATATAAATATTGTAATCGAGTCGATATTCGGCATGATATGTCGTCCTTATTTGATCAGTCAGGACAATATATAATAGACACGGCCTTCTTGGAATAAAATCACAGGTTGGCAATGTTGTGATGTCATGGAGAAGGTCGACTCAAAAGACGCATAGAATCAACAACTAGAGAGAAAATGTGCGTTCTGGAGTGAGGAAGTAAAAGTTTAATAGAGCACTTCAGTCAGTGTAGCATAACTTACCGGAGATTTTGGAGGTAAGAAATACCATATTCGCGGTATATTTAATTGAGGACAGTATTACGAAAAGGTAGATGGACCAGAATATTTGGGAGAATCGATGTAATGAAGTGTAATATGAAAGTGAAACGAAATGAAGGACTTTTATGTTGAAGGTGAATATTATAAACCGAGGTACTTTTATTGTAAATTGTTACATAAACTAAATGTTTTATTCTTATTTTTAGTGGAATGCAATATTGTGCAATTGTTAGTATTATGAAAGCTATTTTTAATTTTCAAATTGAACGCGTTTTGACTTTATATTTCAGTACGTTGCCACATTCAAATCTATGCTGTTGAATCATCAGTCCAAAACAATAATTAAATAGATATTTTTATTTATTAAGAAACATAAAAAGGAAGTCGAGGCTGCCTTCCGGGAATTGTTGCTTCAGTTAGCCAGGACCAGTCTGTGACAGGCCACTGACTAGACTTAGGCAATTAGTAGTAGCTTTCGTAGTAGTAGTAGTAGTAGTAGCAGCAGCAGCAGTATGATCTGCATTACGCAGTTAATGAATCCCGAAGACTCCGGACTCCCCTGAAAGGTGACAACGCACTAGTGTATATGAACCAATTTCACGTGTTCAAAGTTCTAAGCGTTCATATATATAAGCGGATCACAAATATTTTGTGGGTTATTTTCTTACTGTTATTTTAGTAGCAGTTGTATTGTTTAAATTTTATACACCGATTAAAATCTGTATTTTACTTTTCAAACAAGAAAATATGGATGCGATATATTGTGAATCACGAAAAACACTCCACATAATGTTTGTAATTGTACTTTAAAAGTTTGTATCATAATATGAACCCAGTTTATGAAATTGTATTTAATTTAACATATCACATCTCTAAATTATACCCATTAGTCTACGTTATATACTTAGAGCTGTAGGTTTACTCTTTATGTGTCTTAAACTTATTTCATATGTTGAAGAATGACTAATTGAACAAGATTTAATTTTATTTCTTCACAACGTTTCAACCATAGTAGGGGTTTTCTTCTGGTGAATGCTAATAATGATAAACATGAAATAAAAATTACTATAATAAATAACACAATTACAAACATTTCTAAAAACAAACTACTTTCGACAAAATATAAAATTGTAAAGAAGTTTAGATAACTATACAATCCTACAATACCTTTTGTGCTTGGTAATATATTTTACAACAAATTCAAAAATAAAATTTGGTAAACGTAAATTCAAACATAAACAATTTCCATGATGATCATTATGTAAAGAATTTGCAATAATGAATGCAAATACGAGAATAATAAATAGAGTAAAATTTTAATACATTTGATGTAACTTATAACTAATACACTTGAAATACAATCCCAAAAGTATTGAACTACCAAGACGAAGTGACCATTGTTGAATTGGTCACTCTTCAACATATAAAATACAATTGTTTCAATATTCTACCCATTAATCTCGATAGTACTTCCAAATTAGACCAAAAACTGGAGATCAAAGGAAAAGAAAAAAAGGAGTTTTGAAACTTAGTATGAACGTTGGTTGCTTGCTACCTTCGACATATACTAAAAAATCCTAATGTGTGGGAGGTGGGGTGGGGTTTAAATACGGTTTCTACGTGTTTTGCATACATCTCCATAACTATAAATCCTGTTGACAATTATGCATTATACAAAAGTGTAGGAGGCAAAATTTCCAACAAAAAAGGTCCTAAGACGTTTTGCCGTAAAGTCAACTATTTGAAAGTTGTAGCCTCGAAAAATTCTAGTTTCTTTTACACGAACCTTTATATTTTTTAGTTATTTTCTTTATGAAAATGATGTTAAAATATGTTAAGAAATATAAGAAAGTAATGTCATTTTTGTTTTACATTTATCAACATGTTTGCGTATTTTACGGGAAAACATGAATATTTGTACTTCAAAACTTATTGTGTACATGAGAGCATCGGAGACCATTGGGATATGAAAACTGTCAATTTCCGTCAAAATTGTTTCTTTGAATCTTTTCCTCTCATGAAAGAACCCTAACAAATCAAAGAACCCTAAACAAAGAGGTTACATTTTCGGCCAACCCTCTATATTTTCAGAAATTGAAAAAAATCGAAGTAGCGTATTTGAATTTCATGCACTTTGTTGGACGTGCTGTCAGATCGCAGAATGGCAATAGACCGTTCGGAAATTCTTGGAATTTTTGTGTCAGTGTGTTCTATGATTTTGATAATATTCTTTCAAAGGAAATAGATTTAAGGATGGTAATAGATATATAGGTGGGAGGATAAAGGTGTTAAAAGTATAGTTTAACTTGAGATCTTTTTTCGATAACGTAGCTATCATCATCAGAGATATTTGGCAGTCTCTGGGCAGTAAACAATGTTCTGATGTGCAAACACCACTAGCACCTATACCATTATTAGGATTGTTTCCAAAATGGATATTCCCTGGTCCACCTGGTTCGACTCGAGGCGCAGCGATTTTGAATAACTTTCTTCACAATTTGGGAACGCTTTATATACAGTCCCCCGGACAATTTCAAAAATTCTCAAAAAGGCTCCAAATTGTTTTTATAAATTCTTGAACAAATAAAGTAAAATACTCGCATATAGGTGGCATGGAGCCAAATTTCAGAGTTAACTCTGAATTTTTGAAATTTTCAAACTTTTTCGGGTGCTAATCGCTTTTAGTATGTCGCGAAGTTCATTTCGGGTTATATTTTTAAAAAATTACACAATTGTAGTTTTTTAGTATTAGAAGACCTCTCATGCCGTTAATATGCACATTTCCACCAATTTCTAAACACTACTGTAGTTTTGAGTTAATGTGCGTTAAATGCGACTTCTAATAAAGTTTTTCTAAAACTCAAAAATTTTTTGTGGAAAGGTGCTTTAAATTTGGAATTTACAGTAGTGCATAAACGCCATTTTCTTAAGAACGGCTCCACATTTTTCAAAGAATATTGCGATTTAGTACGAGGTTTTACTGTTATTTAATATTCTTAAAATAATATTTCTGTTCTACTATTTGGAAAAATTTGGAAATATGTAAAAAAAGGAACTTTAGACGGCGATTGATGGCACTTGGCAAGAATAGGTAGCAAGATAGTAATATGGGAAAGTCTGTGCCATTCTGTAGCACCTCGTTTCTTGAGATGAGAGGGTAAGAGTTCCTATTTTCCTGAGCGTGTGAGATTCATTGGACGTGGTCAACTTACCTAATGTGCGTCGCGTGCCAGTCGTGTTTTGCGACTATCACTATCGTGCTGAAGAAACTTTAGATGCTACCAATAGAGTCCGGAAGTTTTACAAAATACCTTTTTATTATTTTTACGATTTTATGACTTTAAACAATAGGAATCACTTAATTGCACGTTTTGGAGTTGTTTTAATAGATTTTCATTTGGTCTTTTTTGTCTATTCTAGTTTCTGATGCCAATTTTTGAAATTTCGCCTTTTTTCTGACTCATTTGTCTTTTTTTTGCCTTTTTCGTCAATATTTAACCTTTTTCTCTCATGGCGCTAATACCTATCAAGCTGCAAACGTACCTGTTAGCCTTGACAACATGATGGCACGGTCATGTATTGTCTTTCAGTCGACGCGGGGGCTCCAGTGTCATGTTTTAAAAATCTAACAGGGAAATAAAGATGATACCACTAAAGATTTTTTATATTTTTCATTGATGTTTACGGACGTGTTTGCTTACGAGAAATCGTATCCTATGCGTGTATAAGGCCTCTGATCCCATTTGACGACATAGCTGTCTGTACACGATATACCCCATTCAGTTGCTTATAGTTTTGTTTCCTTCTGTCGATTACACATGTGCGAAGAACGAAATCTATAATTCAGTTTTCACTGATACCATTTAAAGATTTAAAAGGGGGTCCACAAAAGCATTTCGTAGACACAGCGTCACGATAATATAAATTAATAGTCGTCATAGCGAATGGTTCTGTGCAATCAAGATTACAAAGAAAAGGTTGTTTCATTCTACGCGAGTGCTAATGCACAAATTTTAGAATTGAAATAAAAATGTGAATCATTTTAAATATGAACTTTTTACATTAATTACCTACTTTAAAATGGTGATTTTTAAAAATTGTTTTCTGTATTTTGACCCCCCTACTTTATTCACAATAAATGCCTTTTCTTCATGTCCATTTTAGTAAAAATAAATCTCTTTTTGCCTGCCTATTTTCGGTTAAATAAATGCCTGGACTTCGTGCTCTAGTCACCGATAATGAAGCACTACGCGTACGTAAAGTTAACAGACGGCGTTTATATGATAACTAGACTAATTATTGTGGTTGAGGTAAATCGAAATTTTAAAGTATGCGCAATGGACGCTTTTTCTACATGGTTCACCTACAGTATACCCCGGACTACAGAATGCGATAAAAAGGTTGCAGTCTATAGAGGTTAGCCCTTCATTACCTCAATTTGATTGTCTCCTGTGTTTCAGCGCTAGCATTTAACCGCATGTACTCCCTTATTCCCCACAAAAACCGAGCGCATTTATTAGTCTCCGTGTTCTTTTTCGCGTGCTTTTTTTTTTTTTGCGGTGGACGACCTTTCGACATTAACTCACTTAGCTCTTTGGCTTTTCTCGTCACGCATTTCGTTAGTGGGCCTACTCAAAAACCGGGAGAACGTTGCGCGTTTCGTGTAGATTGAAGAAGCGTTAATTTCTCGGAACGAAATTGGTATTTTAAATGCAGGGTAAGGTTTTTGCGGGCTCGCAAGCTAGAAATGTGCATCTCGGCGAAACGGAAAGAAATTCCGGGCAGTGTTTGCGACAGGTTGCAAATCTCATCTGCGTATAAACTTCATTTAATCTGTGACCTCGTTCTTTCTCAACTACGGGGTTTGAATAGGTCGGTTTGTTAATTGAAATGTTGATCACTAGGCCGTGAATGAGTGGCTGTTTGCAATTTTTTCAGTCGTTAAATGAATAACCACTCATTAAATGTACTGGTATTTACAGCACTCCTCCAGTGCACATAAAAAACTCAGACAGACAAGTAAAACGGTTTCTGCTTCAAAAAGCATTGCATGCGTTTAGAAACTGCGAAAAAATACCCTTGAATTTCATTTTTATACGATACCTTTCTACAAAGTAACTATGTAATATTTACTTCTAAGATAATTTAACATTTAATTTTACTTTATTAAACGTAAAAAACATTGTAAATCACTTCTAGGTCAATACTCTTTTTGCGTACCATCAGATTTGCATTCGTTGAGATAGTCCCGTGCGATCCTATTCGGCATGTATCCACATTTCCTCAATAATGAATAATAAAAATGTACATATTTTTACGGAAATAAATAAACGAATACATCACTGAAAATAGATTTTTGGCCCTAGCTTGCCAGCTACGTGGAATTCAGTCGCTGTCTGTAGGAGAATTCTAGTGGCCGGCTGCTCTGATCGGTAGTTTTCCGTGGTTTTTTTCGATCAATACCGGGCGAACGCCGAAGTAGTACCCTAACAAACGGACCACGGACCGTGCGCTATCTTACTTTCCTCTTTCTTTTCCTATCCTCACCCGTTACACACACACATACACTGAAATGCACTACACTACCACACACGCCCGGAGACCGGTCGGAATCTTACAGCTTATCCCGGTTGGGGCGGTGCCCAGCTGGTGGGAGATACATGGTAGAGGAAAATAAACCTCTAGCCGACGATAGGTCGGCACCGGATCTGGCCACCAGGCGGACGAAAAACCATTGTCACCTACCGAGCAAACACATTCACTACACTTACGGGACTAATGACCTCCCTAGTTGTCGTGCCCGGAATCACTAGCAATCAATCAAATTTGAAAATATACGCTGTTATCATAACATTCTTCTTGCTTGTGAGATTCGGAATGTTTTTAACAAAAATACATACGGAGACCTCGTACGAGACGTATTAGTGTTTTTGTAGAAATGCTTAAAAGACGATTTATGTATTTTCTCTTCCGATAAGTATCGTGTAGTTAACTAACAAAGCTCCACTATACTCCACGGCCATTTTGTCTTGTTAAAAAACACCTGATATCCTGATATCCTTCTGATATCTTTTTCAAATCAATTCAATACTTCAGCTGTTTAAAAGTTTCAGAGAAGCAAATTTGCAAAAATGTTTTCCACATTTGATCAATATGGAATATTTCAGTGTCAAGAATTTTACGTGTTTTTGCATTATAAGTACCTGCAATTCACTAGAAATTGCGTAACTTAAGGTGTCGTTTGCCAAGATATTCAATTCGTAAACTTCGTTTGAGCAACATTCGCATGTAGCGAACTGAAGTCTAAGCCTACTGAAGTGTTTCTAAAGGTAACAAATGGTATTTATAACTCAAAGGTGAAAATATTAATTTTATTATTTTGGCTCGAAATTTCTTTGCTTGAGGTACGTAGGAAAGCAGAAAATAATCCAAAACTATTTAGTATAAAAATATTTTTAAACGTAGTACCCCCTACACGTTGGCACCCTACCTCCCCAAAACCCTCTCTGCTCCTCTTAGATATCCAGGAAAGTTAAAGAATATTGCATAGAGTAGGGTTTTCGCCTGACAAACTTTACTTAGCTCTATCAAGCGTAAAAATATTTTCTAATATTTTTGTGGCTATCAAGGAACCTAAAATATAAGTGCCAAGGAAGATTGTACAATTATATCAAATGTTTTTAAGAAAGTGTGCATTTTTCGAAAATCGTATCTCTAAGTTACTGAATAAACATTTATTGAAACTTTGTTCTGAACGTCCATTGCATTGTTTTTATATTTGTTTGATATTCTGTAAGTGCGAAGTTACATTTATACATTTTTAACAAATAAACATGTTTTATAACAACTTTCCATCTGAATGGAAAGTATAGAGAAATGGATAGGGAAAGGGTGGGAATAAGTTCACACATGGATACACTACTAAATTAGGTTTGCGAGAAAGATAGATTACAAGACACCTATTATATCACGTGTTTCAAAAAACATGACATTAAATAGTATTCTACCATGAAAGACTACTAAAAATTATTCACTTACACAAAATATAGCATTTTCTGCCAATAAGGTTATACGGGATTTGACATGAAAGCTTTAATGTTTGCTTTCACGATAACGTAGCAATCCTGATAAATTCGCGCCTTCTGTTCAGCGAAGCCCAATTCTTCGTAAACCCCTCCCGCCAGAGTTCGCGCCGTCCAGAAATATCAGCACCCGGTACAAAGCGCCTTTTTCTGATATTTCTCCGGGCTTTGCCAGGGCTTCTTCTCCTTTCAGCTGCTATTCTCCTCGCGGTCCGGGTTTTACGTTCACCTGCAAACGCGTTTTCAATGGACGATTCGACTCGTTTCGCTCTTTCAAATCCCTACTTTTTTCTCTTCTCTGTGAAGGAAATGTTAGTTGGCTGCTGTGCTACACTCTAGGCTGGCAAGATCTCTCCATTCCATTCAAACAAGTAATAATAGGTGCATATACCCGATCATTTCATGGCTTTACTGAAAACACCCGAACTAAAATAATATTGTAATTTAGTTGTAAAATTGAAATACCACTTATGTCAATGAATATTTCATAATATTTCATACATTCAATCTAAAGATATCCCTAGGCATACGTTCACATATTTGAAAACTCAATTAGATTTGTCAAGGTATGCAACATAGATTATTGACTGTATATTTCAGACTTTTTAAATTATATACCACACGGCAGAATGCAGCGTATTTATAGCTTTACATTTTTAGACTTTGACTCGTTTAGTTTTATGTATTTTGCGAATATGTTAAGTCTCTATCACAAAAACGTTTACAAAATTTTAGTTTCTGTTAACTGGCAAAAACTTTTGTTCCTTTCCGATGTGAGAAATGTTTGAAAACGATTGAGATAATAATATACTAATATAATAATAACAATAATAACAATAACAATAATAATAATAACAATAATAATAATAATAATAATTTGTGGCGAGGCTTAGGCCAGTATAAGAAAATTGACTATGACTCTCGATAATTATTGCTGTGACGTAGGTTTTGAAAGACCAGCACCCAGAATAGTTCGTAACACGAGGTAAGAAAAGAAATAATAGTCTTGTGAATACACACGAGAATACAACTTACCAAAAAAATTGAGATTATAGTGTTGATGTAGTTCTCTCTACCGTAGTATAGGAAGGAAAATACCAAGCTATCTATTTTGTGAGTGTTTTAAAAATGCAAATAAGGGTTTACATTCGATTCCTTGCGAAACGTTCTAAGCCAGTGGTAAATGCATTAGCTATGTCAACGTGACACGTATATAAACGAAATAAAATCTGCCTGTGCAACTGCCGTGTAGTTAAAGTAGTTGAGATTTCGAAAGGACTTTTCGCCGTTTGCGCGAGTCAGATGTATGTTGTATTCTGTCGCTCTCTTCCTTTAGACCGACCTTTTAAGACACTATTAAAATCCGTATCTCCCTCGATTGCCTACCTAACCACCCTACCTCCCCATCAATTCTCACTCCACTGCTTCCATAATCCCCCAACTGCCTCGCTTTACCTCCTCATCACCTCTGTCACTCCACCGCTTCCATAATACTCCCTTCCATTGCCTACCTAACCGCTCCGCATGCTGATCGTATAAATCACCCCACCGCTTCTGTCACCCTGCAGTGCTTTCCACCCTCCCTCATTGCCTCCTTTCTCACCTTTCTTTCACATTTCTATCCATCACCCGCCTCTTCAGTCACTCTCTACTTTCACATTCGCATCCCGTCTCCCACACTCTCACCATCGTCTCAACTGTGCGCGCACGTTTACTTGATCCTCCAGATCGCTAGTTCTCACTCGGCCCAGCACAGCACGGCCCGGTAGAAAATACGAGCTCCTCTCAGAACGTCACGGCTGTTTCCACTGCTGCCTACCGTCTTCCTTTACAATGCGGACTTCTCAGTTACGCTCTCTCTTCCTTGTTACTCAATAGTATTTATATTTATTTTTTCAGAATTTTAAGAAAATATTCCGTTGATTCTTATTTCAATTTAAGTCCAAGTCCATTGCCATCTTAGTCCAAGACGCGCTACCGAAGATGTGGCTCAGTGCATCATCTGACCGGGAGGTCCTAGTTCCCCGACAGTGGCAAGATTTTCGACCCTAGCTTGTCAGCTCGGTCGAATTCAGTCGCTGTCTGGAGGAGAATTCTAGTGGCCGGCTGCTCTGATCGATAGTTTTCTGTGGTTTCTCCGATCGACACCAGGCAAATACCAGAGCAGTACTCTAAATAAACGGGCCACGGACCGCGCGCGATCTTTTCTTCCTCTTCCTTGTACTATCCTCTTCCCTCACACACGCAGTAACATGCACTATACTACCACTCATGCCGGGGGGCCGGACGGTAACTCAGAGCTTGTCCCGGCCAGGGTGGTGCCCGGCTGGTGGGAGATACCCGGTTGGGGAAACCCCCGCTAGGTCGGCGCCGATTCTCGCCGTACAATGGGGGAAGATCACCGCCACCTCCCGAGAAAAAATCCACCACACTTACGACACTAATAATAATAATAATAATAATAATAATAATAATAATGGCCCTAGTAGTTGATGCACTCGGTTTCATTCAACAAATCATTCAATCAATCAATCCACTTGTCCTTGTCGTCCATCGCCGTCTTCGCTCCGTCCTCTCTTTTCCGTCCCCTACATCACCCCATCGCTTCACTCACTTGCCTACCCCGTCACACTGCCGTTTCCGCCGTCCAAATTCGCCGCAGGTAGGGTGAACACCTCACTGTCTTCCCACCATTTCAGCCCCATTGATTGATTGATTAGTGATTCTTGGCAATCAGGTGCTAAGGTCATTGGTTCTGTAAGTGTAGTGCATGTTTTGATCGTGGGAGTTGACGGTGTTCATCCTCTGCTGGATCGCCGACCTACGCCAGCGTATGGGATTGTTCCCCAATCATGTAACTTCCACCAACGTGGCACCATCCTCGCCGCCCCCACGCGATCTTTCCTTCCCTTTTCTTGTCCTATCCTACCCCTTACTTACAAGCGCTTACACATACATGCTTAACACTACCACACATGCCGGAAGACCGGTCGGGAGATTACAGCTGGTCCCGACAGAAGTGGTGCCCCGCAGGTGGGAGATACCCAGTTGGGAAACACCCCGCTATCCAACAGTAGGTCGTCACCGTATCTCACCATCTAGCGGGAGAATATCACCGCCACCTCGAGTGAAATATATTCACTACAGGTACGGGGCTAATGTCCTTAACAGTTGACGTGACCGGAATCACTAATCAATCAATCAATCAATCAAAAATGTATTACCCCTCCGCTTTTGTCACCCAGCATCTCGTCAACCTTGCCGTCCCCGTCGCCCTTCCCAACCCTCCCTCATGTCCCCATCTCGTCCGTCACTCAGCCTCTCCCATCACATACATTGCCAGGCTCTCCCAGCCGCCATCACCATCACCATCACCATCGACCTCGCCCTCTCCCTCGCCTTCGCCCTTGCCCTCGCCCTCGCCCTCTCCCTCTCCCTCGCCCTCTCCCTCGCCCTCGCCCTCGCCGTC
>BOPP01000216.1:1580896-1614575 GCA_017312745.1 Gryllus bimaculatus
CTCGCCTCAACTTGTCCCGCGAATCGGCCGAGGGCGAGAGAAGCCCTCTGATCCGATCGCGTTTGCGGGTAGCCCCCTTCCACGCTACGCTCTTCGCGCGACACCAGCTCCAGTGATGGTGGAAGAATCGGCGGAAGGGTATTGGCAAGTTGAGAGCACGTCCACTTGCTACGGCGCGGCACGGCAACTTAGAGAAAAACGGGCGGAGTTCGCATGCGCGGAGAGTGGCTGAAGGGAAGTTTCCTCCCCTCTCCGAGTGCCAACTTCTCCGACGCCTCCACCCCCGCAATCACTGGCGACGGGAAAGCAGTGCTGGTGGAGCTGGCCTCACCTCGCGTTGCACAGGGTGTTGATGGCTTCCAAATATTTTTTACTAATTACTCAGACTGTACTTTGATCTCTGTTAAAGACAAACTATTAACATAAAATCACTGATTTATTTCGAGTTTTGGGCATTAAGGATCCACATAACGTGGATTCTACCTACCCCACGTGTTACAGAATTTTCTCCTCTAAATTTAGCCAATGTATCTAACCAGTGTTTCGTACGTTGGCCCTGTAATAAGTTTTCTTCACCGTTTGTTCACTCAGCTTTACATAACTTGGTCTCTACTCCATAGCGAGAAAGTAAACATATTTTTAAGATTATTATTTGTTGTTCCAAATTATTTCTTTCCAATTAGTCCAAATAGTATGTTCTTTCCAAATTAGTCAGACTGTACTTTGACCTTTAAAGACAGATTAATAACATAAAATCACTGATTTATATCAATACATAAAAGCAGAAACGTTTCGGAAATTAATTGTTTCCATCGTCACGGTTTTTGGCAAAAACAAACAATTTATTAAACGTGAAATGTTCTGTTTCATTATTTGTTTTTACCATTAAGTCTGACAATGGAAATGATTAATTTCCGAGATGCTGATGTTTTTATGTATCATATGTAATTGATATGTTGATAAGCAGTGATTTTATGTTTATATTTGGTCTTTAAATTAAAGGCCAAAGTACAGTCTGACTAATTTGGAAAGAACATAATATTTGGACTAATTGGAAAGAAATAATTTGGAACAACAAATAATTATTTTAAAAATATTTTTACTTTCGCGATATGGAGGAGAGATCAAGTTATGTAAAGCTGAGTGAACAAACGGCGAAATTACGGAAGAAAACTTATTACAGGACCTAGTTACGAAAACCCGGATAAATCCATTGGCTAAATTTAGAGAAGGAAATCCTATAACACGTGGGGTAGCCAGAATCCACGTTATGTGGATCCTTAAGCCGAAAAATCGAATGACGGATGTCCTTTGGAAGGATAACCTTTGTCTGCCAGCGCCTGTCTGTTAACAGCGCTCGCAGCTAAACCGTTAAATCGATTTCCTACAAAATTGATAATGCCAAATCCATCTCGCTGATGTCGTGGTTCCTTGAATTTGAAACTGATATTTTAATTTTGGTAGGTACCTTAGAAGAAGCCCTTGGGATATTTTCCAAATTTTCAGAAAAATGGCTCCATCGTTTTTGATTAAATGTTGTTGTTGGATAGCGTGAAGGACGTTTCAGAGAATGGTTCAAGTCTATTGTTCGTTAAAAACCCTGAATTTTCGAACATTGCGAAAGTTGAAAATTTCTTCGAAGTCTTTCTTCTTAAGATTTTACCTTAATGAAATCTGTTCCTGAAAGATAGATTTTGAAGTAAAGAGATGTGTGGTGTTTCGAAAATGAGTTATTTTCTCGTAATTTTGCATTAAAATACGGGCGAGAAAGTACATGTTTTAGCATCACTAATTTCTTATTTACTTAGATCACTTTTGAACTTCTAAGGTCATACAGCGACCACTGTACGTGACATTGGGAGTAATGGTAACAGTAACGCGATTGGATGGGACAGGGCGCAGCATTACGGAGCGTGACGCGAGCGTGGACGGGGCGTGACGGAGCGTGACGGAGCGTGATGGGTGTGACGGGGCGAGATGGGATGGGACGGTGTGGGGCGTACGGAACGTGACAGACGTGACGGGGCAGATGAGGTGTGACGGAGCGGTATGGGACGGGACGTGACGGGACGTGTCGGTGCGGACGACGGATGGGATGTGGAGGGGCGTGGCGTGGCGTGCGAGACTGGGCGTAATAAAGATGTGACTGGGGGCGGTGGAACGGGACGGGAGGGGGTGGAGCGTATGGGACGAGGCG
Organism: Gryllus bimaculatus; assembly: GCA_017312745.1. NCBI lineage: Eukaryota > Metazoa > Arthropoda > Insecta > Orthoptera > Gryllidae > Gryllus > Gryllus bimaculatus. Next base: position 1,583,094 of record BOPP01000216.1, read on the forward strand.
TGGCGTGGACGTCTGGGTGCGGACGGTGCGGGATGGAATGTGGAGGGCGCGGCGTGACCCTGTGAGACTGGGCGTATTGGGGTGTGACGGTGCGTGACGGGGGCGGGGAGGGGGTGGGGCGCATCGGGACGAGGGTGGCGGGGACGTCTTGGTGCGGACGGCTGCGGAATGGAATGTGGCAGGGCGCGGCGTGACCCTTGAGGACTGGGCGTAATGGGTGTGACGGTGCCGTGAGCGGGGGCGGGAATGGGACGGGTTGGGGCGGCATCGGACGAGCGTGCGGGACGTCTGATGTGCGACGGTGCGAATGGAATGTGGCAGGGCGCGGCGTGACCCTTGAGACTGGCGTAATGGGTTGTGACGGTGCGTGACGGGGCGGGATGGACGGGTTGGGCGCATCGGGACGAGGCGTGCGGGACGTCTGGGTGCGGACGGTGCGGATGGAATGTGGCAGGGCGTGCGGTGAGGTGCGAGACTGGGCGAAATGGTTGTGACGGAGCGGACAGGGGCGGGATGGGACGGAACGGGGTGGATGGAGATGAGACGCGCGGGACTCGTGACGTGACGTGATCGTGGATGGGAGTGAAGGGATGAGACGAGGCGAGACGGAGTGAAGACGAACGGGACGGGCCGCGTGATGGATGTGACAACGCTGGTTGGCGCAACCGTCTGGGGCGTGCGAGAGGGTGACGAGGACGACGGGCCAGAAAGGGGCGGGGCGGGACCGGCCGTGGCGGGACGGAAGATGGTTCGGGTTGCGGTGACGGTGAAGGTGGCTGCGGTGTGGGTAGCAGCAGCGAGGGAGTGCTCTGTGGTTCAGGTTTGCCTCGCGTTCTCAGTGTTTATGGGGTGGCTTAGGCCGTAGCTGCCGTAAATAACGGGCCGGTGGCTCCCTATCGGCTATTTTTACTCGGCCCGTGCCTCGCCGCCGCCTTCTTGCCGAGGTCGAGGGTACTTTAACCACTCTTGGATGATGGTCGTGGTGGATAAACGCCAGGGGGATGAGTATTCTAGTTTTATGTCATTATGATTAATTTTTTCTCTGATATTTATTACCGGGAGTTTGAGATTTGAGAGGCTTTCAGGCACACTACTTTCCTAGTTTTACACATTTACAAACGTTAGAAAAATTCTCCAAATTTCAAGAAAGATTGACTTTTGAGATTTTGTAATAATTTTGTGAGTAGAAAGTCCTAATTATTGCAAATAATACTTGCGTATGCAATTCAATTATAATATTGCTTTATTTCGTTTGTTCAAATTTTAAAACTCCTCCTAACGTTGCTCGTTTTCAAAACGTGTACTGACGCAATAAAGCAACATTATACAGTAATTGCTTAAAGTACTATTAACTGATTACTTTCTTCGAGCGTCATTATATGCCTTTGTATTAAAAAAAAAGGAATGATTCATTTTTCTTTAGAAGCTTACGTTTAGTTGGCAGTGTTAGTGTGTATTTTCTATTAGGTTGAGCCAGTGTAGATACTGTGTGTTGTTCAGGCTGGTGCACCTATTTATCAGATGATGCATTACCTTTAATGATTGATGACATACTCTTCATTCGTCATAAACACCATTTTTCTTTAATTTTTACTTTCCCGTATACGTACGTATATACGTAGTTTAGGGAGAGTTATGTAATGCTGCGGAAAATCAATTTCGATATTTCAACGAAAATACACGTTTTGGGGTTCCCTGATACCAAAAAACTGTCTTTTTCAAAACGTCTGTCCATCCGTTTGTCTGCCTGGTGTATGTGACAACACTAGCGCCCAAAGCATGCGAAGGATTTTTTTATAAATTGAAGAAACTCGTGTCCATTTGGGCTGAGTCGAATCTCTGAGATTTTGAAAATTGTTCATTTATTTTTGGGAGTATTTTACATGAAGCCCCTGGGATATTTTCAAAATTTTCTCAAAAACCACTCCAAATTTTATTCTTTAAACTTTTGGTAGGGATTGTGCTAAATGACATAAATACCATATTGCTATATTCTTTTGTTTAAAAAAAAATACACAAATTTAATTTTTTTCACTTCTGTCTTCTCTGTTTAATATTTACATTAGCGGCATTTTTGTTCACATGAATATATTTTTGAGTAGGTACATGTGCATTAAATAATGTTGCATAAAGTTTCTCGAAAACTGAATCGTTTTCTATCACAATCTCAAAAGTTTGCAATTTCAAAAAAACTCCACGTCATTTTCTCAAAAACAGCTCCAAATTTTTTCTTCAAACTTTTCGAACGGATAGTGCGAATTACACTGTTTAACATGACGTAAAGTTCATTTCGGTGTACAATTTTTTAAATTACACAAATATGTTTTTAAATATCTCTTACACCGTGAATATGCATATTTACAGCAATTTGCAAACACTATTGTATTTGTGAGCTAATGTGCTTAAAGTGACTTCAAATGAAGATTTTCGAAAACTGAAAATATACTGTAGTGCTTAAGTGCCATTTTCTTAAAAAAGGCTCCAAATTTGTCAAAGAAAAATGTCATTTAGAATGCGGTTTTACTGTTCTTTATTGTTTTTAAAATAAAATGTCCGTTCTATTATTAGGAAACTGAAAAAGTAAGAAAATTTAAAAAAATGTACTTCGAGCGGCGATAGATTGCAGTAGTCAAGAGTATGTGGCAAGTTCGAATAGCTAGCCGAGACTAAAGGAAATAGAAAACTAATACCGGAAAGTCTGTGCCATTCTGTAGCACCATGTAGTTTATAATTATTCGATGAAATATCTTGGTCCTGAGTGTCTGAATGCAGCACTCAATCTCTCCACAAATCCACTCCATTTGTGAGCCACCATTTGTGTGAAAAGGCGGCAAGGTGCATCAACTAATGTCACTGCAGTGCCTCTGATCGCGAGATCCTAGGTTCGAGTCCCGAAGGTGGCAGGATTTTCAACACTAGTTAGAAAACTGGGTCGAATGCAGTCGCTGTCTGGAGGAGAATTCTAGCGGCCGGCTGCTGCGATCGGTAGTTTGTTGTTGTTTCTCCCATCAATGCCGGGTGAATGGCGCTATCTTCAAATGTCTCCAGTTATATCGCAGTGTCATGTATTTCTCTATAGTAATTCATCTTGCTCTCTCTTCCCTCTCTCCCCCAACAATGTCCCTCGTCTTTCTCACTCCCTTTCCCCTTTTACCGTTTACACTTCCATCAATTTCCCTTCCACCCCTCCTTTTTTATCCTCAAACCATCTCTTCCCACTCTTCCCCACACCACCCCAACCACTGCCCTCCTCACACCATCACTTCACTATATTCCCTTCAGTTCGCCCCTCCCCATCGTCTCTGCCCCACCTCTAACACAACTCCTCTTTCGGCCCTCACCGCCCAAAATCTCTCCTTCTCTCTCCCTGCCTATCATCTAACGTGCGCAATGATATTTTCCCCATAAGTCGCATACAGTTTTTACTGTTTTTGACTAAACACATCTTATGTAAGACAATGTTTGTTTATTTGATCATGCTTAATGAGCTGCCGTAGTATTTTTCTGATTGCGATAAAACTTTGTCAACGTATTTTTTACACTTCCGGAAAGAATAAAGGCATATTGCAATGAGAATGTGCATATACATGCGGACATGGACGCGCGTTGACGATTTTATGTAGACTCAAGGGGCCTGACCAAAGCGCTTTATGCGCCACGCGCTCTTTATGCAACCCACTGCGCACTGAAGTACGATTATTAAGACGACTTCATTGGGTATTCTGCCCCCTCGGATAGTGAAATTTTGCCAGGGAGACACAGATACAGAGAGAGAGGCAGACTCAGACGTAGAGAAACAAACAGAAACAGGGACTCAGAAAGAATGAGACACAGACAAAGAGAGACATAGAGAGATGGGAAGAGAGATGACGAGAGAGACGGGGATAGAGACGGGGATAGACACGGTAAATGAGAAGGTAGATGAGAAGGTAGATGAGAAGGTAGGAGAGAAGGTAGGAGAGACGGTAGGAGAGACGGTAGGAGAGGGAGATGGAACCGCACTCGAGCTCTTTGGTCTATTGAATGATTTGCAGAGCGTAGATTAAAACGTGATTATCAATTACGTGACCAGTAGTATGCGATTTGTAGTACATTGCAAGAGCGAAGAATTGTCGGGTCCACTAGTAAATAAATAGATATCATGCACCGGTCCTTCCCCCTCTCTCGTGCCCTCCCGTCCATGCCCGATTCCCCTTTCTCGGAATTTTCCCCCTTTTTTTACATTCACGCCCCATTCCTTGCGCCTCCTACAACCACGCGTACCTCCCTGCTTCTTTCTGCCTTTTTACCTTCTGCTGTTCCCCACCCTTCTCTCTCCTCTCCCTCATCGCCCCTCACACGTTTAATCACACTCGGCAACCATCTCTTTTCACCTCACCCCTATTCTTGCCTCCTTTCCTTGCCGCCCTTTCTTCGTAGTCCCTCCAATCCGAACCTTCTTTATTTTCCCGCCCCTCCACCCATCGAAGCCCCCCCCCCCGCCCTTCCTCACCTCCGTGCCTCACCTCGTACGGTCACCGCAACCCCATTTGCCGTGCAGTGCATAGAGAGCGTTCAGTATCGGATTTGTGTCCAATATTTTCGTGTTGCGGGGTTGGTATTAACGACCTGCCCAGCGTCCCAATCCCCCGAAAATAATTAGAGCAGCCGGTATCTGAGCTCCAATTTACAAAAATACGCACTTGACGCACGTTTACACTAAGTGGCTTCGAAGCGGAATCGACGTTTTAAAATTCGCTGTCGATATTTATATGGTAAGTGGGATCTTTTAAGGAGAATAATGGTTGCTAATGTGGATAAAAAGAAATTGATGTTGAGGAGGGTAATTGAATCACAGGAGGGTGAAATATTATTAAAGTGGAAAGATGACGCGAAAAATCAGGTCTTCGGTAGGGAGTTCCCCTTTAATATAATTTAGGTTTGTATCATTCCGTGATTCTTATTAATATTGTCAATGACAGAACAACAAAGCTAAAATATTTTTGTTTTGTAAATTTTACTGTGATATTTGCGTGTAAGTGTAGCTGAAAATGCAATCATATAGATTTGTTCACACTTCTTGCCATATCTTTTCTCCCCGTAGCAGGTCATACAAAGTTTTTACTGTTTTTGACGTTACATACATAGATGTGGCAAAGCAACGAAAAAGCATGTTGATTGTTAAAATAGTTCACTAAGGGGCGTGGTCATCATGAAAAGAACTGCAAATACAGTATTGAACAAGATATTTATGCTCTTTTCATCTCGAAAACTATTTTATATGAAAATATTTTAACACAAACTTGTAGATTATGCTTGTAGTGTATTGTTAATCTCAAGTAGCGTTAGTTCTGAAATATTAATTAATTTCAAAATTGTGTTGTAATTAATTCAGGACATTGCTGTACCCCTCGTCGTTGGTATTCACTGGGTATCGGAGCGGTATTCATATATTTGACTGTCAAAACGTGATAACAGTAACCGATAATAGTAAACTGTTAAGTTGTGATAAATCGTTATAAAACATCAACAATGATCACTTCCACATACATCTGCCAACCGGGAGAGGTAACTCAGGGTATTAACTGATGTCATTGCAGTGCCTGTGACCGGGAGGTCTTAGGTTCGACTGCTGATTGTGGCAGGATTTTCGACACTAGCTGGTCAACTAGGTCGAGTTCAGTCACTGTCTGGAGAAGAATTCTAGCTGCTCTGATCGGTCGTTTTCTGTCGTTTCTTAGATCAAAACCAAGCAAATGGCAGAGCAGTACCGACACAAACGGGCCACGGTCCGCGCACGATCTCACCTTCCTTTTCCTTGTTCTCTCTTCACCCTTACACACACACCAACATGCAATACACTGTCACACATGCTGGGAGATCGGTCGGGAGCTTAGAGCTTGTCCGGGCTGGGGCGATGCCCTAATGGTGGGAGATACCTGGTTGAGGAAAACCCCGCTAGCCGGCGGTAGGTCGACGCCGGATCTCGCCATCCAGAGGGGAAACATGCAATACACTTACGGGACTAATGACCTTAACAGTTGACGCGTGAGAAACCACTAACAGTCAATCATTTATACATCAACCACCTTTTTTTTCGCAGTTTAGTTTAATATGCTTTTTGTAGTGCTGTAAACTAACTTTGAGTCGCCTATCTACGTGCTTCAATTCGGCTCTAATGCTGTTCATTGAAATATTTCTCGATTTGCAAATTTTCATTGAACGCGCTTATGAAGAGCGTTATGATAACATGTGTCGAATTTCCCGATCAGACAGTTTTTGAACGCATGGCTTTGAAGCAGAAATTACATTTAATGTTTCATTAACTTTGTTGTTGGCTCCTATTAATCATATCAACTCAATGATAGCAGCCTCTAGTTCTGCTGTGAAATAGAGCAAGAGGACGTTTATCTCATTTAGCTTTGATATCCGATTTCTATGGAGCAAAGGCGTATTATCATGAAGTGGACTAGATTTCACAAAAATATGATGTATAGAGTTTCTTTTCAAAAATTGTCAAGTGAATTCAATGGATCTAGCTTTTTAATTGAAAGGATGAGCTTTTATGTAATGTTAAATCATGACTTTTATCCTGAAAATGTCACGAACACAAAAGTAATTTCTCAATTTTTTATTATTTTCTTCAATGGGACGCACCATCTACGAAAGATATGGTTTTTAAAATGTAATTTTGAAGGAGAAGCGTACTAAAAGAATAGACCAGGCAGCCAATAACAAAACGAAAAACAAAATGTAATGTGAGAAATGGAAGTAAGTTACATATTACCAAGTAATGTGAATTACAGGTAGAAAGACATAATGTCTGAGAAATAAAACCAGAGAGGAGGAAGCCATCTAAATAAATAATGTACTGAAATGGGAGTAAGAAGGGGTAGACGAGAACTTTGTAGAAGGAAACTACCCAATAAAAATATTTAAAATTGGACTTATTTTTAAGCGAGTATGCATTAAGTACTATGTGAAATAGAGAATCGGGAAGGGTATGTTAATAAATGTCAATAGTGTTTTACAATGTCAATATTTCGGCCATTCATTTGGCCTGCTTCAGGACTGTAATTACGGATCTCTTATCTCTCTGCAGTCGCTGCGATTTGACTGCTGGCAACAGAAATCAGCATGAGCTGCAACTTGTAACAAAAGAAAACGTAAGTTGCATACTCATCAACAATCATAACAGACGCTGGAAGTGTTGTCATCTTCACTTTTTTCCAGTAATCTGATTGCTATCAACATAGATACAATTTGTTATAGGAGGTCCTGCCTCGGCTCGGTACGAAGATACTTTCCTGGCTCACTATACTTCTCTGCTACACAACATGGCACTTTATTTTCACATCGGAAAGCCCAAATTCCGGTACGTCGCTTAAACCGCCCGGTGTGAATCCCACAAATCTCCGGTACACGCGAGTGAGCGCCATGGCGCCTTTGATGCCCCTCCCTACACCCTCTGCCTCCCCCCTCTCGCTTAATGAATAGCGCCAGCGCCCAGCCAGTGGCGAAGGGTGGGGAAGAGCGGCCCGTCGCGCCAAATCTCTCTTTTTATAAAACCTTGGAGGAGAGAGGAACTGTGGCAAAGAGGGGATGAAGCCAGAATCCAGCTAATGGGTTTCTTTGAGGGATTTACTAACTTTAAAATGATGGATCAACCTCTCGCCCCGTTTTTTTTTCACTCGCTCTGTAGATGGAGGACTTCCATGCTTCTCTTATTTTTGGACGCCGTCGACCTTGTGGGGCTGCTGAGGCTGCGGCGATTTGGTTTTTCTTTCGTTTGAGGGGAGAGGGGGATGCTATCGCTGGAATATCTTCAGAGACGGGGGGGGGGAATTGCGTTTTTGTGGCTGATAACGTAACCAGAAGTGTGAATTTGATATCTTGAGCACTGCGTTTCCCGTTCCGGCCGCTGAATCCTACGACTCTTTTGGATCTGTCACGGAGCTGTATTGCTACGCACCACCAAGCCCTATCTACACAAAATATATATTAAATATAACAGTTATACTAACCATCTCGCCAGGGCATGCCCCATGTTTGCATGTCGTCCGTTGCAACCAGACCTACACTTCAACGATGACGCTTTTGCTTCATGCAAACGTTTTATTCATGTTTGTTTGCCATTCGTTTTTGCCTGTTCTAAACAGCACGAGTCTGAGAAATTTAGGCCCGATTCGAAATGACACGTAACAATTTTCATTGTTTCCCACATCGACCCCTTCTTTTCAAATTATTTTAATATTCTTTATAACGATGCATTCTGATCTGTAGTTTTACATGGTTTCTCAGATCGACACCAGGCGAATACTGGAGCAGTACCATAAAACACGGGCCGCGGACCACGTGCTATCTTTCTTTTTTCTTTCTTGGTTTTCCCCCCACCCTTACTTTCTTACAAGCACTAAGCTACCACACACGTCGGGAGATCAGTCTGAAGCCTAGTTCCAGCTGGGAAGGTGGGAAACACCTGGATGGGCAAAACCACGTACACCGGTATGTAGATTGGTGACCAATCTCCGAACTTTCCTTGATAAAATTGCAAATTTCCCTGATAAAACATGCACTACACTTATAAGACTAATAATCATAGCAGCTGATGCGCCCGGAAAAACGAAATAATCAATCAATAATATTATTTTATGACTTTTATGTTGTTATTAACGGTCGCAATCAACATCTATATCATTAGCGACCACTATTGGATTTATTGGATTGGTTATGTAACTATGAAGATGACATGATATGGTGGTGATGATATGGGATGAAAGGACCAATAAAAATACAACCATGCCCCTGCCCGTTCGTCGATTCGAACGGAAGTGGTCGAGCTTTTCCCTCCTTTCACTATTCCTTAGTATATAAAATAAATTATTCTGACGTTCGTTAGATCAAGTGCTATAATATTGAAAAATATGTGATGTTTTGTAGATGTTGATGTTGATGTAGATGTTGATGTTTTCAGGGTGTAGCGGTCCATATTCAACACGCGTGATCCTAATTGGCGAGAAAAGAGCCGTTCAAACGACAGTAATGGATTCCGGTTCTGAAATATCCCCTTTAATGTGAAACGTCTTTCGTCTGGACCAGTCAGAGATTTATTATTAACTAGCACAATCCGGCAGGTGTCGTCCTGCTCTCTCTCTCTTTTTACATCTCTCTTTACTCCCTCTCTTTTTTCCTCACTCTTTACATTTTTTCCTCACTCTTTCCCCCCTCTCTCTTTTTACACTCTCTCTTTTTACTTCTCTCTCTCTTTCTCTAATCCGCCGTTTGTTACCTCTTCTCTATCTAATTTCCCTCTTCTTCTCGTTTCCCTCTTCTCTCTTTCCTTTTTCTCCCCCTCCCCATGAAAAATAAACCATAACACCATTTGAGACGTGACTGGATTCTTCTGATCGCGTAGTATATATATATATATATATATATATATATATATATATATATATATATATATATATGAAACGAATAATTACTACTGAGGTACCCAAGGCTTTCGTCAGCTTAATCAAAAGGCCTGAGTTAGCACTGAGTTAGCACTCATCACGATACGGCTCGACTCTCATGAACACAAAAGTATCCAGCATATTTGAGGATGTATAAGGAGAGGATTAGAACAGAATTGTAGAGTCTTATGAAGACACGTTTGATGAAAAACAAGGAAAAGTTAAAAGAGGAGTAAAATACAAAGAAAATCATAGAAAATGGTCTAGAAACGTAGTCGTATAGTAGACGTTGTTGAGTAATTCCTTTTAATGTCTTTACTACTTAAGTACTACAAAGACAGTATTGTCATACTGCGGCAACATACGATTTTTCGACTAAGAAAAACTCTTATTGTGAGGTTCTGAGTTTATATATATATAATCTTGGACATAAATGTGGTACAATGCTTCCTCTAGCACTTTTTTGTTGAATATAATCCTATTTATTTAGTATTATCTATGTTTATAGTGGTTGTTGAACTATTGCACGTTGGATCATATCAGGATTTGGAAAACAATTTTTTGATTTAATCTAGATTTAATCTGATTTAATTTATCCACACCACGAGAAACAGAAGGCCTTGACCCTTAATGGAATCTACTATCTAGGCTATAATAAATAAACACGTTTTGATCTCAGAATTCACGATTTCTGAAACTTGATATCGTAAAACTGGATGACGGTAAAACGTCTCCCTGTGTGTCTGTTCGTCTATTCATGAGCAATCATAGAGGCTAAACCAGAGATTCCCAAACGGATCTGTATATACGCCCCGAGGTTCGACGAAATTTTGAATAGGTAAATGATGATCAAGAGATCAATTGGAGGTCAAAAGCCGCATTAATTTCGTTAACTTCTTTGTGATATAAAACAAAAAAAGTGTAATAATAAACTAAAAAATCGCTCTTTTTTGTATCCGATTTTCGTATTTCGAAATTAAGAAATGATAATGTTTAGAAAACCCACAAATTATAACTATGGGTTGGCAATGATACAACGATATTATGATCAGTTCTTAAATGACGCTCAACATTTGGAACCCATTGCGTTGGAAATCATTGTTGCGTTATGTTTCTGGCAATAAGAAACGCAGTAGTGGGTTCTGGAATTAGTGTTGCTACATTAGCTTCAAAATAAGTTTTTGAACTTAATAGGCTATGATTGGTATTGAGTTTTACAAGTGATTGTTGAAATGTGTTAAAATGTACAGAAATTGCTGTATTATGTAACCGTTTCCATTAAGAGAATGTACATGCAGGAATCACCATTGGCTTTAGATTGAAACAGCAAACAAAAACGGAGAACGCGTTACAAACGGTTTCTGTTATATGCTCAGGCATCCAGTGCAACATGTGTGTGAATAAAGTCACAAAGTACACCAGCTTCTCGTGACGAAAGCCAAGTGGCCTTCATGCAACTCACACCCCCAACAACCTCCAGCGCTCCTTGCGACTGTAGCGCCCCACGTGTTCGCCCGGGGAATTAGATTGCCCTGGCCCCCTCTCACAGCACTCGCTACCTTCCTCCGCACCGTCCCCCTCCCCCTTCCCGTCCCGACGCCGCTAAGGAAATTTGTCTGCCAATCTAATTGGGCATAATTCCCCGCCCCAAGATTGAACATGGAAATTGCCAACGCGCTCTTTAAAACACGAAATAAGCGCGTTTGCAGAGGGGTGTCGACGCAGAAAGCTAATAAACGCTTCTCGCGAGGCGGCCGCCCAACCGGGGGAGAGAGGGTGAGGAGTGAGGTGGGACGTGCACTTAAGCGGGGGGACGGCGGCGGGGCTGGGTGGAACGACGCGGGGAGGCGGTGGATCGGGGAAGGGCGGGCGTTTAAGCGAGCGAGAGGGAGGGGCGAGGAGGAGCGGGATGGGACGAGGTGGGGGGAACGGCCACTAAAGAGTGCGGGACATGGAGAACCAAACACGTTGGGACGAGAGCTAAAGAGATGAGAGGGGGAGGAGCAGAGTACGGCGGGCGTTTAAGCGAGCGAGAGGGAGAAGCGAGGTGGAGTGGGATGGAAGGAAGTGGGTTGGGACGAGAGGATAAGAGAGTTGGGGACGGGGTGGGGTGTGACATTCGCTTAAGCGGGGGCGGAGGCGGAGCTGGGCAGGTCGGGCGCCTCGCGCTCTTTAAAACGGGGAAGGGGAGGCGGGTAGGGTGTCGAGTAGGAGAAGCGGCGAGGTGGGTGGACGTCAAGTGGGAAGAGACTGGCGCTTAAGCGGGGAGAGCGGGGTTGAAGCGAGGAGGAACGAACGCTTAAGCGGGAAGGGACGATGGCTTAAGCGAGGAGAGGGAGTTCAAAGGGGGTAGGGACGGGTGCTAAAGCGGGAGAGGGGGGTCGAAGCCAGGAGGGTCGAGAATTAAGCGGAGAGAGAGATCGTCAAAGAGGTGAGGGACGAACGTTTAAGCGGGGAGGGACGATGGCTTAAGCGAGGAGAGGGAGTTCAAATTGGATAGGGACGGGTGTTTAAGCGGGAGAGGGGGGACGAAGCGAGGAGGGACGAGGATTAAGCGGAGAGAGATGGTCAAAGAGGGGAGGGACGAACGCTTAAGCGGGGAGGGACGATGGCTTAAGCGAGAAGAGGGAGTTCAAAGGGGGTAGGGACGGGTGCTTAAGTGGGAGAGGGGGGTCGAAGCGAGGAGGGACGAGAATTAAGCGGAGAGAGATGGTCAAAGAGGGGAGGGACGATGGCTTCAGCGAGGAGAGGGAGTTCAAAGCGGATAGGGACGAGCGCTCAAGCGGGGAGGGACGGGAGTTCAAGCGGTGTGGACGTGCGCTTAAGTGGGGAGAGGGGGGTCGAAGCGAGGACGGGGGTTTAAGCTGGGGGAGAGGGTCAACGCGGGGAGGGACACTGTTTTCTACGAACGGATAAAAATGTGGATTTCAGCGTGTTATTGTACGTGTGTGTAGCTTTTTCTTAAAAATCTTAACGTCCCCTGTATAAAATACTTTTTCACGAAGATTTCATGTGACAAAGACTAAGACGTAATAAAGACTTTAGTAGACTAAGTAGATTTCACTAAAGGAAAGAAAAATAGCATACACTAAGTGAAAACACTTTACTTACTTTATTATTATTTAACTCTTCCGAATAACTTTTAACATATAATTAACCTATTCAGTCCCACTGTAGCCATATGGCTACATCCCTTTTTTTGGCTGATTATACTGCTTGAATATATTTTTCCTTCACAATCGAGATTTCTATTAAGTCCTGTGACTCATTCGAATCATTTTACAAATATATCAGTAATATACATTGGTTATGTGAATTTCTGTAGTAATTTTCTCTTTGGCGTGCTTTCACTTGTTATTCACAACATTGCATGGTCCAATTTTTTTTGTTGAACTTCTCAGCGATAGTGAATTTCTGAGATAAATTTATATTCCGTTTTGAAGAGTAGGGGTTGTTTACAGTAGGTATCACAATATAAGGATTTTTTATAAGCTTTGAAGATATTTGAATGAGAAATGAGTTGTTGCCAAATGGCTACTATGGGTATAACCTACAATTGGAGGTTCATTCATATCTATCGGTACTGCGGTTAGTAGGATATATAAACCTAATTTGAATCAAAGTTTTTTTTAGAATCTTGAATAAATGTATAGCAGCACAATAAATTAAATAACTTCATATCTTCTTTGATGAAGGAACGAGTGACACATCAGCAATCTGTTTTCCATTCAAGATGATAAGCAGTTATTAATAGAAAGATACTGTTGAATTCTGAACAGATTTCAAACGAAAATAATGAATTTCTCTAATGAACAATAACAAACTATATAAGAGTAGGATACGATTACTCATATTAATATAATATCGTATTACTCATATTTAAGAACCAAGCTTTTTCATGCTAGATTTTCAAGAACTAAATTTTTGAAATGTGTAAGGGTATATATTACAATCCCGAAGTACTGATTTGTTATTTGACTTGGCAAAAAAGTCTAGGTTTACTGTATTTATATCTCGAAGAATATAATATATTAAGTTCCCCATGTGCCCATTGTAGCCACATGGCAACATTTCTTAAAAAATAAACTATGTGCGGAAAGTTTGTTTTCAAATCTTCTGATTCTGAGTTCTCCTCTTATTTATCAATTTTATGTGTTAAATATTTTGTTTCTTAATAATAATAATTTAGAATTGAAAGGATTAACTATAAATATATTTTCAGAAAATAACTACTAAGACAGAATATATTCTGACGAAACCCGTAATAAAATGGCAACGAAGGCTTCATTCGAAGCTATTAATAAATAAAGTCTATGCAATATAATTGTCAAGAATATCTTTGTCTGCTTTTATCTCTCGCAGCGAAACGTGAACGAGTCTGTATCTTTCTGTATGTGCAAACTCTGAGTTAGCTCTTCTCACAGCTCAAAATTCCCCCAGCCTTTGTTAAAACTTTCAGAATAGCAAATATTTTTTTAACCTTTGTGAACGTTCCCGAGTGTTCACGGAAGGAAAACATGAGGTCATAACGTGCGTGGGTGCTTGAGGGACAGGACTCCGTCGTCCCCAGAGCTTTTCTTACTCGCTGTTACACACAAGGCCTAAACGCGATGTACAAGACCCCAAAAATAGGAAAATGGAACGGTTTGTGCCACGTATAATAATAATAATGATAATAATGATTATTATTATTATTATTATTATACGAGATACGAGTTATCATTTCTGTGACGCAGCCTCGTTTTTGCTTGAATTAGTAATTTGTATCTGTCAGAATACATCATAAAAATACAATGTAACGTGTTCTACACACTATTTCTCATATATTACATTGTTATTTAAAATATTATCGACTGTCCTCTTTTTTCACAATACGTTCTCATTTTTTAAGACCTTGTCCTCTTTTTCATCGATGAGAATCTGGTCACCCTAATCACATGACAAATTGTGAAGAGAATGTTGATCATGAGACAACCGGCACGCTAGAAGACAGTGGCAGACACGTAACGCCTTGGGGAGGCGAGGTGGAATTCAGTTGGGGTAGAACCTTTGTTTCTAAGCGCGTGTTTATCCGCTTCTGTTACAGATGTGGTGATTGATTGCTAGTGATTCCGGGCCGGGTTTTTAACGAAAATTAAACTGACACCATTCTCTTAAACGCTCTTCATATTATCCAACAATGAAATGTATTTGCTGTTTTTTCCGTAAAGAACAATTTCACAACTCAAAATCAGTTGTTTCCGGGCTTGAAGGCCGTGGTCCAATGGAGACTTGTCCACTTGTCAAGCCCGGAAACAACTGCTTTTGATATGGAAACCGGCCGTGAAAGCCTACATTGTATGTTAAATTTCACAACTGTTTTCAACGCGGGTTCGAGGGTAAGCGAGATAGTTATTCATAACAAATATTTTTATTGGGAACGTTATTAATGAGAATTATTATTACACGATAACAAGATTCAACTTGTAGTTCAAATTATTCGCACATTACTCAACGAAACAACTTTTCTTAGTTTCTCTATTAATACCTCGTGCGTTTCTGCAGTATGGAGAATAAGTTTGTTGGTTACTTGATGTATATTTTAAATGGTATAAGTACACGAACGACCAACTCTAAAATCACTCTATTCTTTCACATCTACAAGTTACTTCTCAAGGCGAAATTTCAATATCTTATCCATATACCCGGCCAATTCTGTTGAGTAAGTTTCTTTTTTATTTAAACATTGTTTTCAATCGCTTATTTTGAGTACCTTAAAGGTGTGAACTTTTGGAAAGTCGTATAGTATAGTCGTATGAGTATATTAAACACAGCTATAAATTCAGTTACAGAATTCAAGTAAATTTTCCTCCGAACGTACCTTACACTGCAATTGATACACCCAGAAGTGTAGAACTCTCAAAAATATATTAGATAATTTAAAAACATCAAATTTTGAAAGTATTATTTTTTTTACAAATTTAGCAACTGCATTTATTCACTTTTCTGTTACCTGGGCCCGGGGGATTCTCTGTCGAAAATCCGCCGTTCCTTCACACGACATTTCATAACTTTCTCTCTACTGCGTAAGCGACTGCGAGAAATTGGTCGAATTCTACACGAGTCACTGCATCAGTGTTTTGGCCCACTGTGTCCTTCTTGGGGGGAGGGGGCCCTTACGAAGCTAGCCCGTTGCATTCGTCGCTCCCCGCGGCACAGCGGCGCTGCTGCTGGCTCTGTGACAATAGGGCGAGCTCTCCGACTGGTCCCCAGGTCCCTGCGACCCGATTGTTTCACGTCCCACGCAGCTAGCGAAATACGGTACGGGACGAATGGACGGTGTGGTCGGAGTAACGCACGAAAAGAATATTCTGCGCTGGTGGAGAGGACTGAAAACGCTAAACTCTATTTTTAGCGTCGGCGAGCACAACCGATATAACCTGTCACTGTAAATGATCGGGAGGTCTTAGTGTTCTACACTCGGCGGTGGGAAGTATTTCAATACTAGCGTGCCGCTGTCTGAAGGAGAATTCTACCGGTCGGTTGCACTGATCGGTAGTTTCTGTAGTTTCTCTGATCAATACCACGCGAATGCCGAAGCAGTACCTTAAGCAACGGGCCACAGACCGCGCGCGTTCTTTCCTTCCTCTTTCTTGACTTATACAAACCCTTATCTACAAGCTCTAATTCTCGTATACGCTATACTGCCACGCAGGGCTTAGAGCAGTGCCCCGCTGGAGGGAGATACCTGGTTAGGGAAAACCCGCAAGATGAGGTGTAGGTCGGCGCAGGATCACACAGTCCAGCGGAAGAAGATCGATTACCACCTCCTTCGATAAAACATGCACTATACTTATGGGAGTAATTGCCTTAATTGACGCGCCCGGAATCTCCGATCAATCAATATATCAGAATACGTAAGCACCAACGTAGCGACACCTGGTTGCCGCCGAGACTGGTTGCATGGTAGGACCAGTGAAACGACAGAAAACGATATGAGCAGCCCTGTTGGTAGGCGACACGAGGCTCCAATGGGTGACTCAGCGTAACATTTTCACTAGGACTTAATTTACGAAGAACATTCCGAATAGGCGGAAAGGAAAAAAAATGGTTCCCGCACCCCTCTGCATTTTCAAATCAACAGTTCAGGGTTAATAAGCAATAACTATATTTTACACGTTATTGACTTACCAGCAGGAGTCAGTTCAGTTACCAGCAAGAGGAGAGGGGAATAGTTAGGAGTATGCAAAGAGACCCCGTTTGATGCTACAATTCATTTTGCATAAAGTAACTAGAGCAAGAAGATCCCAATTGTTGTTGGTGTGTACAAGAAGAACCTCAGTAGTACTGCCTTCTCGTATCTACCGAGCAGTGCCAAACAGTACAAAGATGTTGCGACATGAAAAGATCGAATCGGAAGCTGTAGAATCGTTTCAACGTGATCAGATGGGCATTGATACATCAATAGCATTCAGAAGGCAGCATCGATTCAACCTTTGCCATGCAACTACGCCACGCCACGAATATTCCGTTCATATTTGCGCAAACGCTATGACAAACGCGGAAAGTCACATAAAAACTAGTGGTGCTAAAACAGCACGGACTGTCTGGCCCTTATTTTTACGCCAAATTACGCGTGAAGTCCTTAAATGTTTGAAAAAAAGTACATGACCTGATTTCAAAATCTATCTGTAAGGAACAGATTTCATTGAAGGAATATATATCTATCTATATCTATCTTTAATGTGAGAGCTTAGGCTTCTACGGCCGGAGTCAGTTCGGTCGCCATTACGCGACCTTCCTCAGGGCGAAATGCCCTGAAACGTTGGCACCTTCGCCATGGACGCGGCGACACCCGGACAGCCTAGTAAATATTTATCTTTAATATTTTAGTTGTAGGAAGACTCCCCAAAAAATTCAACTTTTCCAATTCTTCGTAAAGCAGGAAAGTAGAAAACACACTACATCAGTAAAATCCATCTCAAGTTACGAACGAGCGATGAGGAGGCTACGACATGTTAAATCGACGTTTAAAACTAAAAAGTGAATATCAATATACAACTCATCAAAGCTGTTTATGTATTCCACGATCAATGTTTTTAAAACTGGGTTAACAGTAACGTCTAACATAAATATTCGTGTGTAAGATAATTTAATTTTTCAGTGCCATTGTTTTCTAACGTATTATTAAGATGTAAGTGACAAAACAATAAACACTTCAAAAGACTCATTACGAATTCAACCACTATCTGGAGAAGAAATCCAGCGACCGGTGGTTGTGATCGAAGCCAGACAAAATCCAGTTTCTCTGATCAATACCAGGCGATTGCCGGAGCAGTACCCTAACAAACGAGCCACAAACCGCAAACGATCTTTCCTTTCTCATTCCTTGCCCCCTCCTATTCTCTTTTGCACACGTAATAGCGCGCACTACACTAAAACACATGTGGGAGCTTTGAAGTCTCACAAGGGGGGGGTGCCCCGACTGGTGGAGATACAAAGGGGACCAACCCTTGCAAGCTGACGTATAGGTCGACACAGAAACTCAAATTTTAGCGGGAGAAGAGCGCTCTCACATTTCGGGATGTACCACACTTAATCCAGTACGCCCACTTAACTACACTTAAGTGACTAAGGGTCAAGGCAGATGATGCTTTTGAAAATTCACGTTAAACAAATTATCGAAATGATAAGGTCACTCCATCCTTTTCTAAATTTTATTTATTTTCATTCGGAAGTACATAGTTCAGTTACGTCACTTTTTCATATGTATTGTATGACTTACAAATATTCTTATTACCTATCTAAATGGTGGTGGTGGTGCCTGTGGAGGCGGCAGTGGCAGTGATGATGGCGAAAGCGGCAAAGGTTATGGCTGTGGCTGTGCCGGTTGCTGAGGCGGTAGCGGAGACTGTAACGGTGGGCGGTGGTGGTGACGCTGGAGTTGACAGTGGGAGTTTCGGGGGGGGGGACGAGAAAAAACGACTGTCTTTCCTTTGCCCCGTCTGCGGCAGTCAAACCATTAGCGCACACAACGTCAGCGATTAGCTTCAAAACTTGCATATACCAATTGATTCTTAATTATCTCGAGGCTTTGGAGAATTCACACGCATATTTTAATTTTTGTACTTCACATGAAGTTTCAAAAAACTCTTAAAATTTTCTCAAAAATGGCAACCAATTTTTTATTCAAATTTGTCCCTCGGGATAGAGTAAAGACGGTAAGAGAATATGTAAGTTTTTTGTTCGTTGAAATTCTAGCATTTTTTAACTGCCAAAGCGCCATTTTGTTGGGCGTCTTCCTACAAAACTATGAAAGAATAAGATATGAAAAGATAAAGATTTTGAGTTTAATGAAATTATTCCTTAAGGATGGATCTTGGTAAATAAAGTTTAAGCTTTAAAAAACAATCTCCAGTTTCCTTTGGAAATATAATTTGGCATTATAAAAAAAAAAGTTACATTTTTTTCTCAAAAAAAAAGGAGCTCTAATATTTTCTTCAATTTTTTTCCATGGATAAAAAGGAATGCTTAAAAGTCAATGGCGCGGGTCTTAATTTTCGCATTCTCAGATTTTCAAAATTTGTAAAATTGAGTAAATAATTGCATTAAAGTGAGCACCACTAATTCGTACCATTTTGAGTATACTATACGCAGTATGAGAGGAGAATTTCATGATGACCCGAATAGGCGATTTTTTGACAGAAAAACTCTTATTTGTTGCGGTTATATTCAAAAAAAGTGGATAAACTCTGCACACTATTATGTTACTAAATACTTTCCCTAACACCGTTGTGTAGTCAGTATTTTCTGATTCTTTGATACCGACAAATTGAACGCAAAATCCAGGCCGTCCGTTCCCGTCCGTCCCTCCGTCCGTCCGTTTCCGTCCCCGTCCGTCCGTCCGTCAGTCCGTCAGTCCGTCAGTCCGGTCAGTCCGTCAGTCCGTCCAAGTCCGTCAGTTCCCGTCTGTCTACAACTGTCTAGCAAACTTAAACCGCTGAGGACAATTTCTCCAAAACTGATATTCCTCGGATCCATCTGTCTAAAAAAAGGAAGGTTCTGCGAATTTCAAACTGATTTTGATTTGGGGTTACATTACATGAGCCTCGACGACCAATACTCTTTAAATTTTTTTCAAAACATGGCTCAAAACAATTTGTGTAAACATTTTTCACAACACGATACCGGCTTACGTTTGAGAACAGACGGGTAGACACACGTCCGATGTTTTGCCCGTTAATAGATTTCTTTGGTATCAAGGATCGGCAAAACATGGAATTCTGACTTCACAACGTTTTAGTAGTCTAAGTAATTATGCACATACAAAAGATATGAACAAGATACCCAAGGTTTATCCCGAAAACAATGATCCCAATTTTTATTTTAAGAAATTATGAACGATCGGCTAAATTACTCATTTATTTGTTCGAAATGCACTTCTCAGCTTCAAACACACGTGTTGTACGAGATTTCCATGCTTTATATGGGTTTCTGGAAGACCTTCACTGGAATGCCCTTTAGGAGCCTTGTCGTAGCACCTTGTGTTCTCCAGGGGTCCCAAATGCTACCGTCAGAGGATTTTCAATCTTCGGGGGAACAAAAAGGAAGCGCTCGGAACCAAATCAGGAGTTGTAAGGCGGTTTGGGAACGCCCTCACAACCGCTGCAAACTATTTTGGCCACACTTCCCCTCGACTATTCTTTTGACGATCGATTTTCAACCTCGGACAGGTTTTGGCGCATACCTTCGCATTTGCGAGTTTTTCATCACAATCTTGTGCACATTGGTCTTCAGCAATGTCAAGTTTTTTCTGACATAAGGCAAATACTCATCATTCGACCAAAGTTCAACAATTCCTACATTTTGTCAATCGACCTTTCCATCTTGCCGACGTCGTTGAGGGGTGATCTGATCGTTGTTCGCTCCTCAGCGAAACCCTCTTGAACATTTTATGCCATGTTTTTCACTGTGAATATGGGGACATGTAGATCCTAATGAAAAGCCTTCTGAAGCAACTTAAAAAAGTCCCGACGGCGTCTATCTCAAGTTTGAAACAAAACTTTCATAGCGGTCATCGTGCTCGAGTTTGTTTTTTCATCCTTAATTCGACCGAAGCACGTCCCGCAAGGGTTCACTGAAAAAGGCACAGTTACGCTTCAAAGCTCGGAGCCGATTGCCGTGGTCACGCCATCATTTTTGTGGTCCCAAAAAACTCCCACCACACACTTCTGTGCAATCGGGGCAATGCTGTGCGAAAGATAGTGCGGTAGTAAAAAATAGGTTGCTTTCTTTCAGAACAGACCTTGTATATTCACTTTTTCGTTTGCGCCGCCGATTACCAGTATTATTGTTGGGTATAGACAGGAAACCACGAAACATTTTAATTTCTTGTTCGAAAATGGGTACCAAATTCTATGAATTAAACTTGTACTTGGACGCTTAATACAATGGTGCAAAGTGTATTTTTTTAAATATCTGAAAACTTTTTTGTGATTTGATTTTTTTTTTTAAATTTGGCAAAAAATAAAACACTTTTGGAGTCTTTTACAAACTACCAGTATTGATGATTACGATTTTTCTTCCTAAATTAAACATCTATCGCTGAAACATATCTTCATCAATAGGATAATTACAGATTTAAAAAATGTGGAATAGTTTTCCCATAACTTCACGTGAAGTATAATCCATTGTTAAACAGGTTTGTTTTCTCATAGAACAGATTCTTTTTTTTAATTTCCGTTTTAAAAGGACGGTAAAAAAAAATATGCTTGTTAAATTTTCCCAAATACCTTTGCCAATTTTTCTAAAAATACAGAGAAAATGCAGAAAAGAAGTACCCATTTTTAAGCGTCTTTTTTTCTATCTGAATGTTTAAAGAAAAAAATGGACCCATTTATGAGAATTGCTTTCTAATTGCATTTTGTCATTTTCGTACAAAATTACGCAAAAAGCACGCGTTGACTACAAAATTGTCTAATTGATCTTATTTACATCAATTTTAGAGAAAACAGATTTATCTAAGTAAATTAAGTAAATTACATTCATTATCTATCAACATTATTGTACGTTTACATATTAATTTGTGAGGGGGGGGGTATTTTTCAATTAAGTTATTGCAGATCGCGAAAATGGCTGCAGCACATTTTTAGCGTTTTTCTTACACGATACTTTAGCACTAGTAAAGCGAATCCTCAATATCAGAAACAAATACACTTGGCAAGTTACAGATTTTTGTTTGAAATATTGTGAAGGTTATTATTTGGAATATGTATTTGATAAAATTTATTTAAATTCCACTTTCATACTTGAACCATATTTATGTCTTGTATATTTCATTTTTATATCCGGGTAAATTAATTTTTAAAAATTAATTTGATTTGATGAAGATTAGGAAGTTTCTTAAACAAAGTTTAAGCAAATTGTTCAAGTTTCGCCATTTAAATTCTAATTAAATATTAATAAGTTAATTTCATTTTTAGAAAAGTTTTGTAAATATCATCCTTTACAAAAAATATCAGTGCTTATTAATTAAACTCGTACGAGGAAATTAAAATTTTCAGGACATCAAATCCTGTTGTTGTTTTTTATAGAGGACTAACACAATATTATCAATGCATTTTTACATTAGAATAAATTTGGCATGCATGCAACATCGAAGAAAGACAACACGCCAAGAAAGTGCTGAAAGAGATGGGAGAGGGACGCAAGATTTGATCAAATTGGAATCGCAGAAATTTCAACTAGAGCAATCTACGAACACAGCTGTTGAACCAGATGCCTTTTAAAGTGATGCTCCGTTGTCCGACAGAAATGTGAAGCAGTATCGTGTTCAGACTCTCGCATTTCAACCATTCATACTGCCAGCCTGTGTCGCTGATTGAAATTGTCGAAACGATGGAGATACGAAGCCCCCTGCTCGTTGGTTGCTGGCAGACTCGGAGATTGACATCCAAAGAAATTGCAAAGTGCACCGCCAATGGAGATACTGCGCTTGCATTGTGGCTGCAAGTGAGCCACGTGAAAGCCGTGGTGGTTCTCTGGGCATGGGGCGAACGGTTAACGGCTCCGGACCACCCGGCCGTGCGCACGCCGCTGCATTGCGCCGCCGCCACGGACCCACCTGGCTGGTCGCCAGCGCCTCCTGTTGGCGGGGGCGCAGGTCGACGCCAAAAGACGCGGACGGCCATACAGCCCTAGGACCTTGCGGTGGTGGAGGGAGAAGGAGACATCGTGACCTTTCTGCTGCAGACAGGGAGCACAGCTTACATGAAGAAGTCGTTTCATTAGCTGCAAAAAGCGGTCATAGGAACTTTGCGTGGACCTGTTGCCTTTCAGAACGAGACTTAGTTGCGTTGTGTAACGAAAAAGGAGATTCCTTTAATAGAGCAGGTGCAAAAGACAACCTTTCTGAAATCGGTGCATCTTCTGTTGGAGAAAGGAGCGTTTGCGACGAAGTGCAAAAGACGTAGATGGGGAGTGCGTTAGTGTCGGCATCGCACGGCCGGCCCATGTAACACTGAGGAAGAGCTGCTGCACGAACGTGTCGGTTAAAATGCTTGCGCAGGCGCGGACTCTCGCAGCACGCAAAGAGCGCCTGTTGTGGTCTGCGACTTTCATTCAATGCTAGCCGACGACACCGAAAGAAATGCTAGATGTTGAAAGCTTCATCGTTCCGGAAAGTTACGTCTGTCTGGAGTCGCTTGTAGGTATTTCTGGAAGCGGGCGTCAATATAAACTAACAGATCAGGACGATAATACTGCCCTCCACAATGCAGTAAGGAACGGACACCTAGAGTGCGTACGGAGCTACTCCAGCGTGGATGCGAACGTGAATTTTAAAGAACAGATTCGGAAACACCCACTTTATAATGCTTCTTTATGCAAAGCCATTGTGGAGTGTTGATTGGAACTTATTGAGCGAGGGTCAGACTGAATACAAAGGAAACAAAGTTGGAAACACACCACCTCATGTGGCATCTTTAAACGGCCATGCTGGAGTGTGTGAGGAAAACTCATTGAGAATGAGGCTCTGATAGTCAAATACAAAGAACGAATCAGGAAAAACACCACTTCCATAGGGGCAACTTCTTACGTCCATTGTGGAGTGTGTGAGGGAACTCATTGTTGAGAGAGCTCAGATGTTCAATTCAAGGGACAATTTCAGGAAACATACCACTCCATTGCTTCTTTTATTCGTCAAATGTGGAGTCGTAACAGGAAACTAATGAGAGAGAAGCTCAGTCTCAATACAGAGTGCGAATCAGGGAAACCGCACCAACTCCTTGGGCTTCTTTAAACGGCCATGTGGAGTGTGTGAAAGGAACTCTTAGTCCGAGTCTCAGATGTAATACATAAGGACAATTCAGAATACACCCACTCCATTCGGCTTTCTTCCAAATGCCACGTGCCAGTGCGTGACGGAACCTCATTGAGCGTGGCTCAGATGTCAATGCAAAGAACATCTAGGAAACACACCACTTCAGGCGGCTTCGTAAAAGGACATATTGAAGTGCGTGAGATATTCTCATTGAGAGAGGTTCATCCTGTCAATACAAAGGCAGTTCCAGGAAAACACACCACTCCACGCGGCTTCTGTAAAAGGCCATGTGGAGTTGTGTGGACGGAACTCTTAGACCGAGGCCTCAGATGTGGAATACAAAGAACCAATTCAAAGAAATACACCACTCCATGGCTTCTTCAACATGGCACGTGGCAGTTGCGTGAGGAAACTCAATCTAATAGTGGCCACGAGGTCAATGCAAAGAGCAATCAGGGAAACACACCACTCCACGCGGCTTCTGTAAAAGGCCATGTGGAGTGTGTGAGAAACTCTTAGACCGAGGCTCAGATGTCAATGCAAAGAAACCAATGTTGGAACACACACTCCATTGGGCTTCGAAACGCCATCGGAGTGTGTGATGGAACTCGTAGACCGAGGCGCTCAGATGTCATGCAGAAGAACAATGTTGTGAAAACACCCACTCCACGCGGGCTTCTAGTAAAAGGCATTGTTGGAGTCGTGTGAAGGAACTCTTAGACCGAGGCCTCAGATGTGATACAAAGGACAAATTCAAGAAAACACCATCCATTGCGCTTCTTCAAATTTGCCACGTGGCAAGTGCGTGACGGAACTCATTAAATTCGTGGCTCAGATGTCCAATGCAAAGAAACCAATGTTGGAAACACACCACTCATTGCGGCTGCTTAAACGGCATGTGGAGTGTTGTGAAGAACTCTTAGACCGAGAGCTCAGATGTCAATGCCAAAGAACAAATGTTGGAAAACACACCACTTCCATTGCGGCTTCTTTAAACGGCCATGTGGAGGTGTTGAGGAAACTCACTTGAGAAGGCTCTGATGTCAATACAAAGAACGAATCAGGAAAACACACTGCATAGGGCTTCTTCCAAATGGTCATGTAAGAGTGCGTTGAGGGATCTCATTAAGCGAGGCTCATCTTGTCAATACAAGTGAAATTCATGAAACACATTCACTCCATTAGAGCTGTTCAGAAGCCATGTGCAGTGCGGTTGCGAGCCATTTGCCGCCGGGGGCAAGCACTAAGAGACAAACAATGATGAAATATTCCCCTTCTGGTTTGCATCTTCGGACGAAGTGCGTCAAATCCTTAGAAACCATTTGCTAACTTATTGATGTCTTCAGAAACTTTATTTGAAAAGAAATGAAAAAGTCCCAACATTATTAATAAATAAGGTTTACATTAAAAAATCTATTTAATCTTCAAGAAACGCTTGGAACGATTATTCTGATACTTTTGGAAAGCACCTACTGAGTTTCATATTTCACAGTGATTTTGCTATCATCTCTTCCTTTATATTCGACAGGAGAACGTCTTGGAAGAATTGAAAAAAAATACAACTTTGAAATACATATGAATTTATGACAGTGCAGTCCTATAACCATTCAAGTCATTTTGGCTCAAGAATTATTTTTTTTTTTTTTTCAGAATAAAAATAAATGAATTATAATGCTTCAAACAACGTCAGTAGAGGCGAATCCATCCTCAACCTTTTACCTCCTAAAACTGTGACAAACTTATGATTAAATTTAATTTCTATGCATCAGATATCAAAACTTGTAAGACTTCGTAAGTAAAACATGATGTAGGTAAAGGTGAAATCGAGTTATTAAGGAACGATATGTTTTGAATTTTAACGCAGTAAAAACAATTCTGCTTTATTATCGAAAATATCTCACCTCGTAGATTTAATGCACATCTTACATCATCGTTTTCATAATTTACTATTATGCCGGGACGTCTGTTTGGAGTTCACACTCGTCCCCGCCGTTTTCTTCAGACATTGATACATCAACTCATTCAAAGTTCTGATCTTTCTTCGAGAGCAGACAGAAATCTTTCCGTTGGCCACGATCCTGAATAAATATTCAAACAGTAAATAAATTACCGTAAGTTAATACCACATGTGCTTGAAAATTGTCGATAAATCCCCGTCTTATCAAGCTAGGAGGGATTTATTTGGCGAATTTTCAAGCACGAGAGAGATTTAATAGGGCTATTCTACGAATGAAATTATGTTCAAATCGTTCAATGTCACCTAATATTTAAAATAATGCTGTGGGGTTAAAATCAAGAGGTTATGATTATATTACATTACACGTTGGTTTATTGGACATAAAAGCGGTCACACTACATAGGTGTTTTCTAAAGAACATGTTAAAAAATGGTCCTAGTAAAAAGATTTTTCAGATATTCAAACTAGTACGGATCCGAACTGCCAAATGTGTAGAATTGTTAAATTATGTGTGTATCTTAAGAACTAATTAGATTAGAATTTTTTCAAGTGTTCTAGGTCGTGGTAAATACTTTTAATTTTACCTTTCGAATCAGAAAATATGTTTAATTAAAAATTGCCGTAGACATTTGGTGCTTACTGTAATAGTCTAAATGTATGTGTTGCTAATTTAGAAGTATTATGTGTTTATCAGAGAATTAGCATACAATTAGTAATTTTTCTCCAAATATTATGAAATGTTTCGTGACGAATGCCGCGTATGAGCCGGTATATTCGTATTCAGAAATCGAGTAAGGTATTTGAGAAGCTTCTGAGAGAGTTACGTAATGGCGAACCCGAAGCTAGAAAGTATTGTTGGGAGATAGAATAAAAAATTGAGATAGCCAAAATAAATAAATATTTAACAGGTATAAGTTTTGCTTATCGTCATATTTGCGTTATTACTTACTGATTATTAAATGAATACAAGAGGTAATATATTCATGTTCATATTTACATGCCCCCTTCAAAATACTTATTGACACCGTTAATTGTAAACTGCTAAAATCACTATACTTATTCCACCCACCATGATAAATAGCTCTTTTGAAGAATAACATACAGTTTTGAGCGTTGTAATATGGGAATCTGAATTTCTGATTCTTCTCTGAATCTTCTAAATCAGTTTTTTTTTAATCAATGAGCGCTGGTCCTTCACTTCACGCAAAGTATTTACTTTCAAGTAGATTAAACAAAACTTTGCTTGCACTAATTTTCACCTGCCTAAAGTCCTTCAATCAAAAAATTAATGCCTTCACATAAGAATAAATACAATCACAACTAGAATTCACATGCCACTCTAGACCTTATTCCTCTAAATTTACGATGCCCATTTTCCCGTTGTTATTCCACAGAATTTACTGGCAGTATCTCGTCAATTTCGACGCTTGAATCACGCCCTTAAAATGATTGAGAGAAACAGATAATAAAAAATTATCTGTCGGGCTACGTGTCGTTAGCGTGAGCATGGCTCACCAATTCCTTTGGCTGCAAACGTCGCCTTCGATGTGGCGCCCTTGGGAGCCCCTGTCGATGTCGTCGGCCCGTGGCCGAAAGCCTAGTTCCGCTTTCGAGCCAATGACCGCGGAACCTCCGCGCATCCTGCGAGCTGCTTTGGCCTCGAGTCACGACCCGGTCGGCTCCCAGACGAAGTTGGGAGCACTGTCTACCGCGCCGACGGTGGAACAGCCACTCGGCTTCAACGGCCGGCCGTCACCGTTCCATTAGCATTACTTGCACGTTCGCTCGGCCTTCCTTGCACTGTCTAAACCGTTTGAAACCTTTTTCACGGAAACCGTCCGCTTCTCACAGTTGGAATGGCATTTTTACTAACCCAGGGAAGCTGCGGGAAACATCTATAACACTTTCTATCTATCTTGTGTTCCGATTCCTAGTTCTTTACCACTCCCGTAACCGTCATTCACGTGACACGTCACTTCAACACTCTAAACTCCGCACGCTCGACACTTACCCTTCGCTCACAGAATGTTCGTCTAACCAAATCTCACCCCTTTCTTTGGCACGACTGCCAAGATGGCTGCTGCGCGCTTATCTGCGCTCCGTGAGCTCACGGTATCATCAGCTTTCTTACACTACTTTTTCCCTTCAGTTCGACACGCGGCGCAGTTGTGAAAATCAGATACGAAGACCACCATTGGTAGAGCGTCATTTTATATATATTATACATTAATATATATTATATATATATATATATTATATTATATATTATATATATATTGATGCGATGAAGAGACCATTGGGGTTTGAAATACCAGAATTCGAAAGATTAGAACGCGAAAAGGATGTAGTATTTAATGGCTTAAAGGCCTTCGGCCTAGCCACATAGTTATCAAGTAATCTAATTTGTTTGTAATAACTTACCTATTAAATAAATAAAATAATATAATAATAGATAATATATATATATAATATATATATATTTAATCAACTTTACTAGTATTTGACAATAAATTGACAGTCTATATTATAAATTCTTCAAAGTAAAAAGTAAAAAGTTGTCTTTTTTCAGTTTCCTAATCCTAGAGTGAAATATTATTGTTAAGAATGTTAAAATCTGTAAAACCTGTCTTAATGACATATTCTTTGAACATTTGGACCGTTTTTTTTAAAAATGGTGAGAAACCAGTACTGTAAATCAATTTCAACCTCAAAAACTATTGAGTTTTCGAAATACTTCATATGAAGTCATTTCAAGAACTTTGAAACACAAATGCAATAGTGTCTACAAAATTGCTTGGAAATCTTGCGTAAAAGTGTGAGAGTTATTGCAGAAAAAATACATATGTGTAATTTTTGAAAAAGCAAAACATACAGCAAAATAATTCATTGTCATCGCAAACAGTGCAATCAGTAACCAATGTTCTTGTATAAATATTGAAGAAAAAATGTTGGAGTATTTTTTGAAAAAACGGCATTTTAAGTGTCTGGAAAAAAGTAGAATTGAGCTCATTTTTCTTAGAAAAAATGTTGTTTTCGAGAAGTTTTATCTTGAAATATTTAAGCACATGTACTCATGAAATATCATAATGCTGACACATCGCCGCTTACATAAATATTAACGTCGTGCAGAGGGACAAGTTTCACAAAAATTACATTTTCGTAATTTGGAAAAACAAAAGAAGCGATGGATATCGAGATATATGGCCGTTTATTTTATCTTATAGAGTTCATTAGTTACTACTCTACCATACGTTTATAGAAAAATTAGGGACTGTTGTCTTCCTACAGAAGACGCCCAAAACAGATTCAAATTCAAAAATTTCGAAAACCAAGATTCTATCTGCGAATGCACCTGAGACACATGTATTAAGTGTATTTTTACTCTATTCTTATTTTTTAAAAGAATTTGGAGTTCGTTTTTCGAGAAACTTTTGGAAATAACCGGGGCGCTTTATGTAAAATACCCAAAATTTTTAAAGAGTTTTCAAAACCCAGACGCCTCGAGTGGAGCCAGAGGAGCAGAGGTAATTTCTATTTTGAAAAAAAATTGTACGTATGGTTTAGGCGACGCTAATGATGTTTGCAGAACTGGAGGACGGACAGGACGTATGGGAAAAAAAACGTTTCGATAATCAGTTGCTTCAAAACGTGTGTTTTCGTTGAATCTCGAAATCGATTTTCTGCAACATTTCATAACTTTCCCTATACTCGGATATTACTCCGTATTAAGGATTTAACGGAGAAGTAAAAGAACATCAAAATTTTGTTCTTTCCTATATATTTCAGTAGTGTATATACCTTTCGCGGCTATCACATGCATAAATCTTTCATAAAATAAAATCTTTCTTCTAAAAGAAAGAAAGTTCAAGAATGTGAAGAATTTGCTATTTGGCTTTAAAAATATGAAGGAATTGTGTAAAAAAATCATTTTTAAAATATCATTACGAAAAATGCAACCGATAAAACATTCTTTGCCAGAATTTACAGTTCTAGTGACTCCTAAACAAAGCGTTCTGGGGGCCTTAAACTTTAAATTTCAAGCAAAGCCTCAAAGAAATCTGTACTACTCCCTTATTTACAGAATGAGATCCTTTCTGGAATTTCTATGGCCATTTTGGCTATTCCGCGTTTCTCTATCTTCTACAGCATACTTATTACAGTTGTGGAACTCCTAGAAAAGCTCTTTGAGAACTGTGTTGATTAGCGACTTTTAGCGTTCCGTGCGGCGCCAAAGCAGCACTAAGATCCATTCGATACTCCCTGAAGGACGGAATCGTGACATGCGCATAGGTGAGCACGGCCCTTCTGGTGGAGAGCTGTAGACGACCACTCGGACCAGTAGTTTCACCTGCGGCACTCACGTCGTTAGTCTCAAGGTAGGGCAGTTGATTGCCAAGTTTCAGGTTACGATTCAACCAGGTAACCCACCAGTCTGCGGCCTCTTGGCGCGCCGACCTTTAGGGCTGGATCGGGCGTGAAGGGGGCCCCCTGGGTGCTCTGGAAGAACATACTTAAGTCTCCGGCGGGAAATATGATCTACCTCCCGCCCAGGTTGTCCATAATCGACGAACTCACGGTTATTACGCAGTGGTCTGATTGAGTAGAGACTGATGAGTAAGGAGGGAAACGGCGCTCCGAGTAGCTGGGGAAACTGCGTTCCCGGTGGTCCGCCCTGCTATCACTACGTACACCACTGCCTCAACGCTGCCACTTCACCACCCCTGCTTTCGCAGTGTTTGTCTTTTTCATCTCTACTGCTTCCGAGATGTCCTGTGAACGACCGCCATTCCGTAGTTCTCAGGTCGTCCCCGTGTCCGCCACCGGGGACCACCCGCCATCCAGACACGAATTCCTACGAACCGCAGTCTGCGCTAGCGCCACAACCCCAAAGCTACTGCTCCGTTTCACCACACTACCATCACCCTCGCCGGTACTCCATCCCCACCGCCACCCCCGCCATGCGCTCCGTCTCTCCCAACGCACTGTAAACCGCCACCGCCTCATCTCCCAGCCGCCGGTCCCAGCCATAATATTTGCCGCCATCGGCACTAAATCCGCCTCCACTGACACCTCCACCGTCACCTCCCGGCCACACAATTACTGTTCACCACCACCTCCGTCTCAGCTTCGGCTCAGCCACGGCTTTGCAGCTGCTCCCCGCAGCCCTTCTATTACCACAATTACCCAACGCCTCACCACCGCTACTGCCATCTACACCACGTTACCCCCACCATCACCACCACCATCGCAATCGCTTCGTCCCCCCCCCACCCGAAAACTCCCACTTCAACCCAGGGCGTCATCAATCACCGCCACCGTTCCGTCTCTCCACCGCCTCAGCAACCGGCACAGCCACAGCAATAACCTTTGCCGCTTTTGCCATCATCACTGCATGCCGCCTCCACAGATACCGCCACCACCATTAGATAGGTAATAAGATATTTGTAAGTCATACATTACATATTGAAAAAGTGAGTAACTGAATTATGTACTTCCGAATGAAAATAAATACAAATTTAAAAAAGGATGGGAGTGACCTTATCCAGTTTTCGATAATTGTTTAACGGTGAATTTTCAAAGCAATCATCTGCCATGACCCTTAGTCATTAAGATGTAGTTAAGTGGCCGTTACTGGATTAAGTGTGGTACTCCGAAATGTGAGAAAGCGTTGTTTCCCGCTAAATTTACGAGTTTCTTGTGTTTCGAACCTATACGTCAGTTGAGGGGTTTGGTCCCCTTTGTAATCTTCCACCAGACGGGGCACCCCCCTTGCTGAAACTTTCGCAATCCCT
>BOPP01000216.1:1614600-1635505 GCA_017312745.1 Gryllus bimaculatus
ATTATCGAACTGATAAGGTCACTCCATCCTTTTTTAAATTTTATTTATTTTCATTCGGAAGTACATAATTCAGTTACGTCACTTTTTCATATGTAATGTATGACTTACAAATATTCTTATTACCTATCTAAATGGTGGTGGCGGTATCTGTGGAGGCGGCAGTGGCAGTGATGATGGCAAAAGCGGCAAAGGTTATTGCTGTGGCTGTGCCGGTTGCTGAGGCGGTGGAGAGACGGAACGGTGGCGGTGATTGATGACGCCCTGGGTTGAAGTGGGAGTTTTCGGGTGGGGGGGGGACGAAGCGATTGCGATGGTGGTGGTGATGGTGGGGGTAACGTGGTGTAGATGGCAGTAGCGGTGGTGAGGCGTTGGGTAATTGTGGTAATAGAAGGGCTGCGGGGAGCAGCTGCAAAGCCGTGGCTGAGCCGAAGCTGAGACGGAGGTGGTGGTGAACAGTAATTGTGTGGCCGGGAGGTGACGGTGGAGGTGTCAGTGGAGGCGGATTTAGTGCCGATGGCGGCAAATATTATGGCTGGGACCGGCGGCTGGGAGATGAGGCGGTGGCGGTTTACAGTGCGTTGGGAGAGACGGAGCGCATGGCGGGGGTGGCGGTGGGGATGGAGTACCGGCGAGGGTGATGGTAGTGTGGTGAAACGGAGCAGTAGCTTTGGGGTTGTGGCGCTAGCGCAGACTGCGGTTCGTAGGAATTCGTGTCTGGATGGCGGGTGGTCCCCGGTGGCGGACGGGGACGACTGAGACTACGGAATTGGCGGTCGTCACGGACATCCTCGGAAGCAGTAGAGATGAAAAACAAACACTGCGAAGCAGGGGTGGTGAAGTTGGCAGCGTTGAGGCAGTGGTGTACGTAGTGATAGCAGGGCGGACCACCGGAACCAGTTTCCCAGCTACTCGGAGCCCCGTTTCCGTCTACTCATCAGTCTCTACTCAATCAGACACTGCGTAATAACGTGAGTTCGTCAGATTATGGACAACCTGGCGGGAGGTATCAATATTTCCCGCCGGAACTTAGTATGTTGCTTCCAGAGCACCCAGGGGGCCTCCTTCACCCGATCCAGCCCTAAGGTCGGCGCGCCAAGAGGCCCAACTGGTGGGTTACCTGGTTGAATCGGTAACCTGAAACTTGGCATCACTGCCCCTACCTTGAGACTAACGACGTGAGTGCCGCAGTGAAACTACTGGTCCGAGTGGTCGTCTACAGCTCTCCACCAGAGGCCGTGCTCACCTATGCAGTCACGATTCCGTCCTTCAGGGAGTATCGAATGGATCTTAGTGCTGCTTTGGCGCCGCACGGAACGCTAAAGTCGCTAATCAACACATTCTCAAAGAGCTTTTTCTAGGGAGTTCCACAACTGTATAAGTATGCTGTAGAAGCATAGAGAAACGCGGAATAGCCAAAAATGCCATAGAATCTCCAGAAAGGATCTCATTCTGTAAATAAGGGAGTAGTACAGATTCTTTGAGGCCTTATGCTTGAAAATTTAAAGTTTTAAGGCCCCAGAACGCTTTGTTTAGGAGTCACAGAACTGTAAATTCTGCAAGAATGTTACGGGTTGCATCTGTAATGAATATTTAAAAATATTTTTTTACACAATTCCTTCATATTTTTTAAAGCCAAATAGCAATTCTTCACATTTCTGTGAAACTTTCTTTCTTTAGAAGAAAGATTTTATTTTAAAAAGATTTTATGCATGTGATAGCCGCGAAAGGTATATACACTACTGAAATAATATAGGAGACAAATTTTGGAATGTTCTTTTACTTCTCCGTATAAATCCGTATATACGAAGTAATATCCGTAGTATAGGGAAAGTTATGAAATGTTGCAGAAAATCGATTTCGAGATTCAACGGAAACACACGTTTTGAAGCAACTGATATCGCAAACGTTTTTTTCCATACGTCTGTCCGTCTGCCAGTCTGCAAACATCAATAGCGCCTAAACCATACGTACAATTTTTTTTCCAAAATAGAAATTACTCTGCCTATCTGGCTCCACTCGAGGCGTCTGGGTTTTGAAAACTCTTTTAAAATTTTTGGGGTATTTTACATAAAGCGCCCCGGTTATTTCCAAAAGTTTCTCGAAAACGACTCCAAATTCTTTTAAAAAATAAGAATAGAGTAAAATACACTTATACATGTGTCTCAGGTGCGATTTTCGCAGATAAATCTGGTTTTCGAAAATTTTGAATTTGAATCTGTTTTGGCGTCTTCTGTAGGAAGACAACAGTCCCTAATTTTTCTATAAACGTATGGTAGAGTTAGTACTAAATGAACTCTATAAGATAAAATAAACGCCATATATCTCGATATCTCGCTTCTTTTGTTCTTTCAAAAATTACGAAAATGTAATTTTTGTGACTTGTCTCTCACGACGTTAATATTTATGTAAGCGGCGATGTGTTCACATTATGATATTTATGAGTACATGTGCTTTAAATAATTTCAGATAAAACTTCTCGAAAACAACATTTTTCTAAGAAAATGAGCTCAAAATTCTACTTTTTCAGAAACACTTAAATGCCGTTTTTTCAAAAATGTCTCCAAATTTTTTCTTCAATATTTTACAAGACTTTGTACTGATTGCACTGTTTGCGATGACATAGAATTAATTTTGCTGTATTGTTTTGCTTTTTCAAAAATTTTACATATGTATTTTTTCTGCAATAACTCTCACACTTTTAATACGCAAATTTTCAGTAATTTGTAGACACTATTGCATTTGTGTTTCAAAGTTCTTGAAATGACTTCATATGAAGTATTTCGAAAACTCAATAGTTTGAGGTTGAAATCACCATTTATAAAAAAAGGTTCCAAATGTTCAAAGAATATTGTCATTAAGACAGGTTTTACAGATTTTTAACATTCTTAACATAATGTTTCACTTCTAGGATTAGGAAACTGAAAAAAGACAGACAAACTTTTTTACTTTTTACTTTTGAAGAATGTTTATATAAGACTGTCAATTTATTGCCAATACTAGTAAAGTTGATTAAATATATATATATTATATATATATATTATCTATTATTATATTATTTTATTTATTTAATAGGTAAGTTATTACAAACAAATTAGATTACTTGATAACTATGTGGCTAGGCCGAAGGCCTTTAAGCCATTAAATACTACATCCTTTTCGCGTTCTAATCTTTCGAATTCTGGTATTTCAAACCCCAATGGTCTCTTCATCGCATCAATATATATATAATATATAATATAATATATATATTATATAATATATATTTATATATATATAAAATGAACGCTCTACCAATGGTGGTCATTCGTATCTGATTTTCACACTGCGCCGCGTGGTCGAAAACTGAAGGGAAAAAGTAGTGTAAGAAAGCTGATGATCCGTGAGCTCACGGAGCGCAGATAAGCGGCGCAGACAGCCCATCTTGGCAGTCGTGCCAAGAAGGGGGTGAGATTTGGTTAGACGAACACTATGAGGCGAAGGGTAAGTGTCGAGCGTGCGGAGTTAGAGTGTGAAGTGACGTGTCACGTGAATGACGGTTACGGAGTGGTAAAGAACTAGGAATCGAACACAAGATAGATAGAAGTGGTATCGATGTTTTCCAGCTTCCTGGGTTAGTAAAATGCCCATTCAACTGTGAGAGCGACGGTTTCCGTGAAAAAGTTTTCAAACGGTTAGACAGTGCAGGAAGGCCGAGCGGAACGTGCAAGTAATGCTATGCGACGGTGACGGCCGGCCGTTGAAGCCGAGTGGCTGTCCACCGTCGGCGCGGTAGACAGTGCTCCCAACTTCGTCTGGGAGCCGGACCGGGTCGTGACATCGAGGCCAAAGCAGCTCGCAGGATCGCGGACGGTTTCCGCGGTCATTGGCGAAAGCGGAACTAGGCTTTCGGCCACGGGCGGCCGACGACATCGACAGGGGCTCCCAAGGGCGCCACCATCGAAGGCGACGTTGCAGCCAAGGAAATTGTGAGCCATCTCCGCTAACGACACGTACCCGACAGATAATTTTTATTATCTTGTTCTCTCAATCATTTTAAGGGCGTGATTCAAGCGTCGAAATGACGAGATACTGCCGTAAATTCTGTGGATAACAACGGGAAAATGGGCATCGTAAATTTAGAGGAATTAAGGTCTAGATGGCATGTGAATTCTAGTTGTGATTTGTATTTTATTCTTATGTGAACATTAATTTTTGGATTGAAGGACTTACGGCAGGTGAAAATTAGTGCAAACAAAGTTTTGTTACATCTACTTGAAAGTAAATCTTGCGTGAGTGAGGAGCCAGCGCTCATTATTAAAAAAAACTGATTTAGAACGATTCCAGAGAAGAATCAGAAATTCAGATTCATATTACAACGCTCAAAACTGTATGTTATTTCTTCAAAGAAGCTATTTATCATGGTGGTGGAAAAGTATAGTGATTAAAGCAGTTTACAATTACTGTGTCATAAGTATTTTGAAGGGGGCATGGTATGACATTGAAATATTACCTCTTGTATTTCATTTAATAATCAGTAAGTAATAACCAAATATACGATAAGCAAAACTTATACCTGTTAATATTTATTTTATTTTGGCTATCTCAATTTTTTATTCTACTCCCAACAATACTTTCTACTTCGGGTTCGCCATTACGTACTCTTCTCAGAGCTTCATCAAATACTTACTGGATTTCCTGGATACGAATATTACCGCTCATACGCGGCATTCGTCAAGAAAAATTTCATATATTTGAGAAAAATTACTATTGGTATCTAATTCTCATAACACATCAATACTTCTAAATAACAACACATACATTTAGACTCATTACAGTAGCACAACAATGTCTACGGCAATTTTAATTAAAACATATTTTCTGATTCGAAAGGTAAAATTAAAAGTATTTACCATGACCTAGAACACTTGAAAAAAATCTAATCTAATTAGTTCTTAAGCATACACACATATTTACAATATTCTACCCACACAAGTTCGGATCCGTACTAGTTTGAATATCTGAAAATCTTTTTACTAGGACCATTTTTAACATGTTCTTTAAACACCTATTGTAGTGTGACCGCTTGATGTCCAATAAACCACGTGTAATGTAATATAACATAACCTCTTTGATTTTAACACAGCATTATTTTCAATATTAGGTGCACATTGGAACGATATTGAACATAATTTCATTCGTAGAATAGCCCTATTAAATCTCTCTCGTGCTTTGAAAATTCGCAGATAAATCCTCTCCTAGCTTGATAAGACGGGGATTTATCGACAATTTTCAAAGCACATGTGGTATTAACTACGGTAATTTATTTACTGTTTGAATATTTATTCAGGGATCGTGCCAACGGAAGAGATTCTGTCTGCTCTCGAAGAAAGATCAGAATTTGCATGAGTTGATGTATTCATTCTGAAGAAAACGGCGGTGACGAGTGTGAACTCCAAACAGACGTCCCGGCAAATAATAGTAAATTATGAAACGATGATGTAACGATGTGCATTAAATCACGAGTGAGATATTTCGATAATAAAGCAAATTGTTTTTACTGCGTTAATTCAAAACCATATCGTTCCTTAATAACTCGATTTTAACATTTAAACCTACATATGTTTTACTTACGAAGGTCTTACAAGTTTTGATATCTGATGCATAGAAATTATATTTATCATAAGTTTGTCACA
The DNA here is from genome assembly GCA_017312745.1 of Gryllus bimaculatus. Classification (NCBI taxonomy): domain Eukaryota; kingdom Metazoa; phylum Arthropoda; class Insecta; order Orthoptera; family Gryllidae; genus Gryllus; species Gryllus bimaculatus. The sequence goes on from BOPP01000216.1 coordinate 1,620,273, forward strand.
GTTTAGGAGGTAAAAGTTGAGGATGGATTCGCCTCTACTGACTGTTTGAAGCATATAATTCATTTATTTTATTCTGAAAATAAAAAAAATAATCTTGCCAAAATGACTTGAATGGTTATAGGACTCACTGTCATAAATTCATATGTATTCCAAAGTTGTATTTTTTTTCAATTCTTCCAAGACGTTCTCCTGTCGAATATAAAGGAAGATATGATAGCAAATCACGTGAAATATGAAACTCAGTAGGTGCTTTCCAAATTATCAAATAATCGTCAAGCGTTTCTTGAGATTAAATAGATTTTTAATGTAAACTTATTTATAAATAATGTCTGGGACTTTTTCATTTCTTTCAAATAAAGTTTCTGAAGAACATCAATAAGTTAGCAATGGTTTCTAAGGATTTGACGCACTTCGTCCGAAAGAGCAACCAGAAGGGGAATATTTCCATCATTGTTTGTCTCTTTAGTGCTTGCCCCGGCGGCCAAAATGGCTCGCACGCATTGCACATGGCCTTCTGAAGCAGCTCTATGGAGTGATGTGTTTCCTGAATTGTCCTTTGTATTGACAGCTGAGCCTCGCTTAATGAGATCCCTCACGCACTCTACATGACCATTTGAAGAGACCCTATGCAGTGTGTTTTCTGATTCGTTCTTTGTATTGACATCAGAGCCTCCTTCTCAATGGTATTCCTCACACCTCCACATGCCGTTTAAAGAACCCAATGGAAGTGTGTATTTCCAACATTGTTCTTTGCATTGACATCTGAGCCTCGGTCTAAGAGTCCTCACACACTCCACATGGCCGTTTAAAGAAGCCCAATGGAGTGGTGTTTCCAACATTTCTTTGCATGACATCTGAGCCACGATTAATGAGTTCCGTCACGCACTGCACGTGGCAATTTGAAGAAGCCCAATGGAGTGGTGTATTTTTGAATTGTCCTTTGTATCACATCTAAGCCTCGGTCTAAGAGTCCTTCACACACTCCACATGCCTTTTACAGAAGCCGCGTGAGTGGTGTGTTTCCAACATTGTTCTTTGCTATGACATCTGAGCCTCGGTCTACGGTTCCTTCACACACTCCACATGCGTTAAGAAGCCCAATGGAGTGTGTGTTCCAACTTGGTTCTTTGCATTGACATTGAGCCTCGGTCTAAGAGTTCTTTCACACCTATCCACATGGCCTTTTACAGAAGCCGCGTGGATAAGTGGACTGTGTTCCATGAATTGCTTTTGCGATTGACATCTGAGCCACTATTAATGAGTTTCCTCACGCACTCCACGTGGCCATTTGAAGAAGCCCAATGGAGTGGTGTATTTCTTGAATTGTTCTTTGTATTCACATCTGAGCCTCGGTCTAAGAGTTCCGTCACACACTCCACATGGCCTTTTACAGAAGCCGCGTGGAGTGGTGTGTTTCCTGAATTGCCCTTTGTATTGACAGCTGAACCTCTCTCAATGAGATATCTCACGCACTCAATATGGCCTTTTACAGAAGCCGCGTGAAGTGGTGTGTTTCCTAGATTGTTCTTTGCATTGACATCTGAGCCACGCTCAATGAGTTCCGTCACGCACTGCACGTGGCAATTTGAAGAAGCCCAATGGAGTGGTGTATTTCTTGAATTGTCCTTTGTATTTACATCTGAGCCTCGGACTAAGAGTTCCTTCACACACTCCACATGGCCGTTTAAAGAAGCCCAAGGGAGTGGTGCGTTTCCTGATTCGCACTCTGTATTGAGATCTGAGCTTCTCTCTATTAGTTTCCTTACGAACTCCACATTGACGAATAAAGAAGCCAAATGGAGTGGTATGTTTCCTGAATTGTCCCTTGAATTGACATCTGAGCCTCTCTCAATGAGTTCCCTCACACACTCCACATGGCCGTAAGAAGTTGCCCTATGGAGTGGTGTTTTTCCTGATTCGTTCTTTGTATTGACATCAGAGCCTCTCTCAATGAGTTTCCTCACACACTCCACATGGCCGTTTAAAGATGCCACATGGAGTGGTGTGTTTCCAACTTTGTTCTTTGTATTCACGTCTGACCCTCGCTCAATAAGTTCCATCACACACTCCACATGGCTGCATAAAGAAGCATTATAAAGTGGCGTGTTTCCGAATCTGTTCTTTAAATTCACGTTCGCTCCACGCTGGAGTAGCTCCGTAACGCACTCTAGGTGTCCGTTCCTTACTGCATTGTGGAGGGCAGTATTATCGTCCTGATCTGTTGCGTTTATATTGACGCCCGCTTCCAAGAATACCACCAGCGACTCCAGACAACCGTACTTTCCGGAAACGATGAAGCTTTCTTCTACCATTTCTTTTCGTGTGTCGTCGGCTAGCAATTGAATGAAAGTCCAGACCACAACGGCGCTCTTTGCGGCTGCGAGAGTCCGCGCCCTGCGCACAGCATTTAACGCGACACCGCGGTGCAGCAGCTCTCGCTCAGTGTCTACATGGCCGGCCTGCGATGCCGACACTGACGCGCCCCCATCTACGTCTTTGCACTTCGTCGCAAACGCTCCTTTCTGCAACAGAAGATGCACGATTTCAGAAAGGTTGTCTTTTGCAGCCTGCTCTATTAAAGGATCTCCTTTTTCGTTACACACGTCAACTAATGTCTCGTTCTGAAGCAACAGGTCCACCAAGTTCCTATGACCGCTTTTTGCAGCTAATGAAACGACTTCTTCAGTAAGCTGTGCTCCCTTCTGCAGCAGAAGGGTCACGATGTCTCTTCTCCCCTCCACCACCGCCAGGCCTAGGGCTGTATGGCCGTCCGCGTCCTTGGCGTCGACCTGCGCCCCGGCCAACAGGAGGCGCTGGGCGACCGCCAGGTGGCCTTGGGCGGCGGCGCAGTGCAGCGGCGTGTGCAGCCGGTGACCCGAAGCGTTGACCTTCGCCCCCGCGCCCAGAAGAACCACCACGGCTTTCACGTGCCCACCACTTGCAGCCACATGCAGCGCAGTATTTCCATTGGCGGTGCACTTTGCATTTCTTTGGATGTCAATCTCCGAGTCTGCCAGCAACCCGAGCAGGGCTTCGTAATCTCCTCGTTTCGACATTTCAATCAGCGACACAGCTGCAGTATGAATGGTTGAAATGCGAGAGTCTGAACACGATACTGCTTCACCATTTCTGTCGGACAACGGAGCATCCACTTTAGGCATCTGGGTTTCAACAGCTGTGTTCGTAGATTGCTCTAGTTGAGAATTTCTCGATTCCATTTGATCAAATCTTGCGTCCTTCTCCATCTCTTCAGCACTTTCTTGCGTGTTGTCTTTCTTCGATGTTGCCATGATGCCAATTTATCTCTGTAAAATGATGAATAATATTGTGTTAGTCCCTTATAAAAAACAACAACAGGATTTGAATGTCTGAAATTTTACATTTCTCGTACGAGTTTATTATAAGCACTGATATTTTTTTGTAAAGGATGATATTTAACAAACTTTTATAATAATGAAATTAACTTATTAATATTTATTGAATTTAAATGCGACTTACAATTTCTTAAACTTTGTTTAAGAAACTTCTGAATCTTCATCAAAATTCAAATTAATTTTAAAAATTAATTTACCACGGATATAAAAATGAAATATAGCAAAGACATAAATATGGTTCAAATGAAAGTGATTTATAAATGTTTATCATATACATATTCAAATAATAACCTTCACAATATTTTAAACAAATCTGTACTTGCCAAGTGTATTTGTTTCTGATATTGAGGATATCGCTTTACTGTGCTAAAGTACGTGTAAGAAAAACGCTACAAAAATGTGCTGCAGCCATTTTCGGCGATCTCAATAAATTATTGAAAAATTCAACAAATTAATATGTAAACGTACAATAATGTTGATAGAAATAATAGAATGTAATTTTACTTAATTTACTTAATAAAATCTGTTCTAAAAATTGATGTAAATAAGATCATGTACAATTTGTAGTCAAACGCGTGCTTTTTGCGTAATTTGTACGAAAAGAAAATGCAATTATGAAACAAATTCTCATAAATGGGTCCATTTTTTTCTTTAACATTCAGATAGAAAAAAAGACGCTTAAAAATGGGGTACTTTCCTTTTCTGCATTTTCTCTGTATTTTAGAAAATTGCAAAGTAATTTGGAAAATTTAACAAGCATATTTTTTTACCGTCCTTTAAAACTGGAAAATTAAAAAAAAGAATCTGTTCTTGAGAAAACAAACCTGTTTAACAATGGATTATATTTCACGTGAAGTTATGGGAAAACTATTCACATTTTTTAAATACTGTAAATTATCTTATTTGAAGATATGTTTCAGCGATAGATTTCATTTAGGAGAAAAATCGCTATCATCAATACTGTATTTGTAGAAAGACTCCAAAAGTGTTTATTTTTTGCAATTTAAAAAAAAAATCAAATCCACAAAAAGTTTCAGATATTTAAAAAAATACACTTGCACCATTGTATTAAGCGTCCAAGTACAAAGTTTAATCATAGAATTTGTACCCATTTTCGAACAAGAAATTAAAATGTTTCGTGGCTTTCTGTCTACTACCCAAGCAATCAATACTGTAATCGGCGGGCGCAACGAAAAAGTGAATATACAAGGTCTGTTCTGAAAGAAATGCACCCTATTTTTTACTACCGCAACTATCTTTCGCACAGCATTGCCGATTGCACAGAAGTGTGTGTGGGAGTTTTGGGACCACAAAATGATGGCGTGACCCACGGCAATCGGCTCCGAGCTTCTGGAGCGTAACTGTGCCTTTTTCAGTGAACCCTTGCGGGAGTGCTCGGTCGAATTAGGATGAAAAAACAAACTCGAGCAGCGATACGCTATAAAGTTTTGTTTCAAACTTGAGAAGACGCCGTCCGGGACTTTTTAAGTTGCTTCAGAAGGCTTTTCATTAGGACTACATGTCATATTCACAGTGAAAAACATGGCATAAAATGTTCAAGAGGGTTCGTGAGGACGAACAACGATCAGATCACCCCTCAACGTCGCAAGATGAAAGGTCGATTGACAAAATGTAGGAATTGTTGAACTTTGGTCGATGAATGAGTATTTGCCTTATGTCAGAAAAACTTGACATTCTGAAGACCAATGTGCACAAGATTGTGATGAAAAACTCGCAAATGCGGAAGGTATGCGCCAAACCTGTCCCGAGGTTGAAAATCGATCGTCAAAAGAATAGTCGAGGGGAAGTGTGGCCAGAATAGTTGCAGCGTTGTGAGGGCGTTCCCCCAACCGCCTTACACTCCTGATTTGGTTCCGGCCGACTTCTTTTTGTTCCCGAAGATTGAAAAATCCCTCGACGGTAGCATTTGGGGACCCTGGAGAACATCAAGGTGGCTACGACAAGGCTGCTAAAGGGCATTCCAGTGAAGGTCTTCCAGAACCCATATAAAGCATGGAAATCTCGTTACAACACGTGTGTTGAAGCTGCAGGAATGCATTTCGAACAATAATGAGTAATTGTACCGATTGGTTCAATAAATTTCTTAAAATAAAATTGGGCACATTGTTTTCGGGATAAACCTTGTATCTTGTTCATCTGTATGTGATTAATTACTTAGACTACTAAAACGTTGTGAAGTCAGAATTCATGTTTTGCCGATCCTTGATACCAAAGAAATCTATTAACGGCAAAACATCGGACGTGTGTCTACCCGTCTGTTCTCAACGGTAGCGTATCGTGTTGTGAAAAATGTTTACACAAATTGTTTGCAGCCATTTTTGAAAAAAATTAAAAGTATTGGTCGTCGAGGCTTCATGTAATGTAACCCCCAAAATCAAAATCAGTTTGAAATTCGCAGAACCTTCCTTTTTTAACAGATGGATCGAGGAATATCAGTTTTGGAGAAAATTGTCTCAGCGGTTTAGTTGCTAGCGTTGTAGACAGACGGACTGACGGACTGACGGACTGACGGACTGACGGACTGACGGACTGACGGACGGACGGACGGACGGACGGACGGACGGACGGACGGACGGCCTGAGTTTTGCCGTCAATTTGTCGGTATCAAAGATTCAGAAAATACTGACTACACAACGTGTTAGGGAAAGTATTTAGTACATATAGTGTGCAGATTTATCCACTTTTTTGATATTAGGACCGCACAATAAGAGTTTTTCTGTCAAAAAATCGCCTATTTCGGGTGCATCATGAAAATTCTCTCTCATCTGCGTATAGTATACTCAAAATGGTGACGAATTAGTGGTGCTCCACTTTAATGCATTATTTCTCAATTTACAAATTTTGAAAATTCTGAGAAATCGAAAATAAGACCCGCGCCATTACTTTAAGCATTCCTTTTTTATCCATGGAAAAAAATTGAAGAAAATAATTAGAGCTCTTTTTGAGAAAAAAGTGAACTTTTTTTTTTAAATGCCATTTTTCGCGTAAAATTCCAAGGAAACTGCTCATATTTTTTGAAAGCTTAAACTTATTTAAAGATCCATCCTTAAGGAATAAATTTCATTAAACCCAAAATCTTTATCTTTCATATTCTTATTCTTTCATAGTTGTAGGAAGACGCCCAACAAAATTGCGCTTTTGCAGTTTAAAAAAAAACTAGAATTTCAACGAACAAAAAACTTACATATTCTCTTACGCGTTCTTTACTCTATCCGAGGACAAAGTTTGATAAAAAATTGGTGCCATTTTTGAGAAAATTTTAAGAGTTTTTGAAACTTCATGTGAAGTACAAAAATTAAAATATCGTGTTGAATTCTCCAAAGCCTCGAGATAATTTAGATCAATTGGGGTATATCAAGTTTGAAGGTAATCAGCTGAACGGTTTGTGCGCTAATGTTGACCGCAGACGGGCAGAAAGACAGTCGTTTTTTCGTCTTTCGATTTTTTGTCAAGTACCCACAAAACTTGATTTCTGGATACACCACGTGTTTGAGGATTTTTTTCTAAATCCTTAACATTCATCAACGTTTCTGTTTCCACGGCCCGGCATTAAGAGTTTTTTTTTGGCGGAAATTCGCCTTTTTCCAGCGCACGATTACATAACTTCCTCTTCTTCGAAGTACCATCGCAAGAGCGGAAAAGTGAAAAGAAATGTTATATCCCTCAGCAGGTGCTACTGACCTTGCAGTGTGATCCAGGGGGCGCTCCTGCGATGGTGACAGCGGACTGAGTACTGAAGCGACTGTCGCGCGGACAGGGGTTCGATCGCTTGTGTCACGTGGTGCGTCGCGGGGAAGTCCCGCCACTTCGAATCGACAGGCCACAGCGCTGCGCAGTAAACACGGAGAAGGCAAAACACAGTTTTCGAAACCAGTAAGCACACGTTCAGCGCTTCCGGTCTCTTCCGGGCGAAGAACTGGCGAAGTCTCTGAAAGAAAAATAATTCTAAAGTTCTCTAGTTATCTAACATTAGTTCTAAAATACGTACATTTTAGCTTCAATTATACCCTTCTATCCATTAGTGTATCAATTAGCTTTCCATTAGTGTTTTCCAGGTAGCGGGATGGAATTGATTAGCGAATTTTAACCTAAATAATAGTTAAATAGAACATGATATTTAGATGTGTAATAACCTTACATTAATGACACGACCGATTTTTTAACTTAAAGCGAAATCGTGACATATACCTCCCCTATCCCCAACTACCACTGATGTTGCAGTGTGATCCTGCGGTGGCGGCTGTGGCGGAGGCGGCAGACAACTGAAGCGACTGGCGCCCGGTTGCTGGCGCAGCGGTTCGATCGCTCGTGTCACGTGGGGCGGCGCGGGGAAGTCCCGGCAGCGAATCGACCGGCCACGGCGCAATGCGCATTAAACACGGAGAATTCTACACAGTGTCCGAAACCAGTAAGCAGATATTTTTGCGTTTACGGTTCTCCTCCGAACGACTGAGTCTCTAAACGAAAAAGTAAATGCTAAATGTACCAGTAGGTTTTAAGTATGTACTCGTACATTTCTTCTTAAATTATATTGCTTATTTTTTATTATCAATTGACCCTCCTTTTACATATTAGTGTTATTTGGGTAAAGGGATGGAACTGTTTAGTGACATTTAATCTAAATGATATCCAAATATGTTGTTATATTTAAATGTTTAATAACTAGGGCTAGGATAGTTGTGCAATAACGTTTTCTATTACATTCAATTATATGTTTATTATGATATGTCCACTGGACAATGTTTCTCCGGTGAGATTTTATAGTGCATGTTTTTACACATTTTGGGAGTCTTTATAGTTGCATATTATTTAGAGGTCAGAATTATACATATTTTTCTATTTTGGGGATGCAACATAGAATTGTTTTTGTTTTCAAACCTTAAATGATGGCTGTTATACACTGTAATGGAAAAAATTCAGTGACCTTCAGCAACAGTTCCAGTCCATAATTCAGGTGAGTTTTGTTATAATTTGCATTGTTTTGAAACTTGCATGTTACTTAGATCTCCAGTGATCAAAATAACGGTGAAAAGAACAAATTATAAAATTCACAATTTTAATGACATTTTGTATAGTACATATTTCTGCGTTGTGAATACATATATGCCTGTTTTGAATCTTATAATTACAAACACATTTTACATTTTTTAACGCAAAAATATCCGAGCCCTATTAATAACCCTACATACATACCAAGACCTATCGTTTAATTTAAAGAGAAATCGTAACATGTACCCGTCTCTCAGCTGCCACTCACCTTGCTGTGTGATCCCGCGGAGCCGGCGGTAGGGGTGGCGGTAGAGAACTGAAGCGACTGGCTGCCGGTCGCTACGCCACCCGCAACGCGGTTTGATCGCTCACGTCACGTGGCGCGTCGCGGGGAAGTCCCGCGAATCGGCCTACACACCGCGCTGCGCACTACACTCGGAGGTCACACGGTGTCCGAAACAAGAGACGTGCTTCTTCCAAGAACCAAGCGAGTCCAAAATTACATATTTTTGAGATATTTCACCGAGTCCAGAATACTTTTCTTTATTTTTTGTGTAAATTCAGATCTAAATGATCATATTTTGATTAAAATACTGTTCCAAAACACATACAGTGTCAAAATGCAATCATCAATTTATCACAATGCACTTATTTGGTATGAAGTTTTTTGTGCTTCCTACAAAATCTCGAATTTGGACTAGTTTGGTTCTTGTAAAAAAAACCTTCAAGTAAGTAGACTTTGTAGCGGTTACCAGTCTCTTCCTGACAACAGACTGGCGCTGTGTCAAAATTAACAAGTGGTGCTACAGAATGGCACAGACTTTCCCGTATTAGTTTTCTATTATTTTTGGTCATACTCATTCCTGCTGCCATCAATCGCTACCCAAATACATTTTTTTGAAACTTTCTAAATTTTAAGCGATAGATGTGCGGAATCAGCAAAAATTTAATTGAATGTCTACGAATATCTTGCCCTGAACATTATGGTTTGCGGAACGTTTCATTCAGGTCTTTGGCCTCAACATTTTAGCTCTCAAGGTCATAGAATGCTTCGTTTAGGAGTTATTTTTATGAAATAGCTGACTGAATGCTGCAGGATGCATTTGACATGAATGTTTAGATGCGTTTTTAAACAAATCCTTCATATTTTTAATGTAAAAAGTGCAATTTATCACTTCTTCGAAAAATTCTCTTTCTTTAGATACCCTATTTTTAAAGATTGGTTGCGTGTGAGAGCTGCAAAAGTATGTATACTACTGCAGTAATGTAGGATACGATTGTATTATGACGTATTTAGAAAATTCCAGAGGTACATTAGATAAAATTACCTTTCTTTACTCAAAATATCGTGAAAATATTAGCCAAATAATGTAAATAATTATGAAAGTGAATATTGTTGTAGGAACAAGAGAGATGAAAATAATTTTGAAAACATATAAAACATGATTATTTAAGGGGGGTGAAATTCATCTTTCGGAAAATGCGATTAGAATTGATCTTCTAAAACCCATTTTACATTATCAAAGAATTATCCTTTAGTTACTTAAATGGTAAACAATATGCTTGGTTCTTGGAATACAAATATATAAAGGACATTCAATAACATTCGTTGTCATAGAAACTATACGCAATATTTTCCTTAGCTGAAGAATCTTTCATTCTAATGAATTTGTAAATATTCTTTTTGAATTATTAAGCCTACATATCATTCTTGTCGAATGTAATATGTAGACATTCTCTCAGATAATTCGAAGATTAATTTATCCATCATATAATATTTATATTTGAGATTTCAATCATCAAGTACCCAAAAACATGAATTTTGGGTACACCACGTTTAAGAGGATTTCCACTCCTAAATTTAGCAACTGAATATATTGAATTTTTCGTTACCTGGGACCTGTAATAAGTTTTTTGCCGAAAATTTGCCGTTTTTTCGCGCAGAATTAATAACTTTTTCTCTGCTGTGTATGCAGTAGCGAAAAAAGTAAAAATTGTGACTGTGTCCAGGGGGACGAATTATAAAATATTTAGAGGCACCCATCCGTAGGACAATGACAAATAGTGATATTCATTTGGTGCGCATATTTATAGACATCTAGTTTTTTATTCACTTAATTAGTGACAAAATGTACATATATCTCAAGAGATAAATTAATTTCAGAGTTACATTCCAACTGAAAAAAAGACTTATTTGGAATTGTATGAATAACCCTGAACAAATCGTTATTCGTTAGATTCTTTGACAAATGTAATTGTTACTTTCTAGTTATAATTCTTAGATTCAGTTTATTTTTCATTTAATTATTATTATTACTATGATTATTATTATTATTGGCGTATAGGACATTATTGACCATGTCTACGCAGGACTCGAACCTGCAGCCTTCTCGGCGCAGACGACGGCTACTGAAACAGTGTGTGCCACGGGGCCGACTTATTGTTATTATTATTATTATTATTATTATTATTATTATTAATGGTCAACTTCAGCGGTAAGTGACTTCAGTGAAAGAAATGAAAGATATTAATAATAATAATTAATAATAATAGTAATAATAATAATAATAATTTTCCCAGAAACTGCCATTTTGGATGCGACTGTAGTTTGAGTTTGCGTGGCAACGTTCAAAAACTTGTGCGCTGCGCTTTACTGTAGTCGTTGGACCAACATACGTCCCCGAGCCGCGTCATGTGACACGGGCGATCGAATAGTCGCATTGATGTAGTTGGCGGGGGCACCTGTACCTAAGGCTTCCAGGAGCAATGGCCGCGCCACTGCCTTAAGGTCAAGTGCAAGGACACTGAACTGCGCGCTTAAAATAAAGCTCCCACAGGCCGGTGCGGTAAATCCACAGCCTACGCGGAATGGTCGTTGTGGAAAGTTCGCGTCACGTTATGAGCACGTACACACCTGCGCGGCAGGAGAGCGTCGCGGCAGAGGATTGTCAGCGTTTTCTTACCTGCGGATTTGGGAACGCAGTCAGACGCGTTTCGACCGCTGCCGCTCGAGTTTCGTGAAAGTCCGCCTGCCTTCGGGAGTGTTTGCTCCTCTCTGGACCGAGCTCCCCTTGCCTTTGTTTATCGGATGAGGAAAGCTGTCACCAAACGCTGAGTCGTAAGTGACGCTCTGGTGTGAACAGTCCCGCGGATTCCGCCGCCGCGTCTAGCGCGGAGCGTTTCGCGCCGCACCCGCTGCGAATCTCCCGCGACGTCCGTGAGAGCCTTAAGTCAACGTTAATAACAACGGATTATCGCATAACGGATAGCGTCACGACCTGAATCGGATCGAGTCCAGTAGCAGTGCCCAAGTAACTAAGATTTTCAGTATTCTAAAAGTGTCTGAAGCGGCGAACAAGAGGAGGGACAGATGTAATAAGTTTTTTAGGAGACACTGTGAACAAATGTGTGCCGGTTATTATATGCCTAGGCACAAGAGAGTGTATAAATAAGGTTTGGAATCATTCGTATTCTAGAGCTTGAAGGCATTTAGTTTCGGTGAATAGACTATGCATAAGTAGTGAAGACGGAGGAAAGTCAAGGTGTAAACAAGGAGGTAGCTAGCACAGGAGCTGGTCCAATGGGAGGGAGAACCGGCAATACTAACCTTTCACGACAATTTTAGCACGTGGCACAGATTACCGTAGTACGATGGAATGATGAGAGCTCAGTGCACCTGATAGTGTCTTACAGTTAGCTAGAGCTGGCGCGATTAGTTCTTCGAATGAACCTTGCATTACGGCGCTTGTTTTGTTCGCTTCACTATCGTGCACACGCCACACAATCTTACCTCTCTGTTCTTGTAAACGCGTAAAAATAAGTAACAAATTAATTTAACGTACATTCTAACCTTTTCATACCGGTCTCTCCCTCCTTAGTATTTAATATTTTTGACACTTAACGCACCCGGATCACCAAGCCCCATGACTCGTCTTCGTTCAGGTTCTGGCATTGCTGACCGGTGTGTAACATTGTACTTGTTCGGTCGTTATCTCAGGACTCATGAGATTCGTCTCGGAATTCTTATGATCTCTTTTTTTCCTTACCCGTGCACTTATGCTAGTCTACATTTTATTATCGGGTCGTATCGTCCGGGACAGGATCTGCTGCCCAGGTCTCTGGCAATGCCGCAGCGTTGCAGGATGTGACACTGCTCGTCTTTGCAAGAAGGTCCACGGGACTCGGTCCGGCACTCGACGGGTCACCCCGTGCTGTGGCGCCGGCAGGCGCAAACTGTCTCCTGTGTTCCTTTTCAGTGCTTCGCATTCGTCATCTGCCTTATATATTATTATGTCCTTTGTGTATTCTGATTATCTTCATTTAGGCTTTCTTGCATCTATACTAGCACAGGGTAACGAGTTGCCCCATCACACAGAGCACAATCTCACCGATCTGAGCCTACGTAGTTAGCAGTAACTAACTCAACATGTATTACTTTAATACATCCTCGTTACATAAAATACCTTTGCCAAGCTATTCATCGATCGCTCAGTTTTCCCTCTCAGTCTCACAACATGGCCTGGTAAATTTGTCTGACTGGTCACCATCAGCGTTTGCGTCTTGATGTGGCACAACCGCTTAGATATCCCGCCTTTAACCGTTATGCCATGCGTCTGTGCCCGTTGAAATGATCAGGCCAAAATCATCCTTGTACGTGTAAACGTGAGTTAACGTCGTTTGTGAAACTACACCTTGTATCCCGCGGACGCCACAGTTCGTATAATTGTGACCTGTTATATTTGACAGGAGGAAATTAAACACCGAATTATCAAAGTGTACATCAGGAATAGATGCTTAATTTGCTATCTCGTTGAGCTGAGTGGTGAACAACACATTGTTAATGTTACCGAAACGGACTTCCCGCGCACTGGGCCGCTAGTCACATTTATAGCTCTGTATCCGGTTAATAAAGTGATGACCAGGCTCTGATGACATTCATTGCAGCGAGATATAATATAACTACAGACATTTCGTGTCGCACGTGGTGACTCTTGTTGCGTGAACTCAGAAATAAACCAAATCATCTCGCTCCAAAAAGACTGTTGTGGGGCACTACTGAGTTGTATGAGGACAGATAGTTGATGTACTGTTCTACACATTGTCCGCTCCTAAAACGTATGTACTCCTTTAGGACTGCACCAAGATGCAGCACTTAAACGACCTCGATGAGGAGTCTTCGTTCGTTGGGACGGCTTGTCACGGGGGTTTATCTAATACTCGTTTGAACGCGCTCCGTGTGCACGACATTGCAACACAGGTCAGTTAAGCCTGAGATTTCATTGGCATACCAGCACCCGAAGCTCCCGGTTTTCAGTCACCAGCCACACTGTGCTTGGATGGACGTCCGTCACTGCCTTCCGTGCCGTTGTTCTGCATAAGCACATCTATCTCCAGGAGGAGCAGCTGAGTAAGAATGCACTCTCCTTTGACGCTATGCTGTGTATTGGGAATGAGCACACTGCTAGTGTCCCGAACTGCAGACAACTACATCCGATATGGCTTCGTGACGAGATGAACCGTGTTGCCGGCCTGTACTGGGTGTGGCCCAAGTCGTTCACTGCCAGAGCGCGCCTTTCACTCACGCCGGTGGAGACAACGTACAGAAGGCGCAGATAGACGTTGAGGCGCCACGACGGCACCTGACGTGCCAGCTCGAGCGGCTACGACATGATTCCGCGTCTCGAAACTGCCAACTGGCGCATCTAATGTCATTCGACTGATGAGGGTGTGACATAGCAAAAGGATCGGTTTACGCGGCTAGAGCCGAGTTCCTGACATCCGGCGAAGCGGGCGACTAGCGCTGCAGCGTCCGCAGTAAGTGGGGATATAAGAGCCTAGTCACATTTATTTAGTGGTATCACCTCCTTGTCTGCGATATTAAACGCTGCAACCCCGGGCAGTACTCCGCCCTTTCCCCGTTCTTCTGACAGTGTCTGCCCCCGGGTGGCTCCGGGTTACTTGTGCCGTCCTGCGCTCTCACGCGGCCCCCGCCCCCCGAGCTTTCGTATAAACATCATCTTAACTTAACCCCACACACCACAACAACTATGATACTTCCCTATCTTCTTCACCCCCTAACGCATGCTCGCCTACTCCTGATCGGCGGGAAAGCGCTCCAAACCGCGATGAAAACGAAGGTTTTGAATTTGTGGCATTGCCCCATCTAAAAACTTTTTGAAAAGCGCGCACCAAAAGCTAGCTTCCGTGCCGGATGTCCGCTGTGAAACTAAAGTCCTTTTCTGGCGACAAACGGCTGGTTGCCTCGATGGCAGGAACGATTTATCCGATTGAGAATCGGCGGTGAATCGTGGCCGTCAACACTCTTCACTCTTGGAGCACGCACACTAGCATCGCTCCCCGTGACCGAGTCACCCAAAGGAATTAAAGTCCGCAGCTTCCGTCAACTATGCTCCAGCTCGGAGCCTGCGCGTCGATATGCACCTCGTGCGCAGTTTTGTGCACACGCACGAGGTTCTCCACGCTGTCTCCAGAAACACACCCACTGGCTGGTACCACTCTTTATATAGGCGAGGACCACGTGACTACTACGTCACGCCACCCCCTCGCTTGTTGATATAAAGTGAAGAGAGCTTCTATGGAAGCCGAGAAACTCCCAAAGCTTGTGTCTCCCGTTTACCCGCGTTCTTCCCTTTAACTGAAAAACCTTCTCGTTGTGGCAAGGTGATCTCTGCAGAGTCCCCAAGGTAGATGCCATCGAGCACGGCTGGCCTAATACGTTACATATCGAGTTGGCTGTGACTGCAGAGCCTCTGACACGGAAAGTCCTTGAATTGTTCTGTGTGTGGCTGACGAAGCTTAGACATAGCAACAGTAGGCTCGCTGTCTGGA
>BOPP01000216.1:1635530-1656200 GCA_017312745.1 Gryllus bimaculatus
CTGACCTAAAGTGCTCAGGTATTGTGACTAGGATACTCACAGCGACCAAGACACAGAGCTTTCGTTAGTAACAATAGACATTTTATTTAAGCAAAGAAAACAAAACAAATATATACACTTAACTTATTTAACTTACACCTAGCTCTATAGACCTACTTCCCTGATGGAGCGATCCAAAACCGATGAGATGGTTTGTGTGTTGCATTCGCCACTCCTACTTTTGAAGCGGCGCACAAGCCTAGTTCGTGACCGGATGTCACGTGGGACACAGCCTTTCTGGCGCACAAGGCTGGTTTGCTGCGATGAGGAGCGAGCTTATCGATGAGAATCGGCGGTGAATCGTGGCACTCAACCATCCTTCACTCTGGAGCCGCACACTAGCATCGCTCCCCCGTGACCGCAGTCACCCAAAGGACATAAGTTCCGCAGCTTCGTCAACTAGTGTCCAGCTCCGCGAGGCCTGCGCGTGCATATGCACCTCGTGCGCCAGTTTTGTGCACACGCACGAGGTTCTCCACGCTGTCTCCGAGAAACACACCACTGGTGCTGGTACCACTCTGTTATTATAGGCGAGGACCCAGTGACTCTACAGTACGCCACCCCCTCGTTGTTCATATGAAAAGTGAAAGAGCTTCTACTGGAAGGCCGAGAAACTCCCAAAGCCTTGTCTCCCGTTTACCGCGTTCTTTCCTTTAACTGAAAAACCTTCTTCCTTGTGGCAAGGTGATCCTCTGCCAGGACGTCCCCAAAGGTATGATGCCAGCGAGCACGGCTGGCTAATACGTTACAGTATCAGTTGACGTGACTGCAGAGGCATCTGACGCGGAAGTCCCTTGGATTGTTCTGTTGGTGGCAAGACTTCAACATAGCTAACAGTAGGCTCGCTGTCTGGACGACTGCCTCTAAGAGGTATTTTCCGTGGTTTTCTCCGAATCAACACTAGGCGAATTGCCGAGCAGTACCCTAAAAACGGCACCGATCGACGCCCGATTCTTTCCTTCCGCTTCGGTGTCCTCTTCTTCTAACCTCCCACTTACTACACTTGCCATGTACCTCAGAAACATTTGTGGAATACGTGGTGTGCTAGAGCTTGTTTGGTGGCGATGCTGCGCTGTGGGAGATACTCTGGTTGGGGAAATCGTAGCTAATGTATTCGACATTGAATGGGGAATCTGCGGCAAAAATATCTTTTGGGATGAAACTGCACAGAACATCTACGGGCAAAAGACTGAGCTATGTTGAGCGCCCGAACTCACTAATCAATATAAACCGGGAGAGATTGTTCCGGGCGTTCAATTATGCACTGCATCCCTCTGACGGGAGGGTACTATGTCGAGACCCGACGGTGGCAGGATTTCGAACTAGCTTATTTACAGGTCGAATTCCAGGCGCGTGCTTGAGATGAGTGCAGGGAATCAGTAAAAGCAAGCAAACTGGACCAATTTTAACTAAGTTTTATGGTCAACAAAGAGTCGGTTATTTCGCACGTGTTCTAGTTATTGAGCACAAGCGTTATTATCACTATTGTGAATTGTTCAAAATAATTTTACAAATTGCGTGAGGGCACAATGTTAGAGTTTGAAGATTATTGTTTTGCCAATATTTAATCATGTGGTACGAAAGCTATGGACAGAGTTTGTCACATTTGTAATCGGTAGAAAAATGTTTCGCACTGGAGTTTCAAGTTGCACCCTTATGGGAGGAAGTCAACCGCAGGCAATTTTTAAGTTTTTTTTGTGTTGGTTCAGCTTTACCTCAAAAATATGTGGGGTTGACGGCAGTCAAGCTTGTTCTGGTAATGGCGGTGATGTTCTTAACGCAGTTTTAAAAGGTGCCTTGTTTAACTTAACTTTCGGTTCGAACAGTCCTAGTTATAGGTACCTTTAAGTTGAGTGGAAAACCCTTGTAATTTGGGCTCCGTTTTTTTCATCTGTTTCGATTCGTTGTTTCGAAATTTGTGTGCTTTTGTACTTGTAGGAAAATGCAGGACCCTCAGGCTGTTTTACTCTGGGTGGTATGTGATAAATTTTCAATTATGTTTCAGTTTCATTTTCAATTCAAGTATTTGTAAATAGCCCCCCTTTAACCTCTTATTATTACCAGGATTGAAACTTTAAACCTCAGGTCCGTTCATTATGGACACGAAATTATAAAACATTAAGATCGTATCATGGCACGAGTACCTATATATATACAACGTGGATGATTAAAAAATAACCTCCAATTATTATCTCATTGTTATCTATTAATACAAATCTCTATCCCTGGACGACTGCTCTAAGAGGTAGTTTTCCGTGGTTTCTCCGAATCAACACTAGGCGAATGCCGGAGCAGTACCCTAAAAAACGGGCCACGGACCACGCCCGATTCTTCCTTCCTCTTCCGTGTCCTCTTCTCTTAACCTCTCCCCTTACTTACACTTGCATGTACTCCGCTAACACATTTGTCGGAATACCAGTCGTGTGCTTAGAGATTGTTTTGGATGGGACGATGCTCCGCTGGTGGGAGATACCTGGTTGGGGAAAAATCGCTAGCCGTAATGTAGCTCGACATTGAATGGCGAATCTCGCGGAGAAATATCTCTTTCTGGGATGAAACATGCACAACATCTACGGGACAAACGACCTGAGCTATTTGAGCGCCCGGAATCACTAATCAATTAAACCGGGAGAGATGTCTCCGGGTGTCAACTGATGTCACTGCAGTCCCTCTGACCGGGAGGTACTACGTTCGAGACCCGACGGTGGCAGGATTTTCGACACTAGCTTATTTAGCTAGGTCGAATTCAGTCGCTGTCTGGAGGAGAATTCTAGCGGCCCGCTGCTCTGATCGGTAGTTTTCTGTGGTTTCTCCGATCAACACCGGGCGTATGCAGGAGAAGTACCCTAACAAACGGGCCGCGGACCGCGCGCGATCCCACCTGTCTCTTCCTTATCCTATTATCAGACTTAGAGCATGTCCCGGCTGGGGCAGTGTCGCGCTGGTGGGGATACCTGGTTAGGGAAAATCTCGCTTGCTGACGGTAGGTCGGCGCCGGATCTTACTATATAGCGGGGGGGGGAAATCACCGCCACCTCCAGAGAGGGAAAACATGCACTACACTTGAGGGAATAATGACCCTGGCAGATGACGTGCAGGGAATCACTAAAGCAATCAAACTGACCAATTAACTAAAATTGTCTGGTCAACAAAGAGTCAGTTTAATTTCGCAACGATGTCTAGTTAATTGAAGACAAGCTTATTATCACCTATTGGGAATTGTTCAAAATAATTTTACAAATTGCTAGGGCACATTGTAGAGTTGAAGATATTGTTTGCCAATGATTAATCATGTGGTCGGAAAGCTATGACAAGTTTGTCACATTTGTAATCGGTAGAAAAATGTTTCGGCACTGGAGTTCAAGTGCACCCTCATGGGAGGAGTCAACCGCAGGCAATTTTAATTTTTTTCTTTTGTTCAGCTTTAACCTCAAATATTGTGGGGTTTGACGGCCATCAAGCTTGTCTGGTAATGGCGGTGCATGTTCTAACGCAGTTAAAGGTGCCCTTTTTTAACTTAACTTCGGTTCGAACAGTCCTAGTTTATGTACCTTTATAGGTAGTGGAAAACCCTTGTAATTTGGCTACCTTTTTTTTCATCTGTTTCTATTCGTTGTTCGAAATTTGTGTGCTTTTGTACTGTAAGGAAAATGCAGACCCTCAGACTGTTTTTACTCCTGGTGGTTGTTGATAAATTTTCAATTTATGTTTCAGTTTCAATTTCAATTCAATATTGTAAAATAGCCCTCCCTTTACCTCTTATTATTTACCAGATGAACTTAAACCTCAGGTCCGTATTATGGACACGAAATTGATAAAACATAAGATCGTATTCATGCACGAGTACCTATATATATCAAGTTGGAGTGATTTAAAATAACTCTTTAATTATTATCTCATATGGTTTTTTCTATTATTCAAATTCGAATCAAAAAAACAATTGAAATGCTTTACGATTTTCGTGTCTGTTGGTTGGTCTGTCTAACCCAAAGAGCTAGAAAATACTTCGTAGAGTAGCTATCACTATAGTTTCAGCGCTCTTGGTGGAGTCTCGTTGAACTAGTGGCTACTATATTGTTTTAAGTTAAAACTTACGAGTGGCGGTGTAACCGTCCGTAACCAGCGCCAAACATAGTGCTAGAATACTTTGTTTCCCGGAGGGTGCTGCTTTGACTGCAAAACACATGGATTCAATTTGATTCAAAGATGGAGGCGCTTCAGCCACTCTATGTAGTATCTTCTAGCTCGTTGATCTAACCCCATTTGCCAGTCTGCATAACCGTGCTTAGCTCTGGTGCGTCTTAACAGATTTTGATGGTTGTTGTCTGAAATGTAGTGTGTAGTGTCACGCAGAACGTAGAGTACTATTTTAAAATTATTGCGTTCCCTTTTATAATGAATATGATTTTTATAAAGACGTTCGTTTTTTTATGCTAATCTGCAATTTTGGAAACGTGGAAAAGAAAACAGCACATCAAGAGAGGCTTAGCATAAAATACCAAAGTAACATAACCTCATTCAGATGCAATGTTTATATAAGACAGCTTTTTTGATTTAATTATTTTTATTTAAAATTAAAAGATTTTAAATTACCATTTTCCTGATCTATGAAGAAAATTGTGAAAAATACAAAATACAGAACATCATTAAAATTGGCGAATGTAGATGCATGCACGTTTTATGATCCAAAAAACTTCTTAAAATTATCAATATTTTGCACGCAAAACTTGAACTTGACGTTGGGTGGATAAGAATTATAAAAGTGAATAAGGTTATACAACATGAAACTAAGAAATGATCATCTGATAATTTAAAAGAAATTTACAGTTACAGTTTATTTCGATTACGTTTTACAATCACAAATTCACAATTCATATTAATATTCCCTTGTTGACTCACTTCACTCATTATTTTTACGAAATGTTCTGCACGTTAACTAATACCCTTAATTTTGGGCTAATTCGCACATGAATGGATACTTGACGTCGTTCCTGTAGTCCCAGATCTGGCCGTTCTGGTACAGCAACACAGCGTTTCTGTTGGCACCGGTTTTCGGGTATCCCTTGTACCACAAACCGCGTTGGAAATCGTTCATTGGTGTACCTGTAATTAAAAAAAACTTTTTAGATGCGATCATCCCACTCTTTGTATATCATAATGTAAAATGAAAATAGCTTCTTACTAGAACTCTACTTCGAACTGCTAGGTTTGTCTCTTAAAGGTTGCAACAGGTCGCGAACAAGTAGTACCGTCCGTGGTTAAACATTTTATTATTTATAAGCGTTTATTAACCGATACGAAGATATTACAATTAAGTTTCACAGGAATATTTCATTTTACTTTATAATATTTCATTTAATATCACATATGTTTTGGAATTCTACATGTTTTTAATAATCTGTACTACTTCTGAGACTAAAAAGAGTCCGGAACTAAAAAGAACTAAACCTCCAAAATGAAATAGAATATTCGCAAATATAATAGGTCTCATTGTAGAAACGTTACATACTACGTTTGATTTCAGGTCTTAACGTCGTAGTTCATGGTACAAATTATTAGCGACGATATCCTATGTTGCAGCATTACGTGTGCTGCGTGTTGCGTATTGCATTTGCGACTGCCGGTTTCTTGGTGCCATAATGTTGAGATTTCTTTGTAGCAAAGTGTCGAGAAAGACGCCGCAAGCCCACTTGTAGGTCGGCGTCAGATCTCGCCACCACGCAGGGGGAGATCAGCGCCATCTTCAGCGATAAAACAGGCACGACACTTACGGGACTAATGACCTTAGCAGTTGGCGCGTGTGCAAACATCAATCAATAAATCCCGTAGTTTAGGTGAAAGTGCTTAGTTTAACGAAATTGCAGTGTTTTTTTTTTCGTTCAAAACTGCGTATATCTCCTTTCACCTGCACATATTTGAATTAGATTAGGAAACCGCACTAAGAAAATGTTAGATCTGACGCGTGGACGAAGGTAAAGCTCTAAAGCTTTTATTCTGCTTCCGTTATGCGTGACACTGATTTATCTCTGGAGACATCATGATAAAAAACACTTTGTACCTACTAGGAACCTTCAAAACATATTTTGCCTCCAAAACGTCTTCCTAAAATATAGGACCGAATCCAATAAAATATTTTATTACATCGGCTGATGAGCATGAATTTTTATGAAGGGTGAAAACTCCACAGTATCACGCTTGAACCAAGCGAAGAGGCTCAGGGCGTAGCGCATTGACTTCCCGTTCGGGAGGCCCGGGTTCATTCCCGGTGCCGGCTATCCTGACTGGGTGTTTTTTTCTTGGTTTACCTCGGTCATTCAGGCCACGACCGCGAAACCGGCATCGCTAGCCGAAATCGATAACTACATGAAGTCTCTAAGGTTAAGTGACTTAAGAGACATTGCGGGTTCTTGGTTGGGTGACCAACTAGGAAGCCGGGATCTAAGGGCGCCGAGACCAATTACTATTTATGTGACATATAATGGCTATAAGCAAATACAAAAACAAATCACGCATGAAGCAAGGAACCGTCAATAATCCCAGAGGAAATTGAATCCACGCAATTTCACGTTCTCTCAACAAGACAGTTTGGTTGAAGTTAACTGAGGCCGACATTAAGCCGGCATTAAGAAATAGGAATCACATCCAGGCGCATCAAGGAACTCGTAGAGCGAACCTTCTCAAAATAACTCCTAGCCCTTCCTCCAGGGATAGGCTTGAAAGGAAGCATGGGCCGAAAATACGGTGCGGGCCTCCCCTCAAATTATTTATTTTTATGTTTTACAATGTTCAGTTCACATTCTATATTAATATTGTTGGCTTAATATAAACTTAGCGGTAATACCTTAATTTTAAAAATTACATATTTGGGGGAGGAATCCTTAATGGGGAGATGACAGGGAAGCAACATTTCGGAAAACATCGCCTTCACCTACTCATTATCTTCAATGTTCTCACCGGTTAAATGAGCCGAATTTCTCAAAGAAATAGAATAGCGCTCGAGTCTCAAAACTCATTTGATGCCATATTAATTAAATTAAGACAGTTGAAATTTGATAGAATCCGGTTCTCTATTGCGCAAGAATGGCTCATCTAGAATGTAAAATAGATATAGAAAATGTCGAAAATGCTTAGTGAACATTTGAAGTTTTTTGAGGATTAAAAAGGTAGTGGCAAATTGATTTCTTACCTATTGCTGTTTCGAATTGGTTTCCAACGAAGATATTGGTGAAGCCGATGTGAAGATCTTTGATGCCATATCGCAACCCCATTATCAGATCTAGTTCTATCTGAAATCAGAGAAGAAAGAAGTCAACCGTGTTTTTGGATTCTTCATCCAGATTAGAAAAGGAGGTTTAAGGCAAACATATATTTTAATAAAGTCGTAGGCTTCCGCGACCAGAGTCATGTGGGTGACGAAGGCTGAGTTTGCCGACGTTCGACCCATCCTGTCTGTCTCCTCAGGGCTGTATGCGCATACAGCCCTGAGAAGACACGACAGGAGGGTCGAAAACGTCGGCACTCAGCCTTCGCGAGACGAAAATAGAGTTGTAGCTTTCCTTTAAAATCATCTCAGTTTCTGTATCTTTCTGAGGAAGAAAACTCAAGGAGGTGGAGTTTGCTAGTTACGATAAAGAGAAGACGTCGTTCGTCATTTGCCTCTTACACTTAAACGTCTGAGATTAACTAGGTCCAGGCGTGGGGGGCACCGTTAGCAAGCGGACAATCGACCCAAAAATGCCAAATATATACATGCAATTAATCGGTTCAGACAAATCAGGCTCATTTTAATCTGTATTTTCGTTTTCTGATCTCTCAACAATGCCTATAGATCATCTTTGTGAAGGAAACACTGCTTGTTCTGTTAGAAATTGTTTTTAATTAAAGTATGTTATATTAAAATGTTTTTTAATATATTGTATTCGTAATACAATAACTAATCAAAATTCTTAAAACATTTAGTGAAACCCAACGTCTGAATTTTATCAGTATTATTAAGAATATTTGATTGATGAAGAAATCTCCAAGAGATTTTGGTTTACTAACAAGATTTCATAGAAACCTGTCAGTCAATATATTTGAAATTGTACGGCAGTGCACACACTTTTTATGCTTTCAATTTTAACATATTCCTATGTTTTGTCTATTGTACTTTTAAAATACAAGAAGCACTTTCTGTACTAGCATTATATCTAGTGATAGCAAAAAAAATCAGCAGTTATATTCAAATCAGTTTACCTTGAAGCTTCAACGAGGGCACTTAGTTTATTTTGTTTGAACACTTTGTCCTAAAAAACAGTGCAAATCCTGAAAAAATAGGACGAATTGTAAGCCTACTTTTTAACGAGTCGTTTGATTACATGTAATCTTTAGTTAACTGGTGCATCCGTTGATGCTGCCACAGTTCATGTTTTATACGAACAGGAAATGCTGTCAAGATAGCTTCCATGCATTTCGGTTATCTGCGGGTAGTCCGTGCACTTCTCACTCTGTGATAGTGCGTTTCCCTCCACATCCTAGCGGAAATACGCGATCTGAAATGTCGTTTCTTGTTTCTGCTCTATGCAGGGAACACTTAATAAAAAGAATTGTAAGAAATGCAAATTGACTTTGAAATATAAAATATTACTTGAAATTTACATACATACATTTAGTGAATTGAGTGGCCAGAGGCTTAACTTGGCAATTATTTTGTTTAATAGAACTGTTGGTCATCGTAGTGCGGCTTTTCTAGGACCAGATGTGCATGTAATATCGTGGCGTTCCACAGGACAGAACTACAGATCATACGATGCGACTTGCGCTGAATGAATGTGCATAGTGGCCTTCCTCAGAGATAAAGTGCGTGTGATATAGTGGCCATTTTCAGTTTTTGTCATATGGTCTTTTTTCTCAGCCTCACTCACAGCTGAGGGTTTTCAAATGATTCTCGCAACAGAAGCCTCTTATTTTATTTAATAAATTACTCCACATCCTTTCTTGAATGCGCCGAAAACGAGTTTACTAACAAAAAGAGAAGACTAACAAAAAGATCAAACCAATTAATAATAAGAGAAACTGACCTTACCAACAACGAGAGTGAGATTTTAAGAGCAAAAGATAAGGAATTTGGTCATTTAATGAAAGACTACTCACTAATGAAAGCTACAAGTACCGTATCGTACTGTTATAGCCAAGATCACTAGTTTAAATTCGATCGAACTCCGTAATTCGTCTTAGCCACAAATTCGTCTTGCACCTCCCTGTAGAGGGGAAGTAAAGCCGGCTATCCCATGTAGTAGGTTTCCTGTATGTGTATTATTTCCAAGCCTGAAAGAAACTTCTAAGCTAAATTCTCCTTCGTTTGTTTCTTTATTCGAGTGTTATCTTTGGCGAAAGCAGCGAAATTTGCGGGGTTATGCGTAAAAACAGGCCTGATGGCTTGAGCCTTGTCGCGTCATTGAATTGACACAATGTGTGATAAGATAGAAAGTTAGATCATCAAAAAGCGGAGAGAATTAATAGCACCAACAAGGTAATAAACAGGAGCTTGCACGAACTCTTCAAAAAAACAGCTTAGTCTGCGACAAACCTGGAGAGAGCTTCTTCATCCAGTCACAAAAAAATGGACAGTATTAAACGATCAGCCAATGACAACTCTTTAACACCCTCTCTCGTTTTGAATATTACTAGGATCATTCATTTTTCCCAGGCTCGTTTATTTACACTTGTGACCATAGCATCCTGTCCGTTCTGATTTCATTTCCACCGTATGCCTGAACTAAAACGTATTGACCTAATAAATATTATTATACTCTTTTATTAATAAAATTCGGGGATATCTTGGTTTATCAGACAACCTACTTACCCAGTGGCTTCATTACTGACTTAGTGACTTATTCTCTCACTGACTTATTGACACACAGACTTATTGACTTACTGACTCACTGACTTTGTGACGTATTGACCCACTGGATTAGTGAATTATTGTCTCAGAGACTTAGCAAATTATTGACTAACTGATTTAGTAACTTATTGACTCACTGACTTATTGACACACCGAATTATTGGCTTACTGACTCACTGACTTTGCGACTTATTGACTCTGTGGATTAGTGAATTATTGTCTCAGAGACTTAGCAAATTATTGACTAACTGATTTAGTAACTTAGTGACATTGACTTAGTGAGTTATTGACTCACTGACTTAATGACTCATTGACTTAGTGACTTACTGATTTCCTGATTTCTATATTTACTTTTACTTGTTTATTGATTGTTTACGTATTTATTAATTATTTATTGGTAATCATTTATTTATAAATTAAACAATTATCAATTAATCACTAATTATTTATTTATTTAATTGATTATTATTATTATTATCATTGACTGATTTCTCTCGTCGTGTACCTGGTCGTCGGGGACGGCGAGGAAGCCGCCGTCGCGCGCGCACGTCTCGTTGGCCTGCTTCCAGGGCAGCGGGTCCGTGTACACCTTGTAGCTGCCGACGCCCGGCGCCGTCACGTAGCCCTGGGGCAGGCGGCGGCGCGCGGGGTCGAAGGCGCTGCACTGGCACACGCGCTCGCACCACTCGCGCGTCACCTGCTGCGCGCGCGCCGCGCCCGCCGCCAGCGCCGCCAGCGCCACCGCCGCCGCCACCACGCGGTGCGGGGCACCACGCGCGGTTGTGACCGTCGTCGGGGCTCAGGGCGTCGACTGAGCTGCAGGGGTACGGGTTCGGGTCCCGGCGGTCGTGTAGGGAGGTCGAATTATGTCTCTGCCTGGAAGAGAATTCTAGCGGCCGCCTGCCTGCTCGGTAGTTTTCCGTGGTTTCTCCGATCAACATCAGACAAATGCCGGACAGTACTAACAGCTTGCCGCGGCGGCGATGGTGTAACGGTTAGCGTATCGGCTGGATTGTGCGTCTTCTGAGGGAAGTTAAAGCCGGTTGTCCCATGTTAGTAGATTACTTGCATGTAAAGATTCCTCAAGCCTAAATGAACGCCTCTGAGCTAAATTCAAAATCGCCTGTTTCTCGTCCAGAAATACCTCTTGGCTTGCTAGTTGGTAAAAGGGCGTAGCGAAATTTGCGTGTCAGACGGAAGAGGCAGCTCATGACCTGAGTCTCGCCACGTAAAATAAGCATTAATCCAATTCAACTCAATTCAATTCAATTAAAGCAAATGAACAACAGACCGCGCGCGCGATCTGTTCCTTCCTTTTATCTGCTCTAATCCTTCCTTACATCAAACACTTACACTAACATACATTAAACCATCATACATGCCGGGAGCTTAGAGCTTGCCCTGACTGCGGTGGTGCATTGCTGGTGGAAGATACCTGGGTGGGAAAAACCCATAGTGGATGGTAGGTCGGCGCCGGATCTCGCTATCCAGCGAAGCAAGATTAGTTCCGAGAAAACATGTACTACACTTACGGGACTAACTGCCTTAGCAATTGACGCGCCAAGAATCAATAGTCATTAATCATTAAGCCTTTAGATAATTTATCCAATAAAAACAAATGTGAATAGAATGGTTTGTGATAGAATGGTTTTTAAAATCGACTGATGGTGGAGAGAAACCTCTTCCAAAGCTGTGCTAAACTTTGTGTCATAGAAGTCACGAAAACTAAATAAATGTTTAATACGCGTGATTAAAATCTCAAGTTTATTTGGTTCTTTGTAAAATACGGAACATTCAGTATCAAACATGCAAGTTTTATTTTTGGAAAAGCTATTACTAGTAAAAATGTGTACTACTCGTATCAGTGATGCAATTTATATGGGGCGAGGAAGTGGTTAATCGAAAAAGAAAAGAACATATGCTTAGTAGATGCCAGAGAAAGATGAAAGCTGATAGGAATATAACTGTAAGAGAAAATACAGAAACCGTTGTTAGAGACAAGACATACCTGAAAGTTTCGCGGAAAATACAGATAAGCTATAATGGGAGTGGGCTGGACAGGCAAAGAAACTTAACAGACGTGAGATGAACGTATTGTACCAAAACTTGAGAAAAAATAAGAGATAGAAGGAATGTAGAAAGACACAAGACGTGTTAAAAAACGATTTGAAGAAACAATTTAAAAATCTGTGGTCAAGAACACAGAGAAGCATAGAAGAACTGAGAAGCATACTCCAGTGAAAGCTTAGAAACTGGAACATTGACTATTAGACAATTATGGTAAACTCAGCGACATGTGAAAGTGAACGATTTATCAAGTAAATGTGTACATAAGGGTTTCAAGAAATTTACAATTTAGTATTTAAAAATTTATGCACTGTCTGCATTCCGATAATGGTTCATTTAATTATCCTCACTTCTGAAACAATAAAAGGCCCTTGTCCTTGCCATTTACGAGCCATTACAACCAAAACCTCTCGTCCTTTGAATCGTGTGGGGCTGTTTGTTACAATTGCGAATCTAGAGGCCACGATATTATAACCTGCCCCCACAAAATCGGTTGAAAGCAATCGGCGTTATACTGCGGAAAGTATAGCATATTCTACGAGTAAATTATAATTTGACCAATGCACGCAGCGTAATTCGCACATTTCGCTCCAAAAAGTGTTATACCGAGACAAATTCAATAAGACTGTTGAGTACTGCAATTGATGAATTTTAAGTCTTTTAATCGTAAATATTGTTTTTACGTTAAGTAAATTATCATAAGAATTTCACAAATCATGGTATTGTAATTTGCCCGCTGTAATTATGACACAACAAGTGCATCCCTTTGTGCTTTGAAAATTAAATTAAATCTGTGATTGGTTATTGGTTATGACAATATTATTATTATTAGTAGTAAGATGTTGATGATTTAAACATAATTCTATAGCCTGTTTGTCCGTCTTCGGGCATAGAAAGTGCTACTTGAACATTAATCACTTATTTTTTTCTAAAATTCTTCCAAAGTATTCTAGAAGAATGGAGCTAAAAAAGTACCCATGAAGCCGTCTTGTGGTGGGCTGAATGAGGAATTGAGCATCTATCATTATTTAACATATCCACAAATTAGTTCATGATACGCAAAATCCTGATAAACATGTATCTTTGGAGATCTCTTGCAATAAATCAAAAGGATCCGTAAGAAATGTTGTATTTCCAACAGTTACATGACCAACACGCGCCGAGTGATCTTACGTGCCTCAAATGTTGGACCGGAGCAGTGAATAACGAACGGACAGACACTGGTTACTCAATTACTACATGTACGATGTATAATAGCAATTTATACGGCAAGGGCGTTATTAGGGTTCTAATGATCGAGCAGCGACAAAAAAGCCCTCAAGTGATTTGTTGCTCGAGATCATTTGAACTAGTTAACGCCCGTGGTACATACAAGAGTTTTTAAAACCGGATTTTAATAATGAATATTTACTTATTAAATAGTTGTTAACTTGTGGGTGATCTGGGCTGTCCAGGTGACGCTGCGTCGAAGGATCTGTTGCCGACGTTTCGACGATCCTGTCGTGGGGATCCTGATCCTCAGGGCTGGTATGAGGAAGACCACGACAGGATGGTCGAAACGTCGGCAACACAACCTTCGACGCGGCGTCACCCGGACAGCCCAGATCACCCACATGACTCTGGCCGCGGAAGCCTATGACTTCATAGTTGTTAACTTGACTCGGTTTGTCATTTTATATTTGCTTCTCATAATTCCCGCCCTAAGAGAACACGTAGCAACATTTAACTGTTTTCATTTTTCTGCTGTGACCAAGATCTTCTCGATACGTATATATAACGTATGATACGATATGTAACGTATGCAGGGAAAATCGAGCGCCGTGTCGAAGGCAATAACAAGTAATAGTGTAGCGGTAAAAATTAAAACTATTTTATTTATTTCATAGGTATCTCTAAAGCATATAATTGAGATAACCCGATACTATTTGGCTAGGCGGAAGCCCTTTAAGCCAAATACATCTTAAAGAATTCTAAACTTTCGAATGCTGATATTCATCCTAAATGGTCTTTCCATCGCATCGAAATATAGTCAATAAAATTAAAGGGCTTAGTGAAACAAGGGACTACGTGACATTTACCTATTTCTTATATTTTGAAAGTTTTACTAAAACCTACACAATATAACTCAGTATCATTTAAACATTTTAAACACAGTACTCATGCGTATAGTAAGGCAAAACAGATTGAAATAACTCGCTACACTAAAATAATGATATTTTAAGATATATTTTATGATAACTCAATTTAACAAATATTGTGGAAATATGCAATTTCACAAAAGTCCTTGTTCTACATAGCTCGTCAATTATCTAACTTAAATACAGTGAACTACGACAAGATCGTGCAACACAAATCGTGCATTGACAAATTCGCCGACTGCCAATGTCAATGTCAATGTCAATATCAATACCAACGCACTCCCCTGTATCTGCGCAATCTCATTATTCCTTCGCAAACAGCCGGCGGGGCCTTACCTCAAGGTCATGCTTCCTGCAGGAGGAGGTGCTGAGAGCAGTGACGAGTTGGGACTCGACCTCCCCGGCGTCCGTCCCCTTATAAGTGCGCTCTGCGGACTCCGCCGCCGCGGAAAGGCGACTGCGCATGCGCAAGCTTCTCCCGTGGCCACGCGCCCGGGAAAAGGCGGTTTGAATTATCTAACACGATTTCAGTGAACTACGACAAGATTGTGCCCAGTCAAATTCGTTCTTGTTCATCGCTTGTTGCGCCTTCCTAGCAACGAATGCTCTGGAACTGAAATTGTGGTAAAAATGCTACCCATATGAAGGCTTCAAATAAAAAAAAGGGCCACTTTTATTATTTCGAGAAAAATGAGTTTATATACAGTGGCGGTCAATAAAAAAGATCCGACATGACATGATAAGGAAATTAAGAGATATGTTTTCAAATAACGTTAATTTATAAATAAATAGTGCATTTTTTTATTTTGTACTCAACATGGCATTAAGACTCAAATTATTTTACGAATGGCAAACAAAAATTAACTAAAAGTGTCTCTCTAAGAAGTGAAAAAATAGAGCCATAAAGCAGACGCTTTGGAAGATAGCAAAAAGACAAAAAGAACCTCTCTCTTGAATACGTTTGTTCTTAGTAGGAGATCCTTTGTTATTTGACAGCTTCTGACTGACTTCTTTCCAATGAGCTCACATAACTTCTGTATTCTGTTTCTAGAGTTGTATACCATGCCTTTTGTTTTCTTCCCATAGTTTGTCTAAATTAGTTACTTTGGATCGATCAATCCCTCTATCTACACTTTCCCACAAATTTTAAATTTGATTTAAGTCTGGAGAGTGTAGTTGCCATTCCAAAACTGTCACGTTTTCCCTCTCAAGAAAGAACGTCAACTTTGCTGTGCGTGTTTTGGGTCGTTGTCTTGCATAAACGTCCAGATGAAAGGACAATTCCTTACGAGCATAAGGAAGCATAGTTGACATTAATATTTCATTGTATATCTCCGCATTCATAATTCCTTTTACATGGAACAACGGACCCATACCATACAACGAGAAGCATCCCCACACCATTACATTACCACCTCCATGTTTCACGCTACTTGGGACTGTTTTCCTGGTTTGGAGGGGGCATCGCACATACATCTTTCCATTAGAGCAAAACCTATTATACGTGGATTCCTCCGATCAGAGTTCATTGTACCATCAAGAATCCTTCTTGTACTTGTGTCTTCTCAAAAGATGGTCGTTTCGTAATTACTTGGGACTGTTTTACTGGTTTAAAGCAGATTCGTCCATCTATTCGTAGGGAGGTTGTTCGCAATCCGCGTCGAATTTTAGAATCTGTTTCGTCTGCTTACATTTGTGAATTGCATACTGGACTCGCGTTTGCGAAACACGCAGTTATTTTGGATTTTTGTTCATTGAATCACCTTTCTTCCACATTCTAAAAATCACATGTCGTTCAGTCTCAGTGATGTGTTTTGCACGACATATCTAGAATGTTCAATAAAATACCAATTGTTAGAAACCCACGTGTACATCGTGCGTTCATAAACAATTTAAATAGAATAGAAATAAGTCGAATAACTACTATTATATTATTATTTTTTGACAGGGGCTCTATTATTTTGAATAAGGAAATTCGTGTCTTCGAATCTTCGTTCTATTCCGCCTACCCAGAAACATGGTTCACTGACTGATGTCTTATGCTGTTAGGTTAGGTGAGCGTTACTGATTATAAATACGAGACATTTCGCGCGGAAAAACGTTGGGTGTATCTTTGTTATCATAGGACGCGCTAGATCAGCTCTTATTGACCGCCACCGTACATTAAACCCACTGGCACATATAACTTCTGCAATTTATAATCTCCCCGTAACATTATCAAGAATAGCATCTGGAATTTGGTTTACGGATTTATTTACGGGATACCTTGATGCATTCACCATTATTCTGGAGAAGACAGAATTTACTATATAAACAATTTAACAGCAATGGCACTTACAACCTTTTTAATTTCAAATATTTCATTATGTATTCGGGATCTGGAGAATCTATAAAAATGCCATTTTTGAAAAGAATACTGTTGATTTTTAAGATGATTTTTAATGTAATTATTACGTATCCATTATTTATATTACTTTATACACTAAATAATATTGAAATACTGATTTCAATTTTTAACTCTACTTTTTCTCTCTATCTATAGTTCTATCTTTACTTTATACTTTCCTAATAATATTGGCTAGCTCAGTTTTATTTTATTAGACAATCTTATTTAACCCGTACTCGCAATCCTCCTATTGGTCTTAGGGTTTTATTTATATTCTTCCTTAATGTAGATGACATGAAAGTCCATTGCTCGTGCATAGAATTCATTACATCGCAGAATTTTGGACCGATGGAGATAAATTCTATTTATTATTAAAATAATAACATAAAATATCTACTCATTGCTGGAGTGCAGCTGGAGTGCCTACTGTTTATTCTTAGATTAAATATTTTCGAATTAGCACAGGAATGTAAACGTACAAATAATATTGAAAAATGAAGAGAAAATAGATATCAAGATTCACAGCATATTTACAAACAACAATCATGCATCATTTTTACGGCCTCGGAACCATGCGATATTATAGAATTCAAAAATATTTTTGATGGCCTTTTACAAATAGACTCTCTTATTAATTATCATAATATTTACTGCAATCTTGGTCCTGTACAATAAATTATGTTGTTATTTTCTTTTCGAATTTGCGTTTCCCTTTCTGATGTGAGCGAAGCATACTTGGACGATATGTCTGTATCCTACGAGCATTTCTGTCTTCGTTTCAGCATGCAGCATTCTGCTCATTACTCGAAAGTTTGTTGAAATCCAATTTTCTTCGCCAGAACTAGTTTTCGATTAGCAACATACTAATTTACATTTTCTTACTTCATTTTCCTTCAGAACTATTCTACTATAAACTAATTCAAAACAAAAAAGCATATTTTCGCTGTACACAATTGTTCATTATGGCCCTTCATACCATATTTCCTTTCCATTGGAACTCTACCACGATTTGTAGTGATATCGTCGCTACACATCGAAACTGTACCACGATCTACAGCCATCTCCCTCCTTTTCGTCTAACAATAATACCCTTCTTTCTTTTGATAGTATATTTTCCGATTGTCTTCGCATCGACTGTATTTTGCGTAACTATTGCTTTTTCCGAATCGCTGTAATCCCCTTGGTGTTGCTTCCTTATATTACTTTATGAAAACATATTCATATAAGTTATAGTTTTAATTACAAAACACTGCATGGCATTGAGATGACATGGTTCATCACATATATGTAATATATACTTTCTCGTCTATACTCGTAACTCAAACCACACCCACTGGAATCTCTGCCACTCGAACATGATCAACTGGAATTTCACCAACTCGAATCTCAGCAACTCGAACCTAAATGATTCTGTAAATTGTACATACCTGTTTTGAAAAATACATTGATTGTAATGAGATACGCGCTGCTTTCCTTATCTGACGCGATTGACTGGTAATTAATATGCATCTTTTCACTAATGATGCAAGAAATATTTTAGAAATGTTTCAAATTCTCACTGAATTTAGTAACGGACTAGTGAACTATAAAGTTTTTACGCAACATGGACGTTATTCGATGTTTTCCCGAACATCACTTTCAGTGCCACAGGGCCTCGGGTTTGGAAGTCGCCCTCGGGACAAAACATTCTACTGTTTAATTCTATTTATTTATAAATAACTCTAGTTCCATGTGAAACAAATATTTTAGTGCTGCATATT
This sequence comes from Gryllus bimaculatus, assembly GCA_017312745.1. NCBI lineage: Eukaryota > Metazoa > Arthropoda > Insecta > Orthoptera > Gryllidae > Gryllus > Gryllus bimaculatus. Next base: position 1,653,804 of record BOPP01000216.1, read on the forward strand.
ATTTATAATTATTTATTGATACGAACGGTGCAAAATGCAGTTTTGAGGATAAAACCTCGATTTCCGTGAGATTTGAAGACGAGTATTACATATACTGTGGAGGTAGAAAGCAATTCAACATTTTCTAATTGAATTGAGAAAAAACAGGACAAAAATACAGAATGAGATGAAAGGGAAACTTCTAGAAATCACATGACTACCATTTCAGCATTTGATCGATGTGCAAGTAACATTTGGTCAAAAAGATTGAAACCATTTTTGCATTTACTAGATGAAAGGAAAGAAACTAAACAAAACCCCTATTAAGATAATGATGAGATTCTTTTTTAGGAAAAGAAGTTAAATGCTGGCATATCAGACAATTATAATTACACAATTAATTAAGGATTTGAAATAATTATTGTAAAACAATATTTAGAGCAGAAAATACATGGAAAGACGAAGTATACGGGTAGAAACGAAGTGAGAGGGTTTTAACAGCCAACGTGTAATGTGTTTTCATATCTTTTGAAAGAGGAATTGACTGTTATTTTATCGGTTCAGAAATATATTTTATATTATCTTTTTTCGCTTGGTTCCTGATGATTAGAAGAGATTTTCACGGAGTTTCTATCGGCAGAATTAAACGAAAAACATCTCCGGGTAGGAATTGATGGTCATGGCAGTAGACCTTTGCACTCAACTCCAATAAAACAAGGGAAAGTCGCATTCACGATCTACCAACCCTACAACGAACGAGGTTTATGGTTTCCACTTCCGGCGGCAGAAACACTGTAATCCGCAGTTAACACGGAATATCAAGTGACACAAGGAAGTTCGTGAATTATTTGAACACATGGTACTATTAAAACTAAGTTGTTGGATTGAAGTTTTACTTTGATGTCTGTGCCCGATTACATTTTGGATTAACATTGTGGTCTCCGGAATATTCGATTTAATGGGTCGAGTTCCAAACCACATAAAACGAATTATGAATAACATTGCACATAGCTGTTCTGATTCCAGTTGTTTACCTCGTGTTTAAAATGATAACTGATGAATTTTAGACTACTGATATAATTGTAAGCAGCTGCAGTCGATGAAATGTAAATAGAGCTTGCCGCAAATTTAAATATTAACAGTGAGAGACAAGTCAAAAATGTTACATTAGTGTAGTTTAAAAAAACAAAAGAATAGACGAAATGACGAAAGAATATAGCGTTTATGACATCTTTTAGCGTGGTGCATTCAACACTGTTCCAACCAAAAGTTTAAAAAAATTGACAAAAAGTTGACGTTTTGACAAAATCCTGTTTTTGTAACTTTCTAAAATTGCAAGTATAGCACGCAATATTGCTCGAAAACTAATAAAATATTTTTGAAATGTACTTGACCTTATTGGAAGAACTGATTATGAACAACAAATTTCATTAGAAGGAAAAAGCTCTACCTTTAATTTTGTACTTGTAGGAAGACGCCGGAAATCATTAAAACTTTTGCAATATTTGAAAAGTTAAATTTCAAAATGAAAGAAAACATTTATTCGTAAAAATAACAGAAACTTGGCGCAATTTTTTTTGCAAACTGAAAAGAACAATACATTTAATAATTTCAACAAACTTCAAGAACAATATCTACGATTGCCATTTTGACCTTTCAAACAAGAAAAGTTCTTTCTTTATTTGGCCAATCCTTTTTTTATATATATAAGTCACTAATGACTCTCCCAAATATTTTAGTCCATTTACTTTCCCGAAATATGTTCTGAGTCAAATATAACACTAATATCACATTGCATTCCTTACTTTCAAATTCTCAGCAGAGATACGCCGATCCGACTGAAATTCTCTATCAATCATATGATACGTCGTCTCTCCAGAATGTCAATTTTTTGTCTGGTTCTGAATACCGTCTGTGTTTTTAAGTCCACCGTCTCCATTAGGTCGAAAATGTTGTCAATCTGTGTTTTTATCTCCGTAGGCCGTGTAAACACATGCTTTCTTGATGCCAAATGTGAACCAAATATCACCTCTAATTTCGACTCGTTACTATACACATTGTAGACAAAACTGAGAACTCTAAACAATACTCTAAACTATTATTATTATTATTATTATTATTATTATTATTATTATTATTATTGGCGAATGTTCCCCATTGATGGAAGACACTAAACAAGAGACTTAATTTTTCTTCGGGTTCGTTTTGTTTTTCTAATATGCTTTCATTGTTTCCGAGAATGCTTTTTTACGTTCTTCTGACCCCTTTGGTGTGTATTGTTTTTGTTGTAGTTCCTCTGGTGAAACTTCCCACTTATCCACTTTGTATCTGAAGGTGCCTCTTTGTATTATGTCATCTGATCTTGTATTAGCTCTTCTGAAGTCTTTTCGAATTTCGTTCAGTGAAGGTGTTGTGTTC
>BOPP01000216.1:1663538-1689909 GCA_017312745.1 Gryllus bimaculatus
GCCGGCAAGCCAGAGGCCGGACAGAGCGGCTGCTACAGTGTCGCTTCCTGTTTTGGCGTGGACCTCCTTCGGAGAGATAAAAGCCGCGTTCCGACATTGCTTCAGGGAGTACTCGCCCGTTTCGCAGCCTCACTGTGTCGTTCTGAAGGAGCTACAGCTCCGGTGGTTGACCACTTCCTCCGGGATGGCGCTCAGGTAAGGTCACGTGGCGACGCCTCGCCGGTTGAGTAGGAGCCGTTTTAATTTACGGATGGTGACAAATTAGACTAACAGTGAAAATGTCTTGAATGAATTTTCCATTTCTCGGTTGCTCTCTCGGTTTCTATTTTTGGGTCCTGAATTCGTGTAAGGCAATTAAACCGCCGTATCACCCGCCATCTTTTGCATTCACGTTTAAATGACTGAGTAGTTAATTCATTCCAGGCGCGTCAACTATTGAGGTTATTGGTCTCATCACTGTAAGGCATCATTGGTTACATCATGGGCTTTCTGTGTTTCGCTCTACAGATATCTCCACTAGTGTAACATCGGCCTAGCCGTTGTCCCGGAATGTGTGGTAATGTATTGTATGCAAGTGTGTGAATATGTACTATGAGGAGGCAACAAGAATAGGAAGGAAAGATTGTGCGTGGTTCTTAAATGTTAGGGTACTACTCTGACGTTTGCTTGCTAAAGCACGCTAAAAAAATTCAAAACAATTCCCAGACAGCGGCTCTCCAGTTGGAAGCTTAAATCTAGTCCTGTCTGAGGAGACACCTCGCTGTCGGAAATACCTGGAGAGGGAAACATAGCCGTCGTGTAGGTTGAAGCCGAATTTCACGAACTAGTGGCAAAGGAAAACCGCCATCTCTGGAGATTTAATATTCAACACTGCTATCCTTACGTGACTAATAACCATGGGATGTGATGCATCCAGAAAAGCAATTATAATTCTGCTTGATGATCGAGAAGATATTTACCACGAAGTATATTAAAATATAATTTAATATTAAATCTTATTAAGCATTCACCTCGGCTACATTATTCGGGAATAATTTTATCACAATCTTCAGTGGCATCATATGAAAATGATATTAAATAAACACACAGGAATAGATAAGATAAAAATGAATAGGGGGTGTTGGAAGAAGTGTTCTGAAATTGAGAAGAAAACTTGATGCTGCAAATCGTAGTATACGGTACAACAAATCGTGTTTATTTTACATGTTTGTTGCCAGCTATGTGAGCCTGAAGACTTCTTCTAACACTGCCTATTCTTCATTTTTATCTCACCTATTCCTACTTGTGAATTTAATATCATTTTCGTAAGTTCATTTTATTTGTTTACCTATTTCGTTCTATGCAGAACCAGTGGAGAAGAGATAAAATTATTCCCAAAACGTATATGCTAAATAATTTTGTACTATTAAATTATTGATTAATTGATTCATTGTTAGTGATCTGGAGCACGTCATATGCTAAGGTCATTAGCCTCCTAGGTGTAGTGCATTTTTTCCTCGGCAGATGTCAATAGTATTCCCCTACGAGATGGCGAGTTACGGCGTCGGCTAGTGGGATTTTCCACAACCAGATATCTCCTACGTGCGGGGAACCACCCCAGCTGGGACACGTTCTAAGCTGCCGACTAGTCTCCCAGAATGTGTGGCAGTGCAGTGTATGTTAGTGTTAGTGTAAGTAAGGGATAAGGATAGGACAACGAAGAAAGTGGGGACCATGGTCCGTTTGTTAGGGTACTGCTCCAGCATTTGCCTGCTGTTGATTGTCAGTTAGGTCGAATTCAAACGCTGTCTGGATGAGAATTCTAGCGGCTGGCTGTTTTGAGCGTGGTTTCTCCCATCAACACTAGGCGAATGTCGAAGCAGTTCCCTAACAAACGTGCCACGGATCGCGTGCGATCTTTCCTTCCTCTCCTTTGTCCTATCCTTCCCCTTACGTACACACACTTACACTAACACGCAGCACACAAGCACACATGCCGGGAGACCGGTCGGGAGCTGGGAGCTTGTCCCGGCTGGGGCGGTGCCCAGCTGGTAGGAGATACCTGGTTGGGGAAAACCTCGCTAGCCAACGGTAGGTCGGCGCCGGATCTCTTTATACAGCGAGGAAAATATCAATACACGAGCAAATACATGCACTACACTTACGGGAATAACGAGCCCGTTAGTTGACTTGCCCGGAATCACGGAAACAATCAATCAATTCTGATGTGGATAGGAGACACCACTGAAAACTACTGATAAGAGTAAAGCCAGCCACTAGAATTCTTCTCTAGAGAGAGACTTAATTCAACTTAGCTGACAAGCTAGTTTCGAAAACTCTGCCACAATCAATTCTCCAGGTTAGTGACACTGCAGTGACATCAATTAATGCCCTGAGTTACGTCTTCCAGTAATATTAAATTATATTTTAATTTACTTTGTGGTTGACACCTCCTCGACCCGTAATCATCCACAATGTCTCTGCTGCCATCACGGAATTTGTACAGATATAATCAAGCCAGAACTTCTTCCTTCCCAGAGCCGCACTCGTCCTGCTGACGGTTGCCCACTGGTGCGTCGCGGCCGTCTCTGACGACGCGGAGGGCTGGTGCGAGCGGGTGTGCTCGGGCACGCGACCGACCTGCCCCCCGGTGCCGCCCCCCGCCTGCCCGGTGCCCGTCTGCCCGCCGCCGGTGGTCAACCTGTCGTGCCCCGAGCCGCGCTGCCCCGTGCCCGCGCCATGCCCCTCGTGCCCCGTGCCCCCGCCTTGCCCCTCGTGTCCCACGTGTGCGGCCCCGCCCACCTCTCCCACCCCGACGTCTCTCACTGTGCCGTCGGCGGCCTCCCGCACGCCGCAGGCCGCCGCGCCTTTCTTTCCTTACGGGTACCTGCGCTATTCCAACCTGGGGGTGTACAAGTTCTACCCCGAAGCGGAGTGGTTGGAGGCGAACGCCACGTGTACTGCCGACGGGGCGCACCTGGCTGTGCCCGAGACAGCGGTAAGTTCGCGAGTTCAATTTAAGTTCAGTGCACAATAATTTTATTGTTTTTCCGCATATATACCAACTCGGACCAGGCGTACAGTCTGGTTCAGCAGATGCAAGTACCCTTCTCGCGAGGGGGGGGGGTCAGCATTTTCGCTGAAACCCGGTTTTATATTCCGCAGTGTTGTTGCCCTAAGGTATGGAGGTTGTGATGATGATGATGATGATGATGATGATGATGATAATAGTGAGGGATAAAAGGACGGCACTCACATGCAGACATACACAAATTCACTCATGCCCGAGGCGGGACTAGAATCCATGGTCTTCTGCTCCGAAGCCGCTTCGGCACTACTGCCCTAACGATCTCCGCCATTCGAGCGGCTCAGTAATTTAATTAATAAATAAAACATATTTTTGAATTATAAACCTTAATAATTTTTGTGTGTGTATAAATGTTACTTTGAGTGAACAAACTGAGCGCTATAACTACGTAGTCCACGTGTTCAATAAATTTTCACCGTACAATATTTTCATTCAATTTTGTTTGTACAAATGCTACGTGACTGACCAGACTGGACGCTTCTGTATGAAAAATGAAGCGTGTGTTTTTCGATCATAAAGTTGCCAATAAAAGGATGGTCAATGGAGCTTTTAGTCAAGCTCTTCAAAACTTGATCCATCTTTCTCGTAAGCATGTTGTATTGTTGAGAGTAATGGAATTTTGCACGGCATAAACGCCTTTATTCGTAATTTGACTCTTATATTTTCCACCTGGGGCCGACAGAACAACGTTCTCAGCTATTCGGAATACATTTCTTTGTGCTGTTGTAGCTCCAGCGAACTGGGACTTCATAAGTGACAAATAATTTGTAGAATATACGTGAAGTGAATGCAGAACACACAGTTCTGGATTAAGTCAAAAACATTATTTTTATTTCTTTTGTCATTATTTTTCTCGTTTTTCTTCTGTTTCATCTTCTCATTTTTCTCAAACTGTTCCCTTTTCTCCACTTTCTATTTTTTTGTCTTCTTCTCTTCTTTGGTGTCCCAGCTAACATTAATCTGCCATGACAATTGCAGAGATCTCTTCAAAACTGTCTAACGCATTACGCGAGTTATAACAATTGACAACGGCGTCGTTTTCGGTCTAGTATTAGTATGTTTGCGTTGTATTCACGCTCAGCGTAAATAGGATTTGATAATAGATCCTATTTACACTAAACAGAAGGCTAAAGATAATCCGACCTTTGGGAAATCCGCCTCGAAGAAGGAAATTCCTCTTAAACTTGGGATTAGGGAACCACTCAACCTTTATGTCTCTAAAGCCAGCCATATTTTAAAATATTTGTTAGATGGAAGAATTATTACAAAAGTTTAATTTATTTTGTTGATAGAAAACATAACATGTTGCAATGTTTACTATTATTATTATTATTATTATTATTATTATTATTATTATTATTATTATTATTATCACTAAACTTAATCCGATATCAGATATACAACAGAATCAGAATAGTAATACTTGTTAAAGATAAATATAATTATACAAAATAGGGAAATACAATGTGATAATTAAAACATTTAATTCTTCACTCTCTACTTAAAAGCTTTATTGTCTCAAGTGTATGTTGAAATACATTTTCTGATATTCTTATTTCCAGCCCGAAGTGGATTTATTACTGTACATCATGGAAAGAAGGAACGCTAAAAAAGCATTCATTGGATTTCACGACTATTATTACGAAGGAAACTACAGAACTGTTTTAGGTAAGGAAATTCCAGTAACTGTGCCAGAAAAGGCAATTAAAAAGAGCCTTCATGTTAGATGGTTTATCTCTTGAGCCTGCTCTGGGAGAGCTCTTCCCGGTTTAGTTGAGTGATGGTTGGTATGTTAGGTGGGGAAAGGAGCCACTGGCTTTCCACCAACTGTTGTTTGAAGAGGAAGGTTGGAGAGGAGAAAAAAGAGAGAGGGTGAGAGGGAGAGGGAGTGAGAGGGTAAGAGGTAGAGGGAGGGAGGGGGAGGGAATTAGAGTAGGATTTGTGTGTTACTTGCTATTAATCGGTTATTAAATAAAACCGGTGGCGTGATATCTGTTCTTGGTTCGTTGTTAGTGATTTCGGGCGCGTCACCTGCTGAGGTAATTAATACCGTAAATGTAGTGCATGTTTTCCGTCGGGAGGTGAGGGTTATCTTCCCCCGCTAGACGGCGAAATCCGGCACTGATCTACCGTCGGCTAGCAGGGTTCCCCTCTACCAGGTATTTTCCACCAGCAGGCACCTCGCGAGCCGGGACAAGCTGTAAGCTCCCAACCGCTCTTCCGGTATGTGTGGTAGTGTAGTGTGTACTAGTGTAAGTGTGTAAGGGATATGGATAGGATAAGGAAGAGGAAGAACAAATCGCGGACGGTCCGTGACCCGTTTGTTATGGTACTCGTCGGGCATTTCCTTGGTGTTGATCGGAGAAACAAAGAAAAACTACCGACCAGAGCAGCCGGCCTGTAGAATTCTGCTCCAGGCAGCGACTAAATTCGACCGAGCTGACAAGCTAGTGTCGAAAATCTTACCACTATCGGGACTCGAACCTAGGACCTTCTGGTCAGAGCACTGCACTGACATCAGTCGATGCACTGCCTCTCCCGGTCTGTTTTAGTGGGATAGTAGGAGCTTCATGGACGGTGGAGATTTGCAAGGACGTTTTGGTGTTGCTTAATTGTGTGAATTGGGTGAAATGAGACTTATGGAGAGCTTTCTTGATGTTTACTTTAACTGACTCATATATATTTTTGAAACTACGCATAATTTTAAATGTCATAGTCTCTACTTCGTCATAGGCGGGGGACGGGAGGTTGGAAAACTATACAAAAAAAAGTTTTCCGTTTTCGTCAGTATGTTGTAAACTATTTTTCGTTTTGGTCAGTATGTGCTAATCTATTTTCCGTTTTGGTCAGTATGCGAACGTTAAAGGTCGCAGCCTCTCACAGTACTTCAGTACTGGTTTTATGTTTATGTTGTAGATATACATTGTGGTTTTAGTCGTTGTTAGAGGGGGTGGTAGTATGAGGGTGAACGACATTGTTAGTTCGCAGTCTGTGTGACGAAGTCGATATGTCGTGGCCAAAGTATTCTAAGATAATTTGTACAGTATGCCAAGTCATGAGTTCAAATTAGTACAGTCTGCCGAGTAGATATGGGTGTTGTTGATATTAAGTGGCAGAATTTCGGTGTGGGAATTATGAGAAATGCAGAATCTATTGTATTTTTTAAATTGCTTTAATTTCCTTTAATTGATTGTTTATTTTAATGCTAATTGTCAATGGATGGAATGTTTGTCAAGCGACATATATACTTTTATTTTCAAAATTAGCCAATGTTATGCTTGTAGGACCAACATTGGCAACGTAGGGGATTGAAATGATAAAAGAAATTCCATATGTAATATTGCAGAATTACCGCACTAAACATTGAGCATGAAGCATGATATAATTTCGTAGTTGAGATGCTGTGGTGAGAGAATGGTGTCTGAAAAGAAAGTACGTAAAGAGAGAAAATTGATAATGCTTTCTTAATAACGTCTATAAGAGTGAAAACCTCTCGAAGAGATGAGAAACACGTTTGGGTGTCATGTACGTACATGTTCGCGTAGAAAAGCGCAAAGGTTTATGCAGATATGAGTTTGAAATTTGGGTAAACCTCAAAACGTCAATGTTAGGTTTCCATTTCTCTACGTATAGATGAATAAATCGATCATTATAACTTATATTTTTGACCATTCATGTATATTTTCTAAAATAGATGGCACTAATGTGTTACCTTGTCCAGGACGAAGAGGCTATATAAACTAAAAGACTCCTCCTTTCCCACCCCCAAACACCCACCACCCACCCACACACACACACACACACACACACACACACACACACACACACACACAACACACACACACACACAATCATGTACACGTTCATTTATTCACACTCACTCACTTCCACAGACTAACACAGACACTTTCACACTCACACTCACGTACTCTAGTTGAATTTTATTTAACCACTCTTGGTAAACAAAGAGTTGTGTCTGAACAATTGTTATTATATAAAATATTAAATGATCTAACTGATAACAGTGACTTCTGTTACAAGTGGACTATTAACACTCGAAGGTGAGACTTGAAGAATCGTCTGTTACTATATGTTAATTGTTGCTACTTCATCATGTAAAAATTTCCACTCTTGAGTATATGAAATGAAATATGCTTGAAATATTCTCCACTCTTCTTTTCTAAATATTAGTTAAGTAAAATGTGTGAATTATACAATACTTCAGTATTTTTTAATACAAGAAATATTTGAATGAAAGTTTGAAAAAAATATGAAATAGTAATGAAATAAATTATTAATCCTCACTGTTACGCTTCACTATTTTTCTTTGGTGTGTTATGTTGTATTAACTGTATAAAATTTTATTGTTTAAAACAATATTTCTTCATTTTTTACCTTCAATTGTGCATTAGTTTTGTTTTCGATATCCTTCATTGACTTTGTTTTCCTCTTTTTGTTAATTTCCATTTGCAATACGTGTTGTAATTGGGGTTTAACACAGTTGTGGTTTAATAAATAAATACGCTCATACTCTTTCATATACACGCACTCACACATTCATCCTTTACATGTATACACACACATGCATACATATTCTCATCTAGCACACACTCTTACTAGTTTCGTTCGAGGAATTTACTGGTGGTTTGTTCTCTGCCGTAGGTCAACCAATGAACAGCTTCCAACATTCTCTATGGGGATCGGGAGAACCTGACGGTGGTGTTAAGAGAAACGTCGTATACCTGAAATCTAACGGTCACATCTACGACTACTATAATACTGGCACGTACCCATTCATCTGCGAACTCCCGATGAAACCTGAAACGTCAAGTTAAGATTCAAGACACGCTTTGAAAATGGATCGTAGAGAGGTACGCCAAAGCATTTCTGGAAGCTCTTCTCTGTAAATAAAAAGTCAGGGAAGTGTTTTGAAATTAATCAATTTTTGTCATGAATATTTTGTTATTAGTTTACACTCAAAAATATTGTTAAATGTGGGTTTCAATATTACATTGTTTAATCAATTGTTAGGCTGACTCGTATCTACTTGAATATAAAGTAATATTTAATAAGATGGAATTACCAGTAAGGAGCAACCCGTTTTAATGTTGCAAAACACTTCTTTCAGTCACAGATAATTCAATAATCTTAAGATAGAATGTCCTTAAGATAATGTCATGATTGGAAAACCACGCTTTACATTTAGCATTTACCACATTCCATGAAGATATATCGAAAGTTTCAACAAACTGAATTTAACTTTTCTCGTTTTTGTATGTGGGTAATCGTAACAAATGTTGAAAGCAATAACACCTAGTATAGTTGGGGCAAGACATTAAGTATTTATAGTACATACATCATATTATAATATTCATAATTCATTGTACATGTAATTAATCACATTAATACGCGATTAATAATTATAACAGAAATACATTATAGAGTAACTAATGCAAAGGAGAAATCAAATTTGATCAAGAATTTAACGATGTAGTTTCATATATGCATAGCATTTCTTGCATTAATGTTTACCTTTCAAGGAAAAATAATAAGTATCGGAATTCAATTCATATGATACCACATTATTCATTCATACAAGACTCTTTATGTGCCAGAGCAGGAAATTATTATTTTTTATTTAGGCCTAGACAATGTATATTTTTTCTATATGTATATTTAAGTGATTCATAACAATTTATGTAAATATTTTGTACATTGTAAATAAAATATATTAAATAACATATATTTCCAAGAAATTCATATCCATCCAGAAAATGCGTAATAGTTTTGTTCTCATCAAATAATTCTTTCATCTATTTAACAAAAAGTTATTCAGCCAATAATATGTACCCATTTTGCTTACGCTCGTACAATGACGCCAGAATGAGTAAACATTTCTGCCCCTAAAATATTCTTCAATATTATAAATTGTCCAGCAAAAATAGAAATTCATGTGACGCGTCTCAAAATCATGAGTTTTGATGGTAGAGAAGAAATAGTACATTTGTGTGTCTGTATGTATGTACTAGGCATGACAGCCTGTGAACGGGCTCAGGCCTATCAGCGACGTCTCTGCCTCGCGGTCATGGTTAAGGGAGTACGGGTTGGCACGTAGACATCCTCACGCCGTATTCCGCTCTTCTCAACTTGAGTGAATATTCTCGTCACTCGGCAACATATATTGGGACATTGTAAGGAAAGCATACACTATAATCTTGCCTAATCGGGAATCGAACCCGCGGCCGCGTAGTGAAAAGCGAGCACGCTGACCAAGAGCTTGTTACGCAGCTAAAATAGTACATTTAGCTAGTACAAATTTCATTTAGACAGTTTACAAAACAGCTGGCAACCTTGTATAAAGTACATAAGTACATATAAAGTACTGATCCTTTTAAATAAAAATCTTCCTCCTGAAAAATCACAAATTTTGGAATGTGTTAGTTCCCTTTTACCGCATTCTGATCATCTTCAGTTCAAATGTGTGGCGGCTAGGTGCAAGATAGAACAACTACACTGTTCAAAATGAAATACCCTAATGCATCCATAAAGACCTCTTGCCGAAATAAAGACGAGGCTACGTTACATATTTCTAATGACTGTGTGCAGAATGATAAGTTTACTTTTTGAATATATGGACTCGTTGCATTGTTCAGTAAGAACAAAAAAAGCGCATTTTGTGTTAGGATACGTTTTTCAATTATATTGAGGACAATCAACTCATTTATATTATGAATATGTTATTTTTAATTTCCTTCACAAAGTTTCGCAGTCAGATGTAATTGTATAATCAGGTACAAACTGTTATATATACAATATCATCCTTTATGTTGATAGTTTGGACTTTATAAACTACTTTACTACTTTATAAACTAAGTGGACACACTAATTAAGGAGTAAAATGAAGTTCAGAAAAAATTGACATTTTTTTGAAAAGTTAGTCAAAATTTTACCTCATTATTTAAACAATACCTAGTATTTTAAAACTAATTAAACATTTTAAGCAATTACTGGGTGATTAGGTAAAACAATATAAATTAAAGACTATCATGAATGAATCCGTTCACTTTTTCTGGAATTAAGTGCCAAGTAATATAAGTTATAATGTTTCATATTCGCGCGGCAGTAAGTCGATTCCCACACGAAGAGCACGATGAGGGATAATAGCCAAAGTTTATCGTTTTTTCCTTTAACAATAAGTTTTTCGTACACTTGATTACTTTTTTTCTTATCAATTTTTGCCAACAACATTTATTTCCACCTAAATTCATAATTCAACTTGAATTATATTATATATATATATATCATAGAGATAAAAGAATTTAAGAGAACGTGCACAGAATACACTTTCTTTATAGTACGTCAAACTGTTTTTAACTGTTTTTTGTTTTTAAATAAATATAAAAAGATGTGTTTATTGGGTCAGGGTAAGCAATGACATGACGTATTCCATAATATCAATTTTTAATCATTTACGAGTTCATTATTTAAACAGTCGAATAGCTAATGGGAGAGTTTCATTTCTCTCAAATAGCGCAATGACGCAACTGAAGAAAAATTGCAATTCACAAACAACTAACGCAAAGTTGTACTTCGCACATTAAGTTACACCAAATGACCTTTCAATGTTCACCGACAGGACGAAAAACAAACTTTCAATCTGTATTTCTTCAGTTTTATTAAGCATCTAGAGTAGGTCTGATTTAGCATATTACTTTTTTCGCTCAATTTAGTAGTTATGTCGTTATTTTACTAGATAAGAATCGTTGTCGAGTCATTGCGTTGATTCATTTCACAAAGATATATTTATCATGCTTACTCTATTCATCAGTTCAAACTGCTGCAACTACTTTTAAATATTATTCTGTCACTTAATTATCACTGAGTACCGAAATCCCATCTACACCACAGTTTCCAGGAAATGCGGAGCGAAGAAAGGAAACCGCTTTGTCTTGCGGTGGTTCTCTTCCTCACAAACACGATTCGACATTCAGCGTCAAGGGCAAAAAAAAAAAAGAAACGTTTTACGGAAACCGCAATGCGGATCCTTTACCGGACGAAAATGTCGCATGTCGTGACGATGTGAAATAGACGTGACCAGTTGGAGGCTTGGCGGAACTTCAAAATATGTACATCCGCGAAGTTATTTTCTCACTAGGAAGCGATCGGTACTAGATGCTACCGGATATGCTGGATAGGTGGTAACACTGCTGTTCCTGCTGTAACGTTGCTGACCGGAAGGCTCCGAAGATTCGACTCCCGACGATTTTCGACACTAGCTGTACATCGAGGATGAGTGCTGCCACTACCAGGAGGAGAATTCTTGCGGTTGATTGATCTGATTTGTAGTTTTCTGTAGCTCCTTCCATGAAGACAAGATTAATGCACCAGGAGAGGTGGCTCGGGGCGTAAATTGATGTTACTGATGAGCCTCTCTCTGACCGGAAGATTCCAGAGTTCGAGATCCGACGGTGACATGATTTTCGACACTAGCTTGTTAGCGAATTCAGCCACTGTCTGGATGAAAATTATAGCTAGCTACTCTGATCGGTTGGTTTCTCCGATCAGCACTAGGCGAATACCGGAGCAGTACCCTAACAAACGGGCTACGGACCGCGAGCGATATTTCCTTCCTCTTCATTATGCTATCCTCACCCCCATACTTACACACACACATGCACTAACATGCACTAAAATGCCACACAAGCCGGAACACCAGTCAGAAGCCTAAAACGTGTTCCGCCTGGGGCGGTGCCCCACTGATGGGAGAATTTATTCTCTACGTGCAGTCTACGCAACATACACAAAAGACGCGGCTAAACCTCAAGGATCTAAATGTTGAAAGATGGCTCAGAGCATCAACTGATATCACTGTAGTGCTTCTGACAGGAAGTTACTGGGTTTCCAGTCACGAAGGAGGCAGGAGTTTCAACACTAGCGAGATAGCTAGTTCACGTTTTGTCGCTATGTGAAGGAGAATTCTAGCGGCCGGCTGTTCTAATCGGTAGTTTTCCATGGTTTCTCCGGTCAACACGAGGCGAATGCCGGAGCATTACACACTTCAAAAGGATCACGGATAGAGCACAATTTTTCTTTTCCATTCTTTCTCATTCATTGTCTTATCCTATACCTTATTTACAAACACACACTTACACGCACTACACTACCACTTATGCCGGGAATCCGGTCGGGAGCTTAGAGCTTGTCCCGGCTGGGGCGGTGCCCCGCTAGTGGGGGATGCTTTGTTCGGGTAAACACCGCTAGCCGACGTCAGGTCGGCGCCGGATCTCGCCATCCAGCGGAGCAAAATCACCTCCATCCTCCCAGGAAAAGCATGCACTACACTAACGGGACCAATAACCTAACAGTTTACGCGCCCGGGATCACTAGTAATCAATCAATCAATCAACCAATAGAACCATGAATAATGAACTTTCGTTGCAGACTTAAATTTTTGGCCGATTTAAAAAAAATCTCAAACTGTTTTGCACTTGTTTCGCCGTAAGCTGCTTTTTCCGCTTCCTGTATCACGGCTCCGACCTCCCCGCACTGCCGTAAATCTGCTCGCTTGTCATGCTTACGGCCGTAATCACAAAGGGAAGGATTTAGAGCGCGAACCGGGCGATGAACGAGCTGAAGAGGGCCGCGTTTTAAGGGCACTTTCCTGTTAGGTGTCATCACTTAAATAAAATATCTTCTCGGCGGATGATGAAGGTCGAACCGCGAAGCTCGCCAGGTCCCGGTCCATGCAACGAACGAAATCTAATTTCAAGTTACGTTACCCGCGTCTCTTACCTGCTGCGCCGGGCTCCATGAGTGTGTCTGGACAGCCCGGTACAAATCGAGGAAGAAGGCAATATTGTTTGCTCGTTTTACTTTCTCGTACCCGAAAGTATATACGAAATAAATACGCGGTAGAGAGAAAATTATGTAATGCTCCGGAAAATCTATTTTGATGTTTGAATGAAAATATACGTTTTGTGATCCTCTGATATCGAAAACGTTTTGTGTTGTTTTTTCTTAAATCGTTTGTCCTTGTGCCAGTTAACAATCCGACTGCCTAAACTATTTGTAGGAATTAATTCAAAATGTATAATCCCCGGCCAATACGGTTCGACTTGAAGCTCTGCTATTTGAAAACCTTTCTTTTAATTTTGAGGGTACTTTAAATGAAGCTCCTGGGACATTTTCAAATGATCTCAAAGATATTTTGGAGACTTAAAAAAATGTGGAAAAATAGAGTTAGTCCACTTACGAAGATGGCATAAGTCTTATTTTCGCCGTTGCTTCCAAATTTTAGGAAATTATAAAAAATTGAATTTTTCAATGTTTTCAGGAACAACAATATTGAAGATAACAATTTTTTTCAAATTAAATTTGCTATCCACTACTACTACTGTAATGAATTTCATACTCTTTTTTAGTAGTTTTCTCGAACTTTTGAATGAAATATGAGCTTTGTTCAAAATATTGAAAACACGATTTTCTGAAAAACGGTTCCAATTTCTTTCTTTAAACTTTGTGGTAGGCATAATGCTAAAATCACTGTATCAGATGGCGTAAACGCTACTTTTGAAGGCACAGCAGGGATGTCAGTTGATATCTTGTGACACGTTAAGCAGGTCAAAATCAGCGAGTAATGATTGATTGACTGACCGGTCGGAAGGCAGTCAGACAGACGTTTAGCCGTCACTCGATATTTCCGTATCAAGAACCCACATCAAGTGGAAACTGGATTTATCCACTTTTTCGTTACTAGGGTTCAGTAATGAGAGTTTTTCTGCCAAAAATTGTATTTATTTCGAGTTGATGGCAAACGGTATAAAACATATTTAATTGGAGATGACTTCCTAGTTGATGTTGGTTAACTCGACACAGACTTTGATTTGCATCATAAATGATGTGGTCGACTAATATAACTTTGTTTTATTCTCAATTGTTTAACATTTATGAACATCTTTATTGCTTGATTTTATTTTTCGTATTGTATCTTGAGAAATACTAGATATATTATAAAACGTAAGAGAACTATCTGTATTTTTTCTTTCTCGCATTAATATATGAATATTTTCTGGATTGTTTATAGGCTTCACTTATGAAAAACACTTATCACTGAAAAGATTAAGAAAGATAAGAATTAGTCACCTGTCTAAAATGAAAAAATATTATTTTTTAAAAGAGAATTTAATTAATATTTACTATATTCTATAATATAAATTACTTTAAATTTCCTCACTTTGGGTGAAATGTTACTTAATATCATGTTAAGCTCATATTATCTTTCAGACACGTACATACGTACTGCAATTTTTGGATTTAAAAATTCGCTATTGCAATATTATTTTTTTGGAACTCTCTTTATAAAGCCCCTGAACAACTGGGAGTATGCAAGCCGCCAGTCGAGAACCACTCCCTAGTATACTAGGAATTTACAGAGATTCAAACACGAAATCAACATAGCGTCAACGTGGTCGATCGATGAAATTCCCTAATATCTGGCTCTCACAGCTCCTTGCTTATGAATGGTTAATATCTTATGTTCACAAATTCCTGATTCCGTGAAGGCTGTGCTTCGTCGGTCGTAAACGACAAAGAACGGCCTGTTTCGTAAAATAAATTGAGCTCCCTCTCACACTCCATCTCCTCTAGCAGGATGAGTAGCTGGGAACAGGGTGTCTGGGAAGTTCGTCCTGATTTATGGAAGGAAAGCGGAACTCCAGCTCTGAAATCACTTGATTCAACAACGTCAACTAAGTGAAAAAATAAAATTAAATTGTAATTATTATTCAAATACACAAGTATACAAAAAAAGTTGTCAGACGCATAGGTTTGAGACTTTTTTCTATATATTTGTCGACGCCATGAATCCAAATCTGCAGTCGTAATTGCGCCACCACCCTTAAGTTTGTTTTAAATCGCGAAAAACCAACATAAAATTGTAAATTGTAACTTTCACAGCCGTATTTAGAAATTAAAAAAACTGGAAGGTTGTGGCCTCAATTCTTTGCTTCAGATTTGGTTTCAGCACTTCGACATTCATAGAGAAATATGTGTCAGGTCTTTGGGTTTGACTCCCTTTGGCTTTTGCAGAGTATTATGTTATAAAATACAAAAATCTAGTATTTACATGTGTACAGAATTTTTAGTACTGTGTAATGATAGACAGAACTTTATAGGCTCTTTGGAAAGATCTCAAAAGAAGAGTTACACGCTGATTGGACCAAACATTCCGACAAGACGTTCTCCCCGACAATGAAGAAACAAGATAGTAGCGAGAAGAAGCATAAAGTATCAATTCACAGAAACACATTCTATTTATTAATTTCATTAAGTCGATGGACAGCAAATATTTACCGAGTCAGTTTGTTTTGTGATATCCAAAAAGTATAAGTAGTTCAATTCTTTTCGAAATGCCATCTTCTTACAACCGAAAATCATAAATAATAAAAGCCATGAAAAATAGATTTTATTTCTCTATTTGGTTGGTGTGCGTTGACATGGGACATTGGGCGAAGTCAAGGAGGACAGGAGGAGGGTGCGACGCGAGATGGAAAGACGAGCGAAGAATGAGAGACGGGGGAAGAGAGAGGGGATACTAGAGATAGAGAGGGGCCGAGAGAGGAGGAATAAGAGAGTGAGAGGGAATAGGAAGAATGAGCAAGAGTGAGAGGGAAATGAGAGGGGGAAGATGAGAGGAGAAAAGAGAAAGAGAGAGATGGGGAATAGAAAGAGGACGAAGAGAGAGAGAGAGTGAGTGAAGAGAGAGGAGGGACGAGGTTGAGAAGGAGGAAGAGGGAGGGAGAGAGAGAGAGAAAGAGAGGGAGAAGGGAGAGAGGGAGGAAGAGAGAGGGGAAAGTGAGAGAGCAAAACACCATCTGCCGGGCACTGTTAGTGTAATATAAATAACTATTATTGGCTTTTATAAAATATATGTCGTTACTACTAAAATTTATGTAAATCGCAAAATTAAAAAGTCCCCTTTCACATTTCAATTTGTGTGGTTTCCGCTCTTCTGGGTACTCTAGCTAGTTACAACATTCCGGTTGACTCTCACTCCTGTAACCGCAACCGTGATGTTTAAAACAGGATAATTATAATAAATAAAATACACGTAAATTATAAATTTTGAATTTACAGTTTAATGGGCGGAAGCTGAGGGGAGAGTGGAAATGCCATGAGGAACATGCGGGTGAGTATAGAGTGGCTCATGAGCAGATCATATAGAGCAGTCAACATGTTAGGAAACCCTTAGAAGATCGTGAGGCAAACATGAAGGAAGGAAGCCAGCAAAAACATGAAGGAAATTTGAGGTAGAATGATTTCTAAAGATAATTTATTTTCCTTAATTGTCAGTTAATCCCCTACAAGTATTTTAACATTTGAGAATAATTTCAAACACAATACATACATTTAACACATGGACATATAATAAGAATGAACTTCTAAGTAACAATATACATTTTTATTGTAAGTTTCTTGACCCTCATAAAACAGACTATGAGTTTTTATAACAATTTATTTCATGTTACATATTTACCGTTTCGACCCTATTTGGGATCTTTTACAAAAAAAAACAACCTAGTGTTCAGGTAAGTTGACATCATAAAGTAGTAAGCAGTTTTATACAAAAAAATGGTATGACTTTAGTTGGTTATATTATTAGTTTCTTTTATTAAGGTCAAACTTACAATAAAATAAACATAATAACAAGTTAAAATATTCATTATTATACATTTTTATCTACATCTACGTTTAAACAGTGTTAGAAAAACAATTTTTTGAATATTTATTCTAGTTAATTTGAAAAAAGTATTAACTACAAATGAGGGGGATGTAAAAGACCTTTGAGATAACGAGTTTTGATTGTTGAAAAACGATTCGCTGTTTTGTGTTCAAGATTATATATTCTAGAGGCTAGAAATGCAGGAAGTAATTTCTTATTCATAAATTTAAAATTCATTTAAGGGTTAAATGGGAGGATTTTTTAAAAAAATTTGTATCGAATAAATGATGCAGCTTTTAATAACCAGCAAAGGAATTTATTTTGCATTGTGTCTGGTTTATAATAAAAAGTTTTGGTTTTACTTCTCCACATCTGACAAGCGTAAGTTAGAAAAGGTCGAAAAGGTATTTACAAATTTTTAGTTTATTTTCTATACTTGCATATGATTTTTATCAATAAAGCGCTATATTTTTAGCATTTTTATTAGTACTTTATTAGCTATTGAAAGGGGAGGATAGGTCAAAGAATAGGAAGGAAAATTCACGCGAGGGCCGTGGCCCGTTTGGTAGGGTAGTGCTCCGGCATTCACCGGGTGTTGATCGTAGAACCCACGGAAAAGTTCCGTTCAGAGCAGCCGGCCGCTAGAATTCTGCTCCAGAGAGTGACAGGACTCGTCGTAGGTATCTGATTAATTTTTCAAAATCCTGCCACCGACGGGACTCTATTTCTAGGACCTCGCAGTCAGAGGAAATGTAATGATATCAGTTGATGCCCTGAGCCACCTCTCCCGGTATGACTATTTGAGAATGTGGTTCAAAAGAAATATTTAATAGTTTTTAAAATAATTATTTACAAAGTTTATAATGTACGTATGTTACCAAACAGTCAAAGACCTTGATCGTTGCAGGAACTTGAAAGAGAATGAATGGAACGATACACTCCTTTCAAAGCGGCTTAGGTATACGAGAATCTACCATCTTGAGAGTGTCTTCTCGGGATTTAATAAATAATTTATTTTGTGGAAATATGTCTTAAAGAGAGGAAAATGTGCTCCCTAGAAAGGTTAAGTGCGTGGGAGAGGAAGAACTTAAAGGCGTGAAGGGAAACAAACGAGAACGCTTTTTAGAAAGGCTACTTGGTGAATACGGAAGTAACATTTAGAGTTTTTGAGTAAAAATAAGTTCAAAACAATATATCTGAAGACATATGAAGGTCACTCTAAAAGTAATGCATAGGGAGTTTTCACTACCTTATTTTGGTAGACAAAGTGTACCCATGAACGAATCGTCAATGGAAGTGTGTAGAGGAAAAGGAAATATAATTAGAATATTGTAAGAGCTGCAGTTGAAAACGATTTCTGTAAATTGGATTCTAGGCAATGATGGCTCCATTGTGAAGGCTGCTAAACAGTAGCTCACACGTGTTGTCCCAGATTTCTACCGTGCGAATATACATGCCATATTGGAGTAAACATAAGAAAATGAAAGAGAACGAGTGTTATTCATTGTAAATATATACAAGATCCAATATAAAAGTCAATAAGCTACTTGTTTTTTTTGTAAAAACTTCAAAATTTTACAAAATCGTAAGAAATGGGTTAGAAATATAACGAAAACTGCAATGAAAACGTAAGTAAGGAATAGTAGGAATCTTGGCTCTGAGATAGGAAGTATTCAAAAAAATATTGTCTTTATAACAAATGCGCTCAAACATTTGTGGATTACAATAAATTTTACCATTTACCATAATACGTTTTTACTATTTACTTGTTATTACCCTACCGTCACCGTGATGTCTATGATCTGTTAAAGAAGGATGGAAACACAAATTTCGTGCACTAAGTATACTGTGAAAAACTGTGTACAACGTACGCTGAATTACATATGGTAGAAAAAAAAACAAAAGATCTCAAGCAAAGAGAATTATATATTTATTAAAATACATTCTCCACAAATTGACATTTTCATTTTATAAATACTTTTTAGAAGTAATCGTCTTAGGTATTTACTGGAAGAAGTGCCTCAGAGCACCAGGTGATATCATGGCAGAGCCTCTGACCGGGAGGTCCTAGTGTCGAGTCCCGACGTTGGCAGGATATTCAACTCTAGCTTGTCAGCGAGGTCGAATTCAGTCGCTCTCTGGAGGAGAGTTCTAGCGACCGGCTGCTCTGATCGGTAGTTTTCTGTAGTTTCTTCGCTCTACACAACGTGAATGCCGGAAGAGTCCCCCTAACAAACGGAAAACTACCGATAAGAACGCCGGTTTCTAGAATTCTCCTCCAGACAGTGACGGAACTCGACCCAGCTATCTGGCTAGCGTCAAAAATTCTGCCACTGTCGGGACTCAAATCGCAGGATCCTTCCGGTCAGAGGCCCTACAGTGACATCAGTTGATGCCCTGAGCCACCTGTGATGGGATAGTTGTGAGATAGTTGTGACCTCGTTCTGTGAGATGGGATAGTTGGCGGTATCGTGGAAAGATTTTCTTGTCTGTGGAAGGAGAATCCTTACGGGCTCCGGCAGAGTAGGACCTTGAGTACGGGGTGATTGCAAAGCGGGCGAGAGTGAGGGGTCTTGGGGGCGGCAAGATGTCGGGAGGGGAGGTAGTGGGGGGGATTGCTGATGTCGAGCCGAGTGGGGCGGTAAGTGACGAAGACCCCAGGCATGGCAAGCGGAGGGGGACGCTAAGGGACCGCGGAGACAAGGGTCCAAATGCTCAGCGGAGGGCGTGGCCTCCAGGCGCTAAGCGAGTTGCGTGCTCGTAAAACAGCCCTTGATGCCGCTTTTCCAGCCACAGGGCTTAAGCGAGCCGTGCCCCGACCGCCGGCAAGTGCCTGCGTTGTGGGAGGCAGGAGTTGCTGCAAGACTTGGCGGTTTGCTGGGCTTAACGTACCTCCTCGCTCTTTGCTCCCACTTAACGTTCTCATCTCCTCTTCTCGGACAGGGTGTCTCTTTACTTTTCATTGCTCATTTACTGTGCTTCAATTTTGTTGTGGAGTATAATACCTTGTACTTAAGCGAGGTATTATCATGCGGGAGACGCGCATTAAATTTGGATTATGACGCTGTTTTTAATAAAAAAAGTTTCTTTAAAGTAGCATTTCTAAGGTTGGCATTTCATCAGAGAAACACGCTTGAGGCACGCTCAGTTTCGTGCGTTACGACGAAACTTCGTTCGTACGTTCTTATCCACACAATGGTAAAACCTGAAGTACGTTTACACACTACTGTGCATACGTTACGGGACTGATGTTTTTGCACAAAGATACGGATTCACAATGACTCCTTCCTGGGCCAGCCAACAAAGCCACGTGAAATAAATTAAGATTATGTATAGGTATTGTGGTGAGTTTTCGTTGGCATTTCCAATGAAATAATTATACGTATGCGTCGTCATTGCTTTTTTAATAAATAATATTGCTGCTTTTTTAATAAATAATATTGTTGGCAATGACGACGTGGAAGAAATATATAATTAAGATTATCTAATTCAAATTCTATCCAAAATATGTTAGACACGAAGAAAAGATGTACAAGAAATACATAAAATTTGTTGCCCAAAATCGATATCATTGACACTGATTAAATTTAACTGATGTCCTAAATTTATTCAAGTTAAACACGAACGTCCACGTGTACTATCATTGCCATATACTCTTTCTGTTTTCACTGCGTAAGGACCTCCCCCTGAATCAATTGCACATCCATCAAGGTCCGACACCAGGCACTTTGGAAATCCTTACTCTGAGGAACGCCCTCGCATCGAGTTTCAAAGTCCGCGTGTTCAATTCGCGTGAAGGGTCCCGAGGGATGTTCTCGTTCGAGCGACCGCTCTGCCATCTCGACCGTCGTTTCGCCACCGCCCCGCCACCCTCGCCTCACCCAACTCCTCGCCACACCCTACTCCCCACTGCCGCACCGCCAGCGCCCTGCCATCTCCCCTTCACTCCCGACCTCCGCCTCGCCACCGCTCTGCAGTCGCTCCGTCACCTCCCAGAAGGCGCCCCATCAGCGCCCAACCAACGCCCCGAAAAATGGCCCGCCACCTCGACGCCATCGCCCCGTCATCTGCCCGCCTTCTCAGTCACCTCCCCGCCTTAGTCACCCCCCCATCACCATTCCCCCCGCTCCACTACAGACACGTCAGCGTTACGCCATCACTCCTTCAACCTCCATCAGCGTCCAACGTGTATTGGCGCCCCTGGTGTCGGACCTGCAGCTAGCGCCCACCACCGCCCGCCCCCGCCCGCACGCTTGGCCACCGCCTCGCCCCTGCCTTCCACCGCCCGCCACCGCCCTGCCACCACTACGTCACCACCCTTCTTAGACCCGCTACTGCGCACCCTGTCGCTGTGTCCCCGCCATCGCCCCGCCCTACTCTGCCTCAGCTCCGCGTTCAACCCGCCTTCACCACGCGGGCGGAGTTGTAGGTGACGGAGGGGCAGAGTGGTGGTGGGGTGGAGGGTACTGGAGGGAGCTAGAGGGGAGCTGAAGTGGGAGTGAGGGGGCTGGAGGGGCTGTGGGTGCGCAGGGTGCGCAGGGTGCGCAGGTGCGGAGACAGAGAAGAGGGTTGGGCGGTGGAGGGGCGGAAGAGGAGAAGAGAGAGTGCGGCTGAGGTGTGGAGGAGCGTGGTGACGGCGGGCGAGATAGTTGAGGGGTGAGCCGCGAGGATAACGTGAGGGACTTCTAGAGCGTCGCCGGCCGCCGACCAATCGTTTCCGCTTAACGCAAGCCGTCACTTCCGGTCCGCCGGGCCCCGACGGGCAACATCTGTTAGCGGCATCGAACGCGCCGCGCCTGAGAAATCCCGCCAGCCCAGTGCTATCGCCTTGGCGAGCGGGGGTGTTGACGTGCGCTTATCGTGCAGAACAAGTTGGTGGGGAGGAGACTCTAATGCATTCCTTCGCATTCAAAAGGTTTAACAGAAAGTTTTTAAAAACATAATTTATTATTAGCTTATTATTAACTTATTTTTAATTTATTTTTGGTTTGCGAATCGGCCATCATGGGGCCACGCGATACGTGCATGTCACTGGGGATCGGAGTTCATTATCGGGATAGGTGCAAGTTATTTTCTATTGGGAGAATCAGCATTTTATCGCTAATTCCATTTTTTACACTCTCGGTGGGTAGCCCTGGGGGATTGGGGCGAAATTGTGATGATGATTATGATGATGAATGATGAAAGAGACACACACACATATATACAGAGACGGATACAACACAACAATGCCCGAGGAGGGATTCGATCCCGCGATCGTTCGGTCTGAGACCGCCACTGCGATACTGTCTTGGTGATCTTGGCCATCGAATCAGCATTATTATTGTTATTATTATTATTATTGTTATTATTATGATTATTATTATTATTATTATTATTATTATTATTATTTTATTATTATTGTTGTTGTGATTTAGAGTTTTCACAATTTCTCTGCTTTAGTAAGGAAAACGTTCACCTGTCCAACTGATATTATAAAAGTAGGCTCGGACTGTTCAGGAAGGAAATACAGCCCGACCTACATGAATGTTACGCATTTAAGAAGTTGTTTAATTAAACTGCAAAGTTCCCATATTTTGTTAATTTTTTCCGCGACGGACTTCCGCAAGTTGTGAGTCAAAGGGATTGCAACATCGATTATAGATGATGTTTTCTTTCCTTTATTATGAGGATACCAGCTCGATTATGATCAACTATTTTGTTCTTCATAATAGGCCGATCTCAGTATAAGAAGCGCGTTTTCGTTTAAAGTACTTTATCTTGGCACTATGTGTGATAGAAAATACTCACAATTTTAATATTGATGTCATATACCCCTCCTTCAAATGTATACAATAGGCAGATCTCGTGACACGCGTGTAGCAAGGGTTGCGTTCATAAGGCTAACTTCTGCAGATAAGCTGGGAAAGTTGAATCACTTTCTGGAATTTGCTTATAACATTTTGCTGCTATGACGTTATTATTATGCTCAGTATTATTAATAATTATAATGTAACATAGTATTATAATTATATTCAACAAAAGAATGCATAAATCGAACTTTATTACTTTTTGAAATCGTAGTCTTATATTTCTACTTCCTGAGGTATTAAATTTATCATATACAAACATACACTATTGTAGGTAAATTTTCTGTAGAATACAAATATATTTTTGTACATTTTTAGTTTTTACTCGTGAAAACCTGTGTTTTATTAGAAGTTGAGAGTTACTTATTTTGCCACCCGTATTACACTTCAAAGTATTTTGTTTCTTATATTTAATTTGTGTTATAAATTGCTCTTCTGCTTTTTTAAACTATTCATTTGTATATTTTATTAATGGAAATCATAAAGTAATATAAAATACAACATTTTTTCTAAAATAGATGTGAGTAAAATTTTAAAGCGTTGTTTTCAATTAATTATTTGTTTTAAAAATCACGACAGAAATAAATGATATCAAGAAATTGACTGAACTGATTCTTACCCTTATTTAGAATATGTAATATAACGTAAATATACATCAAATTTGGGGTTTTAATGCCATTCACAGTTGAATAGATTGAAAAAAAGGACGAAAGCGACGAACAATATAGTGAATATTCTAATTGTATGAAACATCGAAAAAACGAGTGACTTACAATCTCAAATCTTTTATTTCATTTTTTATTATTCATATAAACACTAAATATGACATAATGTGTACGCGCGAATACTTTTCAGAATCCTTTTAGGTTGTATGACTCACACAATTTAACATTAATATTTTCCTATATGATAAGTTCTAATAACAAGTGTAAAGTGCAGCTATTTGTGTAGTTTTGCGGTCTTTGTATGCAAGTTCAGAACGTGTTTCTTGGTATATTTTCACTCAACTATAATTTAATAAACAGTTTGGTTCATTCCTCACGCCCAAGTTTGCAAGTGTCTTCCCATTCTCTTGAAGACATTAAGGCAATAATGGCTGTTCACAGTTTTTCTATTGACGCATAAGCAGGATTGTGTTTTGGGCATTGCGATGTAGAGAAGAAATTACTTGCATTGATGTGGAAGATGTACATAGCTTCATGAATAATCTAGTTAATATTTTTATCTGTGAATTACATTACAATCATAAAAATTTGTTTAAAAGCAATACTGCTTTTCCTACTTGTCAGAACACTACTACTGTAATTTAATGACAATAAGAGATACAAAAACAACTAACGTTCTATGACTAATGATTGCTATCTGCTCCTTATGCATGCTGCTTGTCTTGTCTCAATTTACACGCACTCGATAAACCTTGTTTTCGTTTCTAAACTATTGAAATACTTTGCAATGTTGATTTGAAAGCGTGGTTACTGCTTTATGCTTGTAGTGCTCATCCACATCACTTGCCACATCTGCAGCTGCGGCTCCAATAGCAACTTAGACCTAAACAGAAACAAACGTAATTTCCAGAGACTTTGAATTAACATCATCATTAACTGTTATTCTGTTCAGTCAGACTTTAGGACCTCTCTCTCATCGACCTCCCTGTCTGGAGCTGCCAACTTGTTGCGTCCTGCATCTGGATTATTTGTGTCTATGAGTTTATCAGCTGAGCCCTACTTTGATTTATCTACAACCATTAAGATTATCACATATGCAAGCTACCACTGCTATCATACATTCACACCATTGTTTCACATGTGTAACTATGTGTGGTTGGAGCCAAGTAGTTTCTGTTACAAACACTAGATACATCTCATTTCCTAATCTAACCTCACTTCGACTAATTGTAACACTCTACTTAACTTAATCAATATATTCTCTTTCTCAAAACACAAAGCTACATAAAACACATTATCTGTTGTGAAGACTGATGCCTAGTTTCTTAGCCGTTTAAAGAGCCTATGCTTTTCTACTTGTCAAATGTCAGCAAAGCCACCTTCTCATCACATAAGATTGCACATCTCTTTAGCTTCTCTTCTCAATACACCAATCGTGATAAAGTTGTTTGCTTTCTAAACCTACTGATTTGTGATGTCTTATTGAGCAATGTACTGCATCAGCCACAAGCTACCATGATCTTCTTGACACTATAATGTCCAACCATACTGTCGCCAACTTATAGCTTGCAATTAGCACAACTTTTTGTTTCCTC
The DNA here is from genome assembly GCA_017312745.1 of Gryllus bimaculatus. NCBI lineage: Eukaryota > Metazoa > Arthropoda > Insecta > Orthoptera > Gryllidae > Gryllus > Gryllus bimaculatus. Next base: position 1,688,435 of record BOPP01000216.1, read on the forward strand.
ACTTCCAATAAAGACCTGTTTTACAATGCATGCTTTTAAAATTACTGCTTTCAGTGCTCTGTCAGACAAGGAATCTGCTGTTGGCTGTGTTGTTGTGGAAGAATCAATGAAAATTCTGAATTTTAGAGAAGAGAAAAAGGATGGTTCAAGTTTTTGTCATTCCTCTCTTATTATTGTGTATACTTTTGTGTGTCTTCTGTGACACTACTATGTTTGAATCAACAAAGTTGTCTCTGCTCACCTACTGAACAAAGCACACTAAATTTAAGGCTGACTCATTAAATTGTTATGTGAAGTAAATAATTCACATTATTATCTTCACTGTTTTCCTACACAGCCCTTCACGCACTTTCTCTCCCATGCCTTTCATGTAGGTCTCCAATTCTATTGCAGCTGCCTCAACTGATTCTAAGCAGAGGCCATTTTGGTGTTATAGGTTTCATCACTGATCATCCTTTTAATGATCTACACATTTCCTTACCTACAATTTTCAGATTTTCATATATCAAGTACGCCACCACTGCCCCATTCATGTATTTCTCAACAACAGTAACAGATGTTCACTCCTGTGACATTGCATGTGTTAAAGCCTACTAGCCCTTGTCTAAGACTCTGGGCACTTTTCATACCCTAACCTAACCTGAAAAATGGTTCCTAGCAGACTTGCTTATCATTCCATTCTTTTCATAACAAACACTAGAATTTGAAATAACATTTATTCTCGGTGGCATTGCACATGCAGTTCATTTTTTTCTTTATCAGGTAATAACACAACTCAACAAGACACGGAAGTAAGAAGACATATATATTAACATATCAATATGTACTTACCAATTCATATGCTCCTAGTGATAAAAACTTGTCGAATAAGCATGGACAACTGCATTTTCTTTACAGGAGAATCTGGGCTACCTACTGCAATAGAGCAACGTTTTTCACTGCAACACACAGAATAGAACACAACTACACTCATAAATTCTGATCTGTACTCCTACAAAGCAACACACTCATTCACTACACTGCGAACATCTCTATACAATCTCTGTTTTCTTTGCATTTCCTTGAAGTAAGCATAAGATACTACAGAATAAGCAGCTGGTCTGAAATGACACATGAACTGCGCACTGCCTCTTTTAATATTACAATAGAACTGTTTCAAAATTGATCATCAAAAGGAACACAGGACATCTGATATACATAAATAGCATTTGACAATACTCATCACACTGCCTCTTGATATAAACACGTTACAGAAGTGAATTGCTTATCGACTAGAATGTCACATGTCATGGATCGCGTCTTGATCGCTCTTTCAGGAGTAGAAAATATTTTTGGCTACTATGATTCTAAAATTCACTAACATTCTTCTGCACTGCTCTCCGGATAGAAAATTGTTAATTCATTCTACAATACATTACTAGTCAACTTGGCAGAATAACATTTTGCTCTATAGCTGCAAGTCTGATATTTTTATG
>BOPP01000216.1:1692069-1724804 GCA_017312745.1 Gryllus bimaculatus
GCCGATGGCAAGCACAACGACGGAAAACACCTTCTACGTTCTGTTGTGTATCTTGAGGTTAATTATGAAGTACTATTTCGCACTTACTAATGTCACCCACATGGTGTACAGGATACAATTCTAGTATACGTCACTTCTGTCTTCATAATTCTATTCGAGTTCTTCAATTACAGAATCATTTATATTATTTTGGAGCGTTAAAACGTAAAGAAAAAAGTCTGAAATGCGTTTAAGTTTTGAGATTTATGTAATTGGTTTATAAATAATAAATATTAAATCTCACTTCACAAACTAATGGAATCAACTCCACGAAACGAAAGCGTAAATCCTTTTAAAAGTACGTACTTTTCGACACCATTGCAGCGGTCGCAACATTTCGCGTGTATGATAAACATGGCTTGCCTTGCACCGACCTAACCTTTGTGCTGGCAACTCGGTACAACCCGCGCGCGATCGGCTTGCACGCCTCGCCACGCCACGCAGGGACAAAAACTCCATCTAAAAACGACAAAATTTTATTACTAATTAAGAAAACAGCACGAACCTGAATCTAAAAAACACATTACTTAAACATTCGAGGGGAACAATTTCGGACGCGTTCCGTGCAGATCGCTTCTTACTCTTTGGAAATAAGCATGAAATTAACGGCCTGTCATGTAAGAACAAGCAAACGAATCATATTACCACAATGTTTTGTCTTCTGGGAAAACGTAATCTTCACTATGAATTTAAGCTTATATTACTCATTCTCCTCTTACCATAACCAATGAAATAAAATTGTAACAGAAACTAGTTTCCGAAGTCATTTATCAGGTTCCCCCATGTGATACACAGAGACAGAAAAGTCACATTCACAATGCAAACGTAAGGATAAACATTGGCAAAACGCATACACAAAAACACATTAGTACAAAACACACATTAACATACGTGATAGATTGAAGCATTAACAATGTCTAACATACACGCGCATCCAGCCCACGACCAAAGAGTATACATCACGACCGTCGTCTGCAGGTCGTCTGCATCTGACAGTCGATTGGCTACGTCAAAGTGCAGCACTCTGTTAAAAGTCTTTGCCCAACTTCCTGTGCCGACACATTGTTCTGTATTGGGCAGATGGATAGCCAATAGCGAAGACACCGGTAAATATGAAATAAATAAGCTACGCTGCTACTTTAAAATTTCATTCCCATACTAAAGCCTTAATTTATCAACAAATTCACAATAATAATTTTAAGGATTTGATGGAAGAAAAAAGTCAAATTAGGGTACCAAAATTCAGTATTTTTTAAGCATATTGATATTACACAATTTCAATAGAATTTCCAATTTTGTTTTACACAAGGCAATAAGAACAAATGCAACTTTACTAGCGTAAAACATGCCAAATTAATGTGAATACTACATTATTACAGAGCATATTCAGAGCATTATGCATTAACAATACCAACAGTGTTGAAAAAAACAAAGAAAAACATTACTACACATTTGCCTAGGAATAACAATTAGTTACGATACAAGTGCCATTTTATTTTGCGTATTTTTCCTTATCTTGAGTTGAAGAGGTAGCATCACGAGTCCAATATATCAGGTGCCCCAATCCTACGAGCAAAGTAAAATCACTTTCCCACGTGTTTTTAAACAGAATTTCTGATTTTCGTTTTATTTTAATCCAAATATACAATTCCAAATATACAATACCCGTTCACTGTCCTATTAGTCATACATGGTTAACAAAACGTGCCGGGGTCCCCTGATACCGAAAAAGTGGTTGCTTTTTTTAAAAAAAACATCCGTTCGTGCGTCCGTCTAGTGTCTATGAACTCTACTCGCGCCTAAATCACGCGTAAGATTTTTCCAGTTTGAAGAAAACCCTGTTCATCTAGCTCGCATCTAAACTTCGAAATATGAAAAACATTCCTCAGAATTTAGAGATACTTTAAAAGAAGTACTCCGGACACTTTCAAAATTTTCTCAAAAACGGCTCCAAACTTTTTCTTTTAATCTCTTGTAAGAATAGAGTAGCATACACGTATAAGGGTAGCATAGCTCCAATTTTCAAGATTAACTCTGAACTTTTGAAAAATTCAAAATTTTGAACATTTTTGGGCGTCTTTCTACAATTATAAAACTAAAGATAGAGATTTTTCCTTCTAATAAAATTTGTCTTGTACATTCTTTGAAAATTTTAGAAGCATTCGCGCAATATTGCGTGCAATTTCTGCAATTTAAAAAAATTCAAAGCTTTTTTTTTTCAAAAACAGCTCCTATTTTTTTCCTTAAGCTTATGGTTCGGATTAAACAAAATGCACTCTATGAAATGACGTAAACATCATATTGCTCTATGCTTTTGTTTTTTCAAAAATCACAAAAGAGTAATTTTTAACTTCTCTCTCATGTTAATATTTATATTAGCGGGAATTTGTTCACATTATTGTAGTTATGAGTTCATATCCTTTAAATAACGTTACATAAAGTTTCTTGAAAACTCTCTCAATAGTTTTCTGCTCAAATGACTATGTTTATATTGAAATAACACCTCACACAAAACATGTTATAACCGATTCAAGTTGAATTCGTACTCTATTTCAGTAGTTTTCTACTGCTAATGGCGCCTTAACGAGGGACCTTACGCGCCGGGTTTTCCTCGCGTGTCCGCGTCTCTGCCCACGTCTCTGAGAATTTACGTCATTTCACTTATTTAACGAACTGCGATCGTTTTTACCTTGTCTATTTGTACCTGTGTGAATTGGCAGTTATTATTTCCATTCCCGGGAACATACATTCTCTTCGCTGATAATACGAATATTCTTTACAATAAAGAAAACGTAAATAGTACAATATTAGATATTTCAAATTGGTTCGTAATAACAAATTAGTAAATGAAAAGAAAACGGTTTCTATGCAGTTTTCTATTTCAAATAAACAGCTCTGCACTTCTTTGGAATTGAACGGTGTGCCATTGACTGATGTTAATTGTTGGTTAATTGTTAGGTCTTTCAATCCAGTCATATCTTAAATGGAACGTCCATTTAAAATAATTCAACACTAAATTAAATTCTTTATTCTAGGCACTCAGAATTCTTCCAAATTCAGTCAGCCTCCACACTTCTCATAAACATAAAACATAACCTCACCAAATTGAGAGATATTACCTAGTTCCTAGACGTTAATAATTTTTTCGTTTTCCGTTTCATCAACTTATTAATAAACTTATCAAGGTTTCATTTCCATCTCAAAATCTCAGAAATTTTGTATAAATTAGATAAATGGAATGGGGGAGGTGACAATTTAATAACCCTATGGACTAAATTAATTACTACATTTTTTTCATAGAAACAGGAAGACTAGACAAAAATTCAAGGTAATTCCTGCATATATCGGTCTAGTGCACCAATTTGTAGTAATACTATTACTATTAAGAACGAAAATTAATTTTTGAATCCTATTCCACTTCAATGGTGAACTGGATATTTGAGTCATAGTGATTAAACTTATCCAACAAAAATATTAATACCATCATATGGCATATCATAAGTACACAATCCACGTATCGCACATATAGATAACAACTTACTTGTTGAATCACATGTTGATCCAGTTTACGCATAACCAATTCTGCAAAAGTAGCCTGACATACCTCTAACAAGCCATAGACAATTTAGAAGCATGGGCAGAAGAAAATTACTTCCAAATCAATAAAAGCGAGACAGTTCAGATGATCATTCAAAAAGGAGGAAAAATAGCAGCAAGTGAGAAAATAAAATTCAACTACAAATATCTCGAAATAGCTCAATAACCAGTGGCCGCTGCGGCAGGGAAGCGCTAGGGACAGTGTCCCCGCTTCTACTGAGAACAGTATTTCTCTTCCTGCACTGTTTAAAATAATCTCTGGGGGTTGAATAATCCACCTGTAGCGTTGTTTTCGAATCGAACGCATCTTTAGCATTCATACTTCCGCTTGTTCCATAGAAAGGTGTTAATTGTCTGCGGACACTCGCCTCGGTGACATAAACACGGTGTTGTTACGGAACTTACTGACACAGAAACCGCTGCCAATAAGTGTTCAAATGGCAACTTGGGTTCGGCAAATGGCGACTTATGAGGGCCGCCGCCTAGCTGGCTGCCAGGGAAAGTAGCAACCACGTTGCCCGGCGCATCCTATTGATAGATTTTTAAACTTTCAGTATTCCTTCCGCATAACTTACGTCAAGGCCAGTGCTATCTGCTGATGTTCTGTTTACTGACCCCCCCCCCCCTTCACACGCATTCAGTGCAGTAGAGTGCAATCGGCATCAGCTTTCCGATCCATAGACAAACTGGTTCGATATTTGCGTCAAGTTTGCGTCGTTCATTCTTGTTGTGAGATGAGAAGAGAATGATTTCCAATTCTATAAAATACCTGAAAACAGTAAATGCAGATTATGATGCAAGGCTGTGCATAAAAAGAATTGGACCACCTCGGCCTGATATAAAAAAAACACAATCTGATAGAAATGGCAATCGTTCTTTTGTACAAAAATTGCACTCAAAGTTGTTTTGACTGGCAAAGTGGCTTTGTGGTTGTGATGAATATCACGCTTTTCTTTTTACTTTTGTTTCTTTTTTTGATTCGTATGTTTTATATTCTCGCCTCATACTGATGAGTCCTGGACAGTGAAAGGTGTGAAGGATATAAAACATTTGAAAGAGACAGTAAGAAAGCACCCCGTGAGTGAAAATCACATTCATTATGAAATTGAATTTCAAATCTTGGGTTCTGTAAACATTCAATCACAACTCTGGATTAGAGTTGGTTTTAGAGGCTTGAAGATGGCACGATGAATCGGCTGATTCCTTCAATCCGGGTGTGTTCCGTGGATTGATAAATTTAATGAGTGACGTTGACATTATTTCGAAGAAACATTTGACCAAAAGTAAAAGTGGTTTATTAAGCACCTAAAATAGTGAGCAAAATGAATTGCTTGATACAATATTGAGTGATGCACGTTTTTTAATATTACGGGAAGAAGAAAATGCAGGTTTTATTTCAATTCAGGCTGATGAAATTACTGACGTCACTACTCAGAGTCAACTGTTACTGATAATCAGATATGTACACGACAATAAAATCTACGACAGGTTTTAGGGTTTTATTGTCCCAAAGGATCATAATAATAATAATAATAATAATAATAATAATAATAATAATAATATATTTGTGACATAAATTGAACATACGCCATGTATGACAAGTCAGGATATGTATATAAACATACAATACACAATACATACATTTCTAAAAATTAAATATAAGATATGAATTGAATTTAAAATTCAATTCGCGTATTAAATACAATATCATGGAAAGCTATAATATAAATTAATATTAATTGTATAATGGTAGTGTAAGAAGACTTAGGTTAAAAATCAATAATAAAAAAAGTTCTTCATAGGTTTGTGCCTAGGCTGGGTCTGTCATTTATATCCAACTACCAGTTTAGGGGGGTTTGAAAACGAACAGAAAAAGCAAAAATTATTAGTACTAGTTTATATTGATGGATACGTGTTTATGCTACCTATATTCTTTTGTACTCTAGAATGTGTGGTTTAACAGGAAAGCTTTCAGTTTATTTTTGAATATGTGTAAAGAGTTTACGTTTTAAATTCGCTAGGAAGTTTATTATATAGGGTATTGATTTCTGTAAGGGTAATTTTTTGAAAAAGTAGGGTAAGGGGCTCTTATGTAGGGTAAGGGGCATGTCATTGATGTATAATAGAAATAGTATGGACCCTAGGATTGATACTTGTGGCACTCCATAATTTATCATTCTAGGTTGGGGAAAATGGATAGAAATCTTTTTATCTCTATCATGCTTCATTGTGACTACTTGGCAACGGTTTGAGAGGTAAGATTTAACCCATTAATATACAATGCCTCAAATTCCAAAAGTTTCAAGTTTGGATAACAATATGTTATGGTCAATAATGTCGAATGCCTTTGATAAATCTAGAAACAAGCCAATGGCGTTTTCTTTCTGATCTAAAGCAACAAGTATGTCATTTAGAAAGATGAAGAAGCTGTGTCTGTAGATCCACCATTTCTGAATCCATGTTGGGCCTCTGTCAATATGTTATTTGAATTGAGAAAATTTTTGAGTCTATCATTAAAAAGCTTTTCTAGAAGTTTTTGAGAATCAAGATAGTAAGGATATCGGTCTGTAATTCATGCGATCGTGAGTGTTGCCTTTTTTGAATAGTGGTTTAACTTTTGCTGTTTTGAGAATTTCCGGGAAGATGCCTGTCGTTAAGGAGTGGTTACTGTAACGTATTAGCCAGCGTGCCTCATGGCATCTATTTGGGGACGCTTGGTTGCGGATTAGTCTCGCCACAGGAAGAAGGGTTTTTCCGTAAAGGGAAGAACGCGGAGACGGGAGACACAAGGCTTTGGGTGTCTTCCGGCTTATAGAAGCATTTCACTGTTATAACAAGCGAGGGGGTGGCGTGACGTAGGAGGTCACGTGGGCCTCGCCTATATAACAGAGTGTACGGAGCCAGTAGGCAGGTTCTGGAGACGGTGGGAGAACCTCGTGCGTGTGCACAAAACTTGGCGCCAAGACGGTGCATATGCGAGCCAGGCTCGCGAGGCTGGAGTCATTAGTTGACGAAGCCTGCGGACTTTATGTCCTTGGGTGACTGCGGTCACGGGGGAGCGATGCTGTGTGCGTGCTCCGAGGTGAAGAGTGGTTGAGTGCCACGATTCACGCCGATTCTCAATCGGATAAGATCGCTCCTGCAATCGAGGCAAACCAGCCGTTGGTGCGCCAGAACGGACTTTGTGTCCCAGCGTGACATCCGGTCACGGAAGCTAGGCTTTGTGCGCGCTTCAAAAGTAGGAGTGGCGAATGCCACAATCAAAACCATCTTCAATCGGGTTTTGGATCGCTCCAGCGATCAGGGGATAGTAGGTCTATCAGAGCTAGGGTTTAAGTAGATTATTGAGTGTATATATTTGTTTTGTTTTCTTGTTAATAAATATATTTGTTATACGAAAGCTCTGTGTCTGTGGTCGCTGTGAGTATCCATGACGTCACATTACAAACGTGAGTGAGCGGCTCTACTATGTTGTTGCAGTATGTTTAATGAGGGTGTCACGGATATTACCCAGTCCTGTAGAGAATATGTTTTTCATTTGATTTATGATTTTTTGTATTTCTGCAGGTGATGTTTCGCAGATATATACGGAATTTACATTGTTGATGTGTGGATATTTGACTGCATAATTGTATTATTTAAGGAGTTATCATGAATTATTTTTTCTCCAATTTCTGAGAAAAGTCTATTGAATGTGTTTGCTACTGCTTGTGGGTGGCGCAGAACATTATTTTTGTAATGAAATTCAATATCCTTTTCCCTATCACATGATGTTTTGATTCCTTTTGTTATCCACGATTTGTGGTTTTTGCTTTTAATTTTTTTCAGTGTTTATAGGAAAACGGTTTTGAAATACGTAACTTTGGAATATGCTTATGAATAAGTTAAATTTGATATTCGGGTCTGTCGCTTTGTGCACCTCCTCCCAGTTTTCTGAATTTGTTAAATAGTTAAATTTGTTTAAGTTTTCTTGAGAGAAGTTTTGGCTTTCTCTATACAGTGTTTCCTTAATAACTTTCGTGACCATTTTGAGTTTGAGTATTTGCGCTGTATGGTCACTAAACCCTGTGTTATACGTAACAACTAAATAGCTGCAAGTATTTGTGTATTTTATTATTTGATCAATGGCAGTACTGCTATTTTTAGATATTCTGGTAGGTTGATTTATAATAGTTTGTAAGTTGAAAGATTTAAGTAAATTTTTGAATAGTTTCTCTTCATTTGATTTGGACAGTTTATATTAAAATCATCACATAATATAATTTTATAGTTTCTGCGCCTTTTAAGTTTGACAAGAACAATTTCAAGATGTTTTAAAGAAACCTTTGTGTTTCCTGTAGGGCTGTGATATGTACATAAGATCCATACTCTTTGTTTCGGTAGATCTATAATACATATTTCAAAGTCTTTATCTTTTAAGAGGGAGGAGTAATCTGTGATTGATACATAATTAATATTATTTTTAACGAAGATTCAAGTACCACCATAAGCGTCATGTGATTTGCCAATTTCCCTACATGAGCTACTAGCTAGAGTGAAACCTGGAATGTGTGTGCTATCTAGTTGTTGTTGCATTAACCAATGTTCACTGAAGCATAATATTGTTAAGTGTAGGTTTTGTTCAAGTAGTATTTCTAAGTCTGTTATCTTGTTTCTTGAAGACTGAAAATGTTGATGCAGTTCATATAGATATTTGTTTTGGGGTGTTGTGGGCTTTCCTGTTGAGTGTAGTTGCTACAGGTCATAGGTGGGAGGTGGCCTGCGGTGTCAACGAAAGTTGTACGTTGGCTTAGGATTTGGACTAGGAGATGAAATTGGAGCAGGTGTGAGAGTGACAGGTGTGGCTGTTGGGGTAGGATCGTGGAATGGAGGTGGTGGTAGGGGGTAAGTGGAGATGGAGAAGGTAGTGTGGAGGTAGGTGGAAATGGAGGAATAGATGGGGATGAGGTGTGTGGCTGTAAGGATGAAAAGGAGTTCAACACTTCTTGTGTTAACCAGGTTCCAAGTTTCTGCTTACCTACCTGATTTAGACGGAGACCATGTTTTGTAAATAGGTTTCTTGAGAGATTGTCAAGATCTAGTAGTCTAATTGGTGTCTCTCTCAAGTGATGTTTTGAATGTTTGTTTGCCATTTTAATTTCATTGTTTGTGGTAACGTTGTTATGCCAGGGGGGCAGAGTAGTCATGATGACATTAGTGTGAGTGGTAGTCTTTAGAATTGTTTGTAGATGTTCTTCTGGGTTAAATTTACTGCCATGATTTATGTCGTTCTGCCCACCTATAATTACTACCGTGTCACGTTGTCCGAGGGGACTAGTAAGTGTGTTTAAGTTGTCAATTTCGTGTGCCATCCTGGCAGTCGGTTTGAAAACAACAGTAACAGAAAACTTTTAAGGGAGTTTCTCTCTCATGGTGGGGGAAAGGTTCGTACCACGGCAATCTGCTAATATAAGTACTACATCTTAGAGTATCAGTCATAGTATTTTAAAGCAGCTTCAGCTTTTGAAATTGCATTAAAATCCTCACAAATTAATTGGTCAGAGTTATGATGGATATTATCAGTGATATCGGGGAAGGCTCATGGTGTGCAGGCTATTTTGCAAAAACATTATCGTTTTGCACACTTCGTTCACTGCTACGCCCACCAGTTGAATTTAATAGTAGCAAAATATGCTTCCCAAAACAAAATGGCCAGAATTTCTTTCTAGTCTTGAAGGATTTGCTGCTTTCTTTTCACGTTCATCCAAACGAATGACTTTGTTAAACAATGTAGTGAAAAGACGTCTCCCCCACGGACCAAACACTCGTATAGTCTTTTCAGAGAAGGTCCGTCATCGTTGTTTATGCTCACAAAGATGATATAAATCATAGTTTTGCTAAGAATCTGACAACAATAAAATTATAAAGGCTGTGGGATTGCTAAATTTGTTGAAAGATGATATTATTTTGGCTTTAATTTTTTTAGCAAAGTAATGCCTCATGTTGAAATTGTATGTAACCAGATCCAAAACAGGGGTGTCGTTTCTTTGCAAATTAATGATAATATAAATGAGTTCAAGAAGAATGTTCAAAAGATACGAGACAATCCACCCTGTTACGAAAATTTGTATTCAGAAAACAACTGTGAAGGTAAAAGAAGGAAGATTGAGAACTGTAGAAAGGCGGCTCTTGAAGTGTGTGATGTAATTATCACATGGGTAAATGACCGTCTTAATTTTACGGGACATTTGAGCTTGTGTTGTGTCTTTGACTGTAAAATAATTCAACAATACCAAGAAAATTTCACCCAACAAAAGGGTGAACAGGTTTTACAGTTCTATCCGTTTGTGGAAGCTAGCAAACTGAAATCTGAGCTGAATGTTCTTTATAAAAGGAGTGACTTGGGCTGTACCGAAGAAATTTACTTCTTTTGGAAGTGTTAGTAAATAATAACTTATTGTATGCGTTCTCAGGATCAGTTTAACTATTGAACGTAATCTGTTCAATTCCAATGACAATTGTAGAAATCGAAAATGCTTTCTCCACTTTGGAAAGAGTAAAGACATTTCTAAGAAATACCGTGTCGGAAGAGCGATTGAATGTCTTTTGTATGTTATTCATAGAAAGAGTTTTGTTACGAGACTCTGTTAATATTAAAGGATTAGTAATAGATAAATTTGCAGAATCTGAAAATTGATAAATTTAATATTTAGATCCAATGTTTAGACAGCCTTCCTCGGAGATAATTCGATTGTAAATATTACTTATGTGACTTAAACAATCCAAATATAATAATTTTTCAAATTCCTAACTTTATTTGATCCTGCGACTCTGTATGTCTCCCTGTTCTCTATTCCCAGAGCCGCCACTGTCAATAACACAGATATCTAGGATAACACTTCAGATTTCAGGCAGCTTATTCAAAATTCAGATTAGAAAAAAAGCAGCAACGGCGATTACAGCCATGTACTCAATAAAAATATCCACAATCACTAGAATCAGCAATCAAAATATTTCATGCAGTTATCAGCCCAATCATAACATACGGAATACAACTGAAATGGCGAAAACTGTTAATAGCTTATCTAAGGTCTATAGAGAGGGCTAAGTCAAGATACCTAAAGAGATTCCTGTGTCTTCCAAAGACACAAAATAAAGTTTAGAATATAACTGATCATAAAACCATTCTACATTGAGGACTTAAGATACCAATTACTACTGCCATCCAAATCTAAGTACACAAGTGCTAGAGGAAAAAATGAAGAGAAGAGAAATATTGTCAGAATTTTACTAAATAGATGCCATGATGGAAAGAAAATGGACAGAAACAAACCAGAAATTAAGACATGTGATCACAAGACTGGCGACTCATGGGTTTAATTACAATATCTGCACAAACTCACATCACCACGAAGTGAAAGAAGACTGCGTGTGCTCCCTGTGTGGCTAACAGTGTAAACGATATCATGTTCAAAGATGCAAGAAACGAACTAAAACAGTGACAGAATATAGCAAAGAAGTTTAATTACAATTATTATGCACTTTCCTGCGATCTTCACTATTCATTCATTATAAGTGGGTTATACCAACACCACGTAGATTACTTGTATGTCTGGGTGGTGTTGGTTATACTGTCTTGGCGGGCTTTTGTTACCAACCAAAGAGTGTATGTTAAAAACAAGAAACAAAATATTTTTGCGAGTGAAGATCTGATCGCGATGAAAGCGATAGATCTTTTAGCGGAAAGTATTATCAAAATTGAAGAGGTAATTAGTTTTTGTGCGTTTCATGTGTTTATACATGATTTTTAGAGCTGTATGGAAGTGAAAAATATAATCGTTACTAATTCGAAACGAAAACAATGTTGTGTATTTAAGGTTAAGAGAGTGGCAAAAAGTTTATGAAATTAGTAGTGACCAGTAGTTTGTTTAAAGTGCAACGCATTTGATGGAATTAATCATATGTGCAGTTTAGTTATCCATTTGCAGAGGGATGTATTGAAAGGAACACATTATTAGTATGTACTGGTTGTTGAAATAGCTGTGATATTGAGAACGTTTTTCAGCACTTTTGCCCTTTCTTTGCACAACGCAAGAACAATACTCTGGTTGCTATAATTTATATCTAAAGTTATTTTCTATTTTGTATTTGTGTCTTTGGGGAAAACAGTAGAAAATTCATTTATGAGGTGACAGCAAAAGGGCTTTAATGAAGTTTTTACCTTTATGTTTCAATAAAAGAGGCAGCATATTTTTCTTGCAAAAATTGGCAATAAAACAATACTTTAGCATGTACATACAATTTTTAATAAAATGAATTATGAAGTGTGTCTTGTTATTAGCACTGAGATCCTTTTTAACATTTATTGCTATTTCCCAGTTGGAGAACTTTCTTTTCCATTTTGTAATGATTTCAATGGTTCAAGAACAGAATTGAAGAAATTTTATTTTAGATTTTACCCATAAACAACAGTGAATTAATATCAATTTAGTGTGTGAACTAGGAGTCAAGAAGGTTTAAAAATAATTTAATGTATTAAAGTATAAAAAAATCTAGGATAGTCCCAGTAAAAATGTTTGATATTTCAGTGCAAATGTATGAATATGAAAACGTTTAATAATTCAGTAAAACTTGCACAAACCAGAATCTCAAGGGGTCAGTATTTTTTTTCACCTCACAAGCTTCTGCTTTATACAATTTAGTACTATAGAATATATGTTTGCCTGAACTGAAGTTTATGTTCACATTGGTCTGCATTTACATTGCACATATTGTGTGTGGGGCACGTTTTCCAATAATTTTTCAGTGTGCAATGTATGGAAGCTATTTTTTTCAAAAGAATGAAAGTAACTTAACTTTCTTTGTAATGAATTTGAAAATGACTGAGTAAATTAAAGGAGGACCCAAACATTAGATGTCAGTATGTGATAGAATGTTGTTACAAATTGAAATTGAAAAATCTTTTGTATTTTGTATATTATCCATATATTTTATAAGAATGAAATGTAAGTATAGAAAAGCCAGTTTGCTAGGTCTTGTCACTCTGAAATGAAAGAGTTTTTTGGGCCTCCTGAGAAATCTTGAAATATGGACATGTGGGGTTTCTCAAATAGATGGTAAACTTGTGAGTAACGCCTTTTAATTTCCAGATCAAAGAAGAGCCAGTGGACAACAAAGAAAACTATTGCTGGAATTCCATTGTGAGTTAGTTTTAAAGTAATGTTATTGATTCAAAATAATGGTAATTGGTCTCTTTAAAGATATTCACCAAAAACAGTCAGGCAGTTCATTCTATAACAAATTCATTACATTGTTTTGAGTTGTAGAACTAGCAGAAAAAAGAATGATTATGGGTGAAAGACTTTATATATGGTTTGCATGCAAGGTAGAAAGTTGTAGAGCACCTCTTTGGGTTTATGCCTGTTCTTGAATTGCAGTTATTAAATCATTATGCTTATGAGCATGGAAGTTTTATATATTTATGGACTTCTCCATTTTTATTTTAAAATCAATAAATCAGAATTATGTTTGGTATTTATGATTTCCACACCCTAAAATATTCACACAAGAGAATCCAAATGATAGAAATTGTACAATAAAACTTTCGCAAGAGCATTACTAGGATTCATTTGTGTAACATGAACAAAGATGGTCTTTGTTTCTCCTCTCAGTTCTTTGGTCGTAACCTCCTAAAGTTTTGAATGTCTCTGAGTAGACAAAATTTCCAACTCCCTCATGGGTTTTATCATCTTTCTTTCTTTTATTTGTTTGTGAATAAACCAATTCATTTGTGCAGGAAGGAACAAAGTGTTGTTCTACTTCATCTTCATTTTATACTTGAATTCAGCATGATTAGTTCGTTATATATACACTTATAACAAAGATAATAACACAAGAGTACAATAAAAGCTGTTATTATCCATGTTTTAGTTAAAGAATAGCAAGTCGTCCAAACTCAGAACTAGTCATCTGTCTATCTATTCTATTACTGAGAATATTCCATGTTATTTCTTATATCTTTTTTCCTGCACATGTCTTTCGGTTTGATGTAGAACTGGGTGAGGTGGTAAAGAAAATTATTCTATTTTCACTCTCGGCTGTCAGATTTTGTGTACTAATATAACTTGCAGACCCCTAATTGTAATCGAGCTCCTGTTGATTTTCTTTTGCTCATGAGTAATATAGACTGGTTCTTAATAGCTCTATTTAAAGAACTTCAGGGTGGAAGTAATTATTCCTTTTTGTTGTCATTTGTTTTGTTTTTGAATGAGTTATATTTTTTATTGAAGTAAACATTGGTTGATTAATTTAGTCTTTTTATAAATAACTTTTTTATTTGAAAAACATTTTTTAGGGGTTGGATTACTTTAATGTATTATATACTGGCTTCTCTAACAGTTTGGGAAAAATTATTGCTCAAAATTAATAGAGATTTTTTGTTTCTTTTTAAATCATACAAATTTTGAAGAACATATTTTTTGTCTCTCACGTTCAATTTTAGTTACATAATTTTTTAAGTATTATTTATGAACGTAATATTAAAAATAGAAATAAGCAAAAAATAAAGAAAAAAAGGGGGGAACTGAAAAAGGTGTGGGAACAATATATTTTTTGATTGAATAAATCAGAAGTAAGTTTTTAAAATTCATACTTTATCATCAATAATATTTTTTTCTTAGGTTATCCTCAACCCCATAATGAGATATGTAATGAATGTGAAACAACATGGATGTGAGGTAAAAATAAAAATGATAACTTGCTTACTAGAAGAGTGCTGATACAGAAAATGCATTTTCAGGATGATATATGACCCAGGAGAAGTAAGAAAGGCAGGGACTGGTTGAGTAGTCATTGAAGGTTTTACTAAAATTTTATTGTTTCTATGCGGGAAAAAAAATGTCGATGTTACAAAATAAACTGAAGGAATGTTTCATTTGGCTTCAGTAGAAGTAACGGAAAGCTATAAGTTAGAGAAAAATTAGGATGGAATGTGCATTATAAAAATATTTCTCTGCCAATATTAATGCACAATGCACAATATTATTATTAATTAATAATAATATAAATAATTAATAGTAATAGTAGTAATAATAATAATATTTTATTGAGTCACATACACAATTACAATCATGTATAACGAGTCAATATGATGTCTTGGGTGGAGAGAGTGAAGTTACTTTACTGTCTAGATGCAAAACAAGGGTCCTTCTGACCATTTGCTCAATGCACCAGTGAAAGTGAGCAAAAAACCTGATCAAGATGGGGTCATTGGCCTAGAAATTATACTACAATACGTGTTACAGATAGATTAATATATTTTAAGTAAATAATTTTTTTTATTAGCAAAATAATTTAACATTTCAAAATTTGTTCTATGTCATGTTTAAAGAAAAAGAAAAATTCACTTGTTATTCTCATTTTACAGCTATTAATAATAATAATAATAATAATAATAATAATAATAATAATAATAATTTATTTTCCAAAAGAATTACATTGACAGTGTACAAAAACCATCACCATAAAAACAATAAGAAAGAATACCAATTTTGTTCGACTACTTTACATACATCCTGTTTAACCTTACAGTAAAAATTCTGGTCTTTTCAGATTTAAATTTAAATTTATTTTATCTTATTCAGTACACTTCAAATTCTCTCTAAATGCTTTTTGTACTTGTCAGAGAGGGGTGTGTTACATTGTACATTTGTTTGTTTGTTGTTTTTTCGGATTATCATTGTTGATTACAGCTCATTCATCATCTGTACTGTTTGTCAGTTACTGTATAACGCATGAATTGTTTCTGCTGAAATATAGATTTTTTTCTAAGGAAACTTAACAGGCAAAAAGAAATAAAAATCATAAAATTATCTAAAATAAATAAAAAGAGATGTCAGTTAGCAACTGGCTAAAATGAAAATTAAGTTTTACTTAATTAACATTTTAAAAATTTGTAGTGACAAATCAGCAAGCAAAATGAAATAAAATTATTATCTAATCTAAATTAAATCCTAATTAACAAATCAAGAAACAAATAGAACTCATAAGCCCAATGGTAACTAACATTAACACGAGTTAAATTGTCAAATTATAAATAATTAGCAATTAAACAATAGTACACAAAAACAAAAATTAGTCTATTCAGTGAACAATTCACAACACTTATTGAGAGTTACAGGAACATTATACATTATTTATTAATTATTGTCTTGTGATGACAGCAGTTTACAGTATGAAGTAGCTGTAAATAATTAACAACATAAAAACTTGTAAATGACAAAACTCAACAGGCAAAAAGAAATCACAATTATCCAATTATTATCTAAACTACCAAATGGATTGTAAAACAAAAATGAAATAGAATAACCAAATTAAAACCAAAAAACTGAATGAGAGTAACAGGAACATTATACATTTTTACAAATTAGAATTTTGTGATGACATTAGTTTATAGTATCATTTAAGATTTAGTTGTACATAATTAACAAAATAAAATCTTGTATGACAGTATAGCAGTTAATAACTGGCAAAAATGAGAGATACGTTATACTTAATTCACTTATTAAGAACTTGTAATGACAAATCAAAAATCTAAAAGAATTCCATTTTTTTTAAATTAACAAATAAATTATAAATAAAACAAAATGGCAATAGGCAACAAGCTAAAGATATAACTCCTGAGCTTTCTATTTTCATGTCATGCCTAGTATCTTGTGTTCCTTTTTTTGCATTGAATTGAGGAGTTTTAGAATGGCTGTGTTAAGCATCCTGTCTCCAAATTTATAAAAAGTCTCTGGAAGTATGAAATTGTGTTTTTTTCTAGTTTCATAGCTATTTTCACACTCAAATTCCATACCTGATCAGAGAGTCTATTAATGAGAAGACCAATTTGAAAATTTTATAAGATACAAAATCTTCAATTCTCATTAGTTTCCAAACAAATGTTCTTAATTTCTTGCTTAATTCCGAGATCTGGTCCCTCTAGCTCAGATTTTGATCAAAAGTTACACCTAAATACTTCAATATGTTTACAGAATTAATTATATTATTACATTGACAGTTAAGTCTTTGTGTATGCAATCAGCTTTGTGAAAGAATATTTAAACTTGTGCTCATGCAATTTTTGGAGCTGTGATATGAAGTATTCTAGTCTTTTTCTCATTTATTATTAGACCTTTATCATGGCACCATTTTTGGCATGTTCCAAATTTCTCCTGTAACTCCATTTCTGCCTTCTTTTGGTCTTTGTTAATAGATAATGGCGTCTTGTCATCCACATTAATATATTAGGAACTATCTTCTAGATAATTTTTAAAGTTGTTCACAAATATTAGATAAATTATAGTCTAGGAAACTTCCTTTTGGAATATCCCTTTTCACAGTTTTTATTTCACTATAAGTGTTATCTATTTTGATAATAAATGATTGTCCTTCTAGATAGTTTAATGATAATAATAATAATAATTATTATTATTATTATTATTATTATACATGATATAAATTATGGTCAGAATTACATATAATTTAACAATATTAGTACATTACTTGAAATGGCAAGGAGTAGGAGGCATAATTTGGCCAGATTTTTTCTTTTTTTCTACTCCTGGTTGTACTGCCAAACCTGAAATCAGATTGCGCATGTTAGTTACTGATGTATTCCTGAACACTAAAAAAGATTTTGCTCAAGGAAGTGTTTAAGTTTATTTTTGAAGTTACGTAATCCTGTTACATTTCTCAAATGTATTGGTAATTTGATGAAGAAATTTATTCCTGTAGAGAACGTTCCCTTTTGGTGTGGTGTGCTTGTACACATGGTTGATGAAGGTTAAATTTGTTAGGTGTGTCGTTGTTTATTAGATTTTTCTTTACGAACATTCTTTGTAAATTAATATATAAAGCAGTGCATGTATGTTAAGTTTTTTGAATTGAGGTCTACAGGACTCTGTTCTTTTTGTAGTATTTGTTATTGTCCAGGTGATTCGCTCTTGTATTTCTGTATTTTTGTATTGTGTTTGTGTAAGCAATTCCTTGGATTCCATAAGATTCTAATTTTGACATCAGCGTTCTATGATTTATAGGGTCAAAGGCTTTTGAGAGGTCAAGGGAGAGACCAACAGAAATTTCTTTTTGCTCTAATACCATGAGGATTTCATTTATAAAGGGGAATATGGCAGTTTCAGTTGATTGGGTTTTTCTAAATTCATGTCGTGAATGCGATAATGTTACAGTGTTCCAGGTAGCTTTGTAACCTTTCATGGAAGAGTTTCTATAATATTTTTGAAAATCCTGACAGTGAAATTGGTCTATAATTTATTACATCTTGTTTGTTACCTTTTTTGTGGATATGTTTAATTATTTCAGTTTTTAATATGTTGAGGAAGGAGCCATGAGTTAGTGATTGGTTGTATATTATGTTAATGGTTTGATGATATATGGAGCAACCTGTTTCATTAAGAAGTGTGGAATGTTGTCTATCCCAGCAGATTGTTTATTTTGCATTTGTTTTTCCTTTTCCTTTTCTGTTGTTTCTGTGATGGATGTACTAGAAATAGAGTTTTCAAAGAAAGGTGGTTGGTGTTGAGATGTAGTGTTTGGATTATTTGTTTGCAGCAGTGTTCCACATAGTTTTTTGTTTTATTTTTGGATTTTGTATGTATTCTTAGATAGATTTATTATTTTTGCAGATAGGTATAGAACCTGGTGGCAGAACACTACAATTTACATATTACAACTAAGAATACTAATACACTGTAATTTTAAAGCATTTTAAGGCAATAATAACAATAAACAGCGTTACCTATAAACGTTATGACTGTCCTGTATGGAATTTTTAAGTAATAAATACACTGCTCTTCACTCCACTTCACTACACTACACTTCACTTCACTTCACTTCATTACACTTCACCACATGTCACAACACTCCAATTCAAGTACTACTTTAAATATAATTGTATATTTAACATACCAATGCATTTAATAGTGATTATCACAATACTAATTATAATAAAAAATAACAATTATAATAAAATTATAACTAAAATAATATTTTAATAAGCCTAATTTATACAAACGTCCTTAGTTAATCTACTTTTAAAACTTTGTACACTAGAGGAAAGGGATCCATGGCTGTCGCAGGTAACTTATTCCAGTCCGCTATTGTTCTATTTGTGAATGAACATTTTTCAACATCTATTCTCTGTGGCTTGAATTGAATTTTGTGCTTGTGATCCAATGTACTAAAGTAAGTGGTTCTTTGTTTGGTCTTTATTATAACTTTTTAAAATATGGCTGAATATCTCTTATAGTAGTTGTTTATTTGATGATTGCAAGAGTGTTGTTATATGAGTGTATATAGCTCTTTTTCTTTCATAAGAAATTTGAATACCTTTTCTTATCCATGCTGTGCTGTTTTGTGTGTTGTTTGTCTTGTAATACTGTAGTAGATGCGAGATGTTGAAATAGTGTTTGACTGCATTAAAGAAAGTGTTAAACTTGAGGTTGATATCAGGTATTTCAAATAACCCGCTCGATGATTCATTGCTTAACAGTGAGATGTTTGTTCAAGTTTTTTGCATCTTACTTCCTAGTCTCCTTTTTCAAGGTCAGCTTTTAAAGAGGTGGAATTTATTATGAGTGAGTATTATGGTCACTGAGCCCTGTGTCAATAGTGGTGATGTATGCGTGTGTTGTTTTGTCTTAGGGGATTTCGTCTATTGCTCTTTTGGTGTACTTGGATTGCCTGGTTGGTGTGTCAGTTACGGCATCTAGATTATAGGATCGTACTGAGTTTATTAGTTTGATGCTGTCCTTTTCTCAAGTGATATTAGCTGTTGGTAGAAAGTTAATATTTATATCACCACAGATTATGATAGAGCAATGTGCTCACTTTGATAATTTATCCATAATTATTTCTAAGCTTTTTAACAATATATTATGCTTAAAAGTATACAAGTGCTGTTGCAGCTCCCCTGTTTTGTTGCTGTATGATTTATTTATGTTTTTCTCTGCAGGAGGAGTTGGAGCCTCCACTTGCTGTGTTTGTTCAGCCAGTGGAGGACCAAGGAGGAGCTTGTATTGAAAAAACAAAGGTAATGCTTTCATGTAAGCCTACTTTGACAGTATGATTTTTTAATAAAAAGAAGCATTGAGCGGTGGCATGTTAAACTCCACCCTAAATGTCTTTATTGTTCATAGTAAGGTTTTCTTAGTTATGTGTTTTAATGATTCTTGACATAATGAGAAATGCTGGATGCATGCCATCATGATGCGAGTGTATATTAGTACTGAAGACAGAAATAAGGCTCATGTTAGGAGTACATAGTTAATTTGCAAATTACCTGGACATTGTCAGTAAAGATGTAGAAGATCAGAAATGAATCAATTTGGATTTTATCTGGCTAAAGTAAGTATTTGCCAAAGTTCTGTCTAAAGGAAAATGATTGTCTGGCTTTGAAGTAGCTTATAAGTTGAGACATTCACTTGTTTGTACGTGTATTTATCAAATGCAAACATTTTTGGGTGGTGCCTAAAATTAGAGTATTTATCAAATGGTGATAATTTGTACTTCCCAATACAAAAATTTCTCTACAAGGGGATGGCAACACTATAAAGCTCTGAGGATGTCTATCAGTCCATGAACTACTTGGAGGAATACAAGTTTTGTCTTCCTCTAAAGAGATCATGTGTACACAACTTTATTTTATCAATTTATGTATTATTCCGAATAACCAATTTCTGGCAATATTCAAGTTATTGAATGCCATATGTTTGGTGAATTTATTTTATTTGTTGTGATGTTAGGTGAAGTGTGTTGTTTCATTTGAGGAAAAAGTTGGCCTCTTTGTAAGAGAGACCCTTTTTCTTTTGACGGTCTTATGCGATCGAATTTAATACATTGGTGTGATATTTTCTCATCTACCATTAGAGAAGTGAAACTTGATAATATGCAAAAAAAGAATTTTAGGCGTCAAATGTTTGCAGCTGGGAAGAAGGGGAAATCCGATAAGGTAGCCTACGTGTAAGAGAATAGGAAACTAACTACAAGAGAAAGTCATTGCCATTATGTAATGGAACTAGTTATAAGCACACTCTCCTTTAATCCAGAAAAAAATAAAGAAAAAGTGCCATTTTGAGAAAATATTGAATTGTCCCAATGTTACGGACAAAAACACAGAAATATTCGGTTTGTTTCAAATTAGGGAATTGAGTTGGGTCAGAAATATTAGGGAATACTCGTTTTGGGGGAAATAATTTATGTAGTTCAGATGCTTGTATGCTTTACAGAGAAGAGAGGTTTGATAAAATAACGCGTTTATTAATGGGAACCTAAAAATATGTATTTTCGTTAATACCTCGACATGCATTTTCTGCATTACATAACTGTTTTTACCATAAGACTCGGAAAGTAAAAATTGTGTTAGCTGACACATAATCAGTGAGAAGTAGATATCTGTTTGTTAACCAGGTGAAAGGGGTTTTCCAGAGCATCAGTGAATCAAAACTGTAATGGACTTACCAAATTTAAAGATACCCTTCCTGCCTTTGTCTCAGCGCATTGTGATGTTCTTTTCCGATGTCTTGCTGCAGGATCCTCTTGCGGCGTGTTGTGAAGGTGCTTCTGTTGCAACAATGAAACCAGAAACTGTTCCATGTTCCCCAGGTGAGTGGAAATGCGATTTTAATTAATTTAGTAATCTGAGCTGTACTGGCCATCTATTTTACTGTGCCGAAACGACAGTATCAAGTGACTGATCAGGAAGTCGTGGAGTTCATAAATGATATTTCATGCCAGTGAGTCGGTCATTTGTAAAATCATGAGTCCATAATTTAAAAAAATTGTTATACGGTGTGGGATATACAGTAAATCTTAACGATCAAATAACAAAGAGTCGAGACGTTTTGTGTTATAGTCTATTGTGTGGGAAGTGTACACCGAGTCCCGCTTTTAAACCAATATTCCACCTAGAGTGGCTGAAGCGCATTGCATTCGTACCCTAGAGTAAGCTACGTGCTCCGTTTGGCTCTAGAAGCGTTTCCATTGTTTCAGTGAAGCTGCCAGCCCTGTTACCGTCGAGGATTCGCCGCAGCAGACGACGTTAGCAACGGTCGGCGCGTAACGGCTGGGAGGAGAAGACAACCGAACGCCCAGTTCGACGTTTCTTCGACACCGCGCGCGCTGTTCCGGAAGGGCCTGGCAAAGAGCAACGGACGATTCCGCGAACAGGCGCGTCTTCTGCCGCTCCAACCGGTAACTCACACCAGACTGCAACCGCTGGCGCAAACAACCTGAGTGCCTTCGGACGCCGGACCCCGACCGAACCACAAAGAACCCCCTTCCAAGCCCCCCTCATGATGCCTCACCCGGCAAGGACCATCGGCTCCCCTTTAATTACCGCCCCATTAGCCTTCTCCCTATCCTCAGTAAATTTTTTGAAAAAATCCTTCTCTCCATTACACCCATCCTAGAACGAATCATTAGCATTTCCCAATTTGGCTTCCGAGAGGGTCGCTCTGCCGCTCTGCAAACCCTCAACCTATTCTTAGCAATAGCCGCCCCCCTCGAAGACCGAAAATAAATCCCTACCGCCCTAACAGACCTAACCCTAGCCTACGACTCCGTCTTTCACCATATCTACTGATGAAAATTTGCCCATTTCTTCCAAACCACATTCTTTCACCGCTCGAGAGTTACTTTCACAAACGTTCCTTCCACATCCGTCACCTTTCCACAACCTCACCCAATTACCCTATCCCAGCCGGCGTCCCACAAGGAGCCGTGCCTTCACCCATCCTTTTCTCCATTTACGTCAATGACATCCCACCCACTCCTGGAGTACAAATCTTCCTCTATGCCGATGACTGCCCTCCTTATATGTTTCCGCTCCTTAACCCGATCTCTCTACAAACTGCAACAGGCAATACTCATTCAAGCTCTGGGTTCCCCAAACAACATAACCCATCCAAATCCCAAGCAATTCTCTTCTTCAATAAAAGACAACCTTCCAATCCTTCTATCACCTAACCTTCTCCCAACGTCTCTGGTCCAACCCCATTCTCGAAATAACTATCAAAACTAATCGAATCACAGCAGCACTAAATCCTATCCTTACACAATTACCCTCTTAGCCAGAAAGAAAATCCAAACCTACGACTGCTACATCCGTCCTATGCTATCCCACGCCCACCCCACTGCGCCCTGGTGCGCCACCTCCCAAAGAAATCGAATAAAAATAATCCAAGCGAAAACCACATACTCCGCACAATATTCCGCCCACCAATACACACATCTTTCAAATCCCTAAGATCCAATCATAAAATTACCCAAATCCTTGCTTACCTATATCATTCATCAAAATCCTGCATCAGAGAAGTCATCAATAACCCTCTCTTCCGAAAACTAATCCTACCTCATCCGAAATCCTCCACGATCTATCCGAAAACAACACCCATTCGACAACTTGCAACCCCCTCCCCGTCACCAGAGCCAGAAGAAACACGGCCAGACGTGACCGCGCTCAAGATAGAACTCATCGATTCTCACCCCATTCCTACCGCCCCCAACCCAACCCAACCCTCCTTTCCTCTTTTCCCCCCGCCACTGAGGCACCCGTAAACAAAGCCTCCTCCCTCAACAAAATAACCTTTATCTCAACACACACTCCGATCCCCGTCCCTGTACGGGGGAGAGGAGTCGAATCACCATATTCTAAAAGCAGCTCGAAGAGGCTTTGGCGTTTGCTCCACCCTTGAAGCAAGTTGAGGCCGTGTGTTTTGCAGTCAAAGCAGCGCCCTCTGGGAAAAAGTATTATAGCATTACGTTTGGCTGTAGTTACACTGCCCGTCGTAGGTTTTGACTTCAGAAAACATGGCTGCCATTAGTTCGGCGAGCCCCCACTGAGAGCGCTGAAACTATAGGAACAGCCACTCTATGTAGTATATTGTGGCTCGTTCCGAGCGGCGCGTGTTTTCATTCGCCGTAGGCTCTGCCGTGAAGTAATGATGAGTACCTCCTCAGAATTGTTGTTTACCTTTATACTCGCCGAGTCGAGCACGAGTCGGCCCGGCCTCGGAGGTCGTTATTTTTAACTTGTTTCGTATTTCATTTGACACTTTGCAACTTGATATGGTGACTGTTGTGGTATAATGTTCATTGCACATAACCAACATGGTTTCTTTTTATGGAATTCACGGTATTTTGTTAATCGTGAATATCTCATCATGATTGATGTTATTTTATGTGTAATATTTGAAATTGTTGCCTCCACACCATTGTCGCACAGGGTGAATCAGTTGTTTTCCCCTGTTGCTCTCGTTGCACATTTGTAAATAGTTGTTGAATTGTGGCAGCAGTTTCTGTGAAGCAGGCTCCTTTGATTCGCGTGTTCGCCGTCCTCATTCCGAACAACAGGCGAGCCCCTGTGCATTCGCATCGTAGAGCGAGCTCCGTTCATACGCACGCATACGAGAGAAGCGACCGACGAAAAGCGACGGAGCAGTCGACGAGGTGACGCCTTCGTTCTAACGCTATCCACGCTGCTGGAGAAGCGAGAAGAGGCCCGTTGGCAACACCACCGCCCGCTACTCTCGACTTATCAACTATCCCGAGAAGCCTCTTCAGGAAAGCACTCCAGGAGAGCAACAGGAGGTTCCTCGAAGCGGCGCGGCTTCGGCCGCTGCCATCAATTATGGAGGTTGATTTAATAGAGGTAAACCCGCCAACGGAAGACGCCCTGACTACATCCCGAGCAGACCTTGCGAGACGTGGTCATGACTTCCCCCGACTCCTCCCCAGACATCCAACAAACCCCCCCTGCTGGATGACGGATTCCAACTACTCAAAAATGGCGCCAGACCAAAATCCCCGACAATCCTCAACCCCACGGAAACAAGGAACAGATACCAACCTCCAACTACCCCTGACCAACCTTCAACAAACTCAAACACCCCAGACAACCATAATGAACAAACCCTTCCCCCGCAAACTACCCAAAGACAACAAAATCAAGGCAAGGGAAGGATCGGACCATTTCGCATCGACCTGACTTCCATTCTCGACCCGACCGAACTGACAAAAGACCTTATGAAAACCTGCAACAACCACATGACCACAAAATGTACGAAGACTGAACTTCTAATCCAACCAATGACAGTGACTGCCCACACCAAAATACGAGACAGACTCGACCAGATCTCCCACAACTAAAAGGACTATTCTTCGTGACAATATCCTACCACTTTAACAGAGCCACAGAGGAGGCTAGAGACAAATTTGTTATCAAAGGACTCCCCCAAGATATAGTATAGACCAAATTAAACACAATTTACAAAGACAGGACATTACCACATCACTGAGATGCAAAGACGCGATAATGACGGGAGATTGACCCCTCTCGGCATCTACACTGTCGAGACAAACAAAAAAGACATGTCAGACATCAAAGGTAAATTAATTTACATTGACTACTACAGAATCAGACTCGAAAATTACAAGACAACGGACAGAATTCCGCAGTGTAAGAACTGCCAGAGACTGGAAAACTTACTTTACAATACTGTTCTTGGCATCCTTCCTTATTGCAAGAAAAGTTTGTGCAGTTTTTGACTGTTTTAATTATGAAGTTCAAAGGAACTCGCGTTCGTTATTCACGTAAGAATGCTTTATCGAATGTAGATGAAAAGCATAAATTAAGAAACTCGCATATTCTGACTAAGTGTGTGTGAGTGACACTTTTCTAACCAAATGAATTAGCTATTCGTTTATTTTCTAAGATTAAGTATGTTTTCGATAGACGTTTTAATTGTTTATGTCACAGTAAACTTGTCAAAAAACAATTAATGCAAATCATTAACATTCGATTGGAAAATATTGTATGTGAGGAGTGTACTAATTTGTATGTAAGTCGAGATATCAATGTATTGATACAGTGCTTTTTACAGAAAGCAAATGAAAAAAATACTAAATGTATCACTGGAACTGCTAAAGCAGGATAAATCCTTCATTTGTAACTATTTAATTCATGGAATGTATAAAACATCTTTGTTCATTATTATTTTCCGTAATTTGAGCCATTCAATATAATTAAGTCAGGAAAAGTATGTAAAAATTGAGACTTATTTCGTTTGGTCAACTAAAAAAAAGTATTTATTCCGTAACAATCATAATTTTTTTTTGGCACTGAAGTACCAGGTACCAGTATACTAGAAGCGCTAGTGGGAACTTGTTTCCATCGGTTGCGTGGAAGAACAGAGAAGTGTCCTGTATTGTCTCTATAGTATTTGCAGTGGGTCGTCGGCCTGATGCGAAGGTGTTCGCCAACTTCAACTTAATGTAGAGGCTTTGGTAACCTTGCCTGAAGGGAAATCCTGAATGCACCCGTTGTGTGGTCTAATGGTAACATATGAGCTTATGTCATACGAGTTGGTTACGTGCAATGAAGTGCACAAGCAAATGTGTTCAAACAGTATAAATTGATGTAAAGTTCATTAATTATGAGTCATTTGTTTTTCTTTTTGTAATTGAGGGTGTTTGCTAGCAGCAGCCCCGTCATTTTTTGGTAGAAATGTACTTTGGCATCAATCATTTTACAGGTTCCTAAAGTGGATGTTTACTGTACTTAAGAGCTATGTATATTTCGTAATTCAGTTTCAGCAAGCAATATTATTGTAAAGTGGCTTCGCCTGAAGATAGAAATGTTTATGTAAAATTGCAATGTGAAAGGGTTTACGCTGCCTTTTGGATTCAATAAATGTAAAATTTTCATTGAAGTTTTGTGGATTCATGTTGTTGGACTCTTTGAATGTTCTCTGTCTTAAGAGTCAAGGTAATTTTCATCATAACCTGCTCCCTCCCTCTTCCTTGCGAAGTTGCTAGATAGCGCGGAAGGTTTTATGTTAACTCCGCGCGTTCCACGACGTAACACTGGGCATTTTTGGTAGAGTGGTTTTCTCGCCAATTTTTGAGTGGCGCAGTTTGAAACTGCCGTAATTGTGTGCGACTAGCTACCGTAACGTTTTTAGATTCTGTTCATTTGCCTTTGTCCTTTGATTGCCAATTGGGTAACAAAGCGGCGATTTTATTTAGAATCGTTTGTAATCTTCGCTTTGTTATTTGACTTATCGAGTGGCGAATTTTAATTTTAAATAGAATAATTATTTACACGGTCGCCAGCCTGAAAAGGCTGAAATTACAGTATCGCACGTCGGTATCGTAGGACAGGCCAACACAGTCACCTTTAACGCTCGGATCGCTTCCGAAGTATAATGATACCTAATAAATTAGGAAACATATCGGGTCAATGGGTCAGCAGCGAAGGTATAATTTCTACTGTAGAGAATAGTTATCAAACTTTCAATACACAATTTCAGTTTATTGGACACACGGGTACACGGAGTAACAAGAAATACATATGTCAAATATCATTACATCAATAGCAAATTAAATCCCCACTGTCCTGAAAGAAATTAACAATAATAACAATTTCCTACCCAAATCCTGTTGAAGTGAGCAGATCAGGACGGCACTTTGAATTGAATTGGCCTTATTTTACGTGGCGAGACTCGGGCCATCAGGCCCGCTCTTCCGTCTGACCACGCAAATTTCGCTACGCTCCTTTCACCAACTAGGAGAGAAAGGAGGTATTTCTTGGGCGAGAAACAGGCGATTTGAATTTAGCTCAGGAGGCGTCATTTAGGCTTGAGGATCTTTTACATGCAAGTAAATCTACGAACATGGGACAGACAGCCGGCTTTACTTCCCCTCCGAAGGAAGGCGTACGAAGGATTTTTTCGCCCTTAAAAATCCACGGCTTCGATCGGGTTTGAACCCACCAACTTGGGTACAACAGTCCAGTACGCTAACCGTTACACCATCGCCGCCGCTTTACAAAATTCAACAATTATACAGAATTACATTTTGCCAATAAATCGCACAATAAAAAATAAAGAGTTTCAAAATGCTGAAATCTCACTCACTCTCATCATGGGCCACTCACCACCTCGTTAAGAAATTAAAACGCGCCGCAGAGCTTTCTTAAGTCGCAACACCACTTGTGTCGACCCTGAAGAACCGTGGTCAGTGAAAACGGGACCGCGCTACATAAGCCGGTTTGTTAAAGATGCGAATACGCGTGTTGAAACACCTGTTCCGATACAGTGCTTGCCAGCCCGAAGACAGAGCGACTGGCTCCGGCCTCCCGGTCACTGGCAAAGCAACAAATTATACAACGTCTCTGTACCACAATACAATACAAATTAGAACGATGCATACAAAATATTAAGACAGAGCCCTTTACAATCGGGATTATCTCACAATTCTGGTTTAAAAGAAAATGTAAATATACAATATCAGGTGGAACGCTCGAGCGAATATAGTAAAGTAGATTACAATTAATTATTGGTACAATTTAAAAGGGTCTTCTATGTACCATTGATAAAGGTTGAGCCAAAATTATTTTTAACGTGGCAGTGAGCCACGGCGAGAACATAATAATTACAAAACTAACGGTGCCTAACTTCTGGGAAATAATCAAAAATTTTAACGTAGCGGAAGGCCACGGGCGAGTGAATAAGTCTCAGCGCGCCTGGGCCGAACGATGCGCTCGTATATATACAATAAAAATATATACAATACAACATAAAAATATACAATAAATTCAAGATAAATAACCCTCCGCCACAATCTAATATCAAATTTCTATTTTGGGGAATATTTGTCCTCGAAACGCGATCTGTATGAGATTGCATGGTTTACAAAATGACAATTGAATAAAGAAAAGCGATCGTGAGAGCGAGAGCCCCGCTCTCTAGGCGCGATTGGTCGAACTAGAAGCCTCTATAACCATATACAGAAATATAGTCCATTTTAGTGTGAAACAGGAATATAGACAGTGTTGTAAACAAAATCTGAGGTATACAATGATTTAGGAATGATTATTGAATATTTATAACAAGCCAGAAAACACAAAGCTTGTAATTTGATTACCAATTAATTAACAGTTGGTAATTTAATTTATAATAATCACACCTAAAATTCAAAATAAAATACAAAAAATGACTTATCAATTAAACAAATGACAGGTTAACTCAGAATTAAATACTGAATAAGTTCCAACCATTACCAAAGATTTAGGGCTCATATTTTGAGCAAGAAAATTATTTCATGAGGTTGAAATACATTATTCAATTTTAATGCCTAAAAATTGACAAAAAACACAAATCTAAAGAAACACCTAAGTGAGGCCACGCTGTACAATATAGAATATGTATCTGAATATTATCAGAAGTTGAGAAAAGCAAACCAAGTATTCAGAATTTTCACATGAGATTTTACACAGAAATTATATATTAAATTACATCACCTCATATTTCAGCTTTTGGACACCTTTTTTAACTAAGATGATAATACATACACTTAAAATAAAAGGTATCCGAGTACTGCAATTATTCTATGGTGAAAAACAAATATTCTTAACCAAACCAGAGGTTTGTATGCTGAAATATGACTTATTGGGGAGGGGGAGAGTGGTTGAAGCGATGCTGCAGGCAGGCGCTGAAGGCGCTCTGGATTCACAGCAAACCAGGGCCCGGCAACTCTCTATCAAAACTGGGGACAAAGCTCGAGGTTGCTACTATAGGAAGCGCTAGTGTCGCCAGGTGCAGCTGCAGGTTAGGCTCGCCAACTTTCCCACATACAAATTGGCTAATTTGTGAGAAATACGAAAAGTGTCTTTTAAATGTACTCTTATTCATAATCTATACTTATAAAAAACCTCTGAATAATGCGCGAATATAGACGTTATCTTTTGTAACATTATGGGCCTGCTTGCGACCCGCGAACTCACACAGTAGCCGCGTACGTTTAAAGTATCGTTGGTAGCAGTTCGTGTTTTAGTTCATGTAAAGAAGGCGATGCAGCAGAGCTCGCCACCGTAATGGTCTCCACCACGTTATATGGGAGTTATAGGGCCCTGCAGCAAACTACGCTAAGATGGAAGCGGGATCCGTCATGGAGTGTCAAGATCGGAAGCTAAAGGCAAAGGGCAGATGTTTGGTAAAGTTCTTACCACAATGCCGTTAACAGTTTTTTGCTTTACTTCACGCACTCTATGGGCTCTTCTAGGTAAAATTTCAATTACTTTACCGAGAAGCCAAACAGCGGGAGTAGATTGTCCGCTTTTATAATCACGAGCTGCCCAACTTGTAGTTCGGGGCTAGCGGAGCGCCATTTAGAGCGAGTCTGCAAAGTAGATAAATATTCCTCGCTCCATCTTTTCCAAAAGAACGTTTTTGGAATTCTATTGCCTGAAACGCATTTAAACTCCCCGTCATGGTAATAGGCGTGGGAGGAAGTGACAGGGTACGTAAAGGTTTTCCGATCAGAAAGTGAGCAGATGTCAAAACCTCAATAGAATCGGGATCTCAAATAGAACATAAAGGTTTTGTATTTAATACACCTTCAATTTCTGAGAGGAAGGTGGAGAATCTTTCAAAAGTTAGAACTTTCATCTTTGAAGTTTTGTAGAGAAGCCTCTTGACTGCCCCTCCTGTCGCCGTGGTGCGGTGCGTGTGGGGGAATATACTTTCAATTATTTTGTTATCAAGCAGGAAATGCTACTCTTCTGGAACTGATTTGGTTTCTTGCCCTACCCATTCGGCGACCTTTCGCTGCGCGCCTTTGAAGGTTTCGGCGTTATCGCTGTATGAGAAGGCGGGTTTTTCGCGGCGAAGAGCTAACAAGAAACTTTCTGAAATTACGAGTTGGAGACGAATGGCCCTAGTAGCCAGACAAGTGGGGACAAGTGTGTAAGCCTTTTCGGGCTCCTTGGACTGCAAAGTAATTTTAGCTAAGAAAAGGCTGGCGTAGTCGAGACCTGTGTGCAAGAAGGGCAGCAAAGCTTCGACGCGATCAGAAGGAAGGGGCGCCATGAGCTGTTCTCTTATTTGAGGTTTTGCTCTAAAACAAAGTATGTATTTTTTCACCACACTTAACAGTTCTAAGCCCTTGTATTGGCCAAAACCTAGACCTAATCGAAGCTAACAAGGCAGTGGAACCTACGTGATTATTCTTATAATGTACTGATCGAATTACGATATCAGTAACATGGTGTTTAGAAAGCAAAATAATAGGATGTTTATGGTCGTAAGAAAGATCAGACTGTTGCATTCGGCCGACAACTTAACAGACCGTGCTGGTCGAGAAACGGATTCAAAGATATGATAGAACTTTTGATCGAAACCGTTTTGGTAGTAGTCAGGGATTTAATTTCCGGCATAAAAAAAGATTGCAATTTTAAAAAAATCCTAACTTCGCCATTTATCAACACTAATGGAGTCCAAGTGAGTCTGCCGAACGCGGGTGATTTTTTAACTAATTTTCGCGTGTTATTTGCGAGTCTAAACATCCAGCCGACCACGCGAAGCAACCTGTCGTAGCTGGAATATTTTAATAGCGAGTCGCAAGGAGGCGCCGGGGTCGAAGGGCCGGGCGTAAACTTCCGCGGTGACTGCGTGTTGTTCTGCAGATGAGGCGGCCAAACTTGGCGTGACAAAGGATGAAATTGAGGGCCGTTCGACTAGGGCGAAGAATTAATCCATTTTTCAGGGGCCATACCCCTCGAAGCTATGTCGGCGAGATTTGTTTTTGGGGGGACAAGCAACCATTTACGATCTCGAGTGAGTAGTATTTTAATGACCCTATTTGTAAAAAACGCCTCCCATTTAGAAGGGTAATGCGATACCCAAGCTAGAACTATTTGGGCGTCGGTCCTAAAGAACACGTCGGACCAAGAGATCGAACTGATTTTTATCACCACATCAGCTAAGGTCGCACCGAGCAGTGCCGCGCACAATTCTAATCGAGGAATAGAAAGGGGGCTTTTGGCAGGGGCCACTCTGCTCTTAGAAGTCGATAAATAAGATCGATTGTCATTGACAATGTAAATGACGGCTTCGCAGAAGACGCGTGTGATATTGCCCGTATTCGTGGCCTCGAACCACCGAGGAACAGCGAAATTGTCGATCTTGTACAAAGAGTCAAAGAAATTTTTTCACAGTGACAAAAATTCAGCGGGAACTTCTTCATCCCAACCTATCTTCAATTTCCAAAGAGGTTGCATTAATATCTTAGCTGTTACGATACATATGCTCAAGAGGCCTAAAGGATCAAAAAGCTTGCAAATTTCCGAGAGAATACATATTTTTGTAGTCGGCATTATCGTTGGGGTGGTAGAAAAAATTAAATTATCGGAATTAGCTTCCCAGAGTAGTCCTAAGGTTTTAGTAACATTTGTATTCGATAACTGTACCAAGTCAGAGCAGAAAATGAAGTTCATATCGGGAAGGAATAGATGCGCAATTAAATCGCCATTTAGCGAGAGGAAAGCACCCTTTTTTAAGAATAAGTTCTAATTAGTGCAAAGAATCACGAGCCAAGTGCTGATCAGAACAGCTGTAAACTAGATCATCAACATAAAAATTATTCCCAACTAATTCGGCGCCGAGAGGAAATTCCGAACTGTAATCTAAAGCGAGTTGGAAGAGCGAGCGAGTCGAAAGAAAAGCCGAGGAAGTGAGGCCGGAAGTTACAGTATTTGGCTTGTAGGCTAAAGGCGGAGTGCTCTTATCGAATCGCCACAAAATTCTCTAAAGGTCCCGTTGTTGAGGATCGATAAGTACTTGGCGATAAAATTTTTGCATGTCGGCACAGAATGCGAACTCGCCAAAGCGCAAATTTACGAGAAGAGAAAACAAGCGAGGCTGAACTGCAGGGCCGGGAGGCATTAAATAAGAGATTATTAGGAGATTATTAAGAGATTATATTGAGAATTATTAAGAGTTGTTGCTCGAATGAGCCATCAAACCCTATACGAATTTTGTCGTCTTTGAAGACGGGGTGACGAATGAGATAATGTATGTCACCGCCGTCTGCGTGCTAATCGGGGGCGAGTTCCATATGCCCGAGACCCAGGTACTCCTGCATAAATTCGTGGTACTGCTCGTTTAAGAGAGGGTTAACTGAAAGTCTAGCCTCAATTTTAAAGAATCTTTAATTGGGTTGTTGGTGAAGTAGATATCTTTTTATTATGATAAATAAATAAAGATATTGTCAGGTATCAATATTTT
>BOPP01000216.1:1745825-1792266 GCA_017312745.1 Gryllus bimaculatus
TCAATGGCTGTTCACAGTTTTTTATTGCAGCATAAGCAAGATTGTGTTTTGGCATTGCGATGTAGAGAGAAATTAACTCTGCATTTTGATGCTGGGAAGACTGTAATAGCTTCATGAATAATCTCAGTTAATATTTCTTATCTGTGAATTACATTACAAATCTAAAATTTGTTTTAAAAGCATACTGCTTTTCCTACTGTCAGAAACACTACTATGGTAGCTTATGACAATAAGAGATACAAAAACAAAACTAACGTTCTAATACTAATGATTGCAATATCTCCTTACTGCATGCTGCTTGCTGCTTCTCAATACACACACTCGAGAAAACTTGTTTTACTTTCTAACTTATTGAATATGCATTGTTGATTGAGCGTTGTACTTGCTTAGCTTGTAGTTCTCATCCATAACTGCCATCTGGACAGCTGCGGGCTCAATCAACAGACCTTACAACAGAAACAAAACTAATTTTCAGAGACCGTTGAATTTAACCACACTCATTAACTGTTATGCTGTTCAGTCACTTTAGGACCTCCATCCCTCCATTCACCTCCCTCGTCTGAGCTGCACAACTTCGCTGCCTGCACTGAATTTGTGTTATGATTCATCACTAGCCACTTTCATATCTACACATTAAGATATCACATATCAAGCTAAACCACTGCCTCATCAACCATTTCACACCATTGTTCAAGCTTAAACTATGTGTGGGTGGAGCCAAGTTAGTTCTATGTTACAAAATAGATACATCTCATTCCCAATCTAACCTTCACTTCGACTAACTGTCAACACTCTACTTAACTAATCATATCAGTTTCTATTCTCAAAACAGCAAAGCTACATAAAAACACATTATCTGTTGTGAGATGATGCCTAGTTCTAGCCGTTGAAACTACTGTTTCTACTTGTCAAATATGTCAGAAAAGCCCTACCTCTCATCACTAAAGATTGCACATCTCTTTACTTTCTCTTCTCAATACCACAAATTCGGATAAAGTTGTTTGCTTTCTAACCACTATTTGTGCATTTATTTTGAAGCATTGTACTGCATCAGCCCACAAAAGGACCTTACCCTTAAACTGTGCTTACACTATAATGTCCCCAACCACTGTCGCCAAGATACTTGCAATTAGCACACAAACTTTTCATTTCCTCACTTCCAATAAAGAACCTGTTTACAATGCTGCTTCTTAAATACCTTGCTTAGTGCTCTGTCAGACAAGAATCTGCATTGGCTGCTGTGTGTTGAAGAATCAATAATCTGAATTTTAGAGTAAGAGAAAAAGTGAGTTCAATTTTGGCTCTCTCCTTATTATTTGATACTTGTGTGTCTTCTTGAACCTACATATGTTTTGAAATCACAATGTTCTCTGCTCACCTTTAACTAACAAAACACACTAATTAAGCTGACCACTCAGTAAAATTGTTTATGAAGTAAAATAATTCACATTATTATCTTCACTGTTTTTCCTACCACAGCCCCCTTCACACACTTTCTCCTCCATGCCTTCATGTATCTTACAATTCTATTGCGCTGGCCTCAAACTGATTCTAAGCAGAGGCCATTTTTGGTATTATAGTTTCATCACTGATCATCCTTTTAATGATCTACACATTCCCTTCACCTAAATTTTCAGATTTTCATATATCAAGTACGCCACCACTGCCCCTTCATGATCTCACAACAGTAACAGATGTCACCCTGTGACATTGCATGTGTTAAAGCCTACTAAGCCTTGCTAAGACTCTGCACTTTCATACCCCACCTACCTGAACAAATGGTTTCCTAGCAGAACTTGTCTTATCATTCCATTTCTTTCATAAACACACACTAGGATTTGAAATAAACATTTATTTCTCCGGTGGCATGCCACCATGCAGTTTCATTGTTTCTTTATCATGGGGTACTAACACAAACGACTCAACAAGACCGAGTTGAGAGAGAAATAGTATAATTAACATATTCAAATGTAACTTACCAATTCATTATTGTCTCCTAGTGATAAAAAACTTGGTCGTGAATATAAGCATTGGAACTGCATTTTCTTTACAGGAGATCTGGCCTCACCTTACCTGCAATAGAAGCAACGTTTTCACTGGCAACACACAGAATAGAACACAACCTAACTCATAAATATCTGATCAG
The DNA here is from genome assembly GCA_017312745.1 of Gryllus bimaculatus. Taxonomy (NCBI): domain Eukaryota; kingdom Metazoa; phylum Arthropoda; class Insecta; order Orthoptera; family Gryllidae; genus Gryllus; species Gryllus bimaculatus. Next base: position 1,747,972 of record BOPP01000216.1, read on the forward strand.
TACTCCTACAAAGTAACACTTATTTTTTTCTTCACTCATTCACTACACTGCCCACATCTTATACCATCTCTGTTTCTTTGCATTTCCTTGGAGTAAGCTTAAGATATCCACAGAATAAGCAGCTGGTCTGAAATGCAAGCGACATGAACTGAGCAGTGCCTCTTTTCAGTTTTTTTACAATGGAACTGTTTCAAAATTGGTCATCAAAAGGAACACAGGACATCTGATATACATAAAATAGCATTTGACAATACATCATCACACTGCTCTTGATATAAACACGTTTACAGTAAGTGAAGTTGCTTACTCGACCTAGAATGACACATGTCATGGCAGTAGGCTCTTTGATCGCTCTTTCAGGAGTAAGAACAATATTTTTGGCTACTTTGATTCTAAAATCTCACTAACATTCTACTGCCACTGCTCTCCAAGATAGAAAATTGTTAATTCATTCTACAATACATTACTTTAGTCAACTTGGCAAGAATAACATTTTTGCTCTATCAGTGCAAGTCTGATATTTTTATGTTCTCACTTCACAAACTAATGGAATCAACTCCACGAAACGAAAGCGTAAATCCTTTTAAAAGTACGTACCTTTCGACACCATTGCAGCGGTCGCAACATTTGGCGTGTATGAAAAACATAGCTTGCCTTGCACCAACCTAACCACTGTGCTGGTAACTCGGTACAACCCGCGCGCGATCGGCTTGCACGCCTCGCCACGCCGGGACAAAAACTCCATCTAAAAACGACAAAATTGTATTACTAGTTAAGAAAACAGCACGAACCTGAGTCTAAAAAATCACATAACTTAAACACATTCGAGGGGAAACATTTTGCACGCGTTCCGTGCAGATCGTTTCCTACTCTTTGGAAATAAGCATGTAATTAACGGCCTGTCATGTAAGAACAAGCAAACGAATCATTTTACCACAATGTTTGGTCTTCTGGGAAAACGTAATCTTCACTATGAATTTAAGCGTATATTACTCGTTCTCCTCTCTTCGCAATGAAATAAAATTGTAATAGAAACTAGTTTACGGAGTAATTTATCAGGTTCCCTATTTTACAAACAGAGACAGAAAAAGGCCCATTCACAATCCAAACGTTAGCATAAAAATGGGCGAAACGAATACACGAAAACATTAACATACGTGATAGATTGGAGTATTAACCAGGGTTAAAAAATAAATGTCTAACATACACCACACACACGTATCCAGACCACGATCAAAGAGTATACACCACGATCGTCCTCACTAGATCTGACACTAGATTAGCCAAGTCAAAGAGTATTTATCAGAGCTGCACTCTGTTAAAATTATTTTCCCAACTTTCTGTGCCGCCACATTGTTCTGTGTTATTTCTATTGGGCAGATGGACACCCAATAGCGAAGGCACCGGTAAATTTGAAATTACAAACTAGGCGGAAACTTTAAAATTTATTTTATACTAAAGGCTTAATTTATCAAAAAATTCACAATAATAATTATAAGAATTTGATGGAAGAAAAAAGTCAAATTAGGGTACCAAAATTTAGTATTTTTTGATCATATTGATGTTAAACAATTTCAATAGAATTTACAATTTTATTTTACCCAAGGCAATAAGCACAAATGCAACTTTACTAGCATGTAGATATACCAAATTAATGTGAATACTACATTATTACAGAGCATATTCAGAGCATTATGCATGAACAATACCAACAGTGTTGAAAACATTAAAAGAAAAAAATTCTGCACATTTGCGCAGGAATAACAAATAGTTACGATACAAGTGCCATTTTATTTTGCGTATTTTTCCTTATTTTGAGTTGAAGAGGTAGCATCACGAGGCCAATATATCAGGTGCCCCAATCCTACGAGCAAAGTAAAATCACTTTCCCCACGTGCTATTAAACAGTATTTCTGCCTTTCGTGTTATTTTAACCCAAATATACAATTCCAAATATACAATACCCGTTCACTGTCCTATTAGTCATACATGGTTAACAAAATGTGCTGGGGTCCCCTGATACCGAAAAAGTGGTTGCTTTTTTTAAAAAAACATCCGTTCGTGCGTCCGTCTAGTGTCTATGAACTCTACTAGCGCCTAAATCACGCGTAAAATTTTTCCAGATTGAAGAAAACCCTGTCCATCTAGCTCGAATCAAAATTTCGAAATATGAAAAACATTCCTCAGAATTTAGGGATACTTTAAAAAAAAGTACTCCGGTCACTTTCAAAATGTTCTCAAAAACAGCTTCAAACTTTTTCTTTTAATCTCTTGTAAGAATAGAGTAGCATACACGTATAAAAGTGGCATAGGTCCAATTTTCACGATTAACTCTGAACTTTTGAAAATTTCAAAGTTTTGAAAACTTTTGCGCGTCTTTCTACAACTACAAAACTAAAGATATAAGTTTTTCCTTCTAATAAAATTTGTCATGTACATTTTTGGAAATTTTAGAAGTAATCGCGCAATATTGCGTGCAAATTCTGTAATTTAAAAAAAATGCAAAACAATATTTTCTCAAAACCAGCTCCTATTTTTTTCTTTAAGCTTATGGTAGAGATTGAACAAAGTGCACTCTATGTAATGACCTAAACGCCATATTAATCTATTTTTTGTATTTTTCAAAAATCACATAAGAGTAGTTTTTGACTTATCTTTCATGTTAATATTTATATTAGCGGCAATTTGTTCATATTATTGTAGTTATCAGTACATGTTCTTTAAATAATGATATATAAAGTTTCTCGAAAACTCTCTCAATAGTTTTCTGCTCCAATGAGTAGGATGATATTGAAATAACACATCACACAAAACATGTTATAACCGATTCAAGTTGAATTCGTACTCTATTTCAGCCGTTTTCTACTGCTAATGGCGCCTTAACGAGGGACCTTACGCGCCGGGTTTTCCTCGCGTGTCCGCGTCTCTGCCCACGTCTCTGAGAATTTACGTCATTTCACTTATTTAAAGAACCAGGATGGTTTTTGCATTGTCTCTTGTACTTTTGTGTATCGGCAGTTCTTATTTTCATTCTCCGAAGCCTCCCTTTGCATTTTACGTCACTGTTTCGTCCTCCCTGGAACATATATTCTCTTCGCGAATAATACGAATATTCTTTTCAATAAAGAAACCGTAAATAGTACAATATCAGTTATTTCAAATTGGTTCCGTAATAAGAAATTAATAGTAAATGAAAAGAAAACTGTTTCTATGCAGTTTTCCATTTAAAATAAACAGCTCTGCACTTCATTGAAAATGAACGGTGTGCCATTGACTGATGTTAAGGTAACAAAATTGTGTCAAGGATCATAATAATAATAACGACGATAATAATAATAATAATAATAATAATAATAATAATAATAATAATAATAATAATAATATATTTGTGACATAAATACAGCATACGCCATGTATGACAAGTCAGGATATATATTCATACACAATACATACATTTCTAAAAATTAAATACAAGATATAAATTGAATTAAAAATTCAATTCTCGTATTAAAAACAATATCATGGAAAGCTATAATATAAATTAATGTTAATTTTATAATAGTAGTGTGAGAAGACTTAGGTTAAAAATCAATAATAATAAAAAAATTCTTCATAGGTTTGTGCCTAGGCTGGGTCTGTCCTTTATATCCAACAACCATTTTAGAGGGGTTTGAAAACTTGCAACAGCAAAAATTTTAGTACTAGTTTATATTGATAGATACGTGTTAATGATGCATATATTCTTCTGTACTGTAGAATGTGTTGTTTCACAGGAAATCTTTCAGTTTATTTTTGAATGTGTGTAACGAGTTTAAGCTTTTAAATTCGCTAGGAAGTTTATTATGTAGTGTAATGCCTTCTATAAGGGCACTTATTGAAAAAGTGAAGTTTCACAGTGTAGAACATGCAGATTTCTTTTTTGTGTAGTATCATAGTTATGAAAACTAATGGTATCATAGTTCTGTGTAACAGAATCCATGTTTCCTATAAGTGTCTTCTTTGTGAAGATTAATATTTCAAATATGAACATGAATGGGAGTGGTAGTATTGTAATTTTTGGCAGTGGTTTGCAGGACTCATGTTTGTCAGTGTTTGACATTCTTCTCAATATTCGTTTGGGGTGATGAAAGTGTGAATACTTTCTGGGGAATTTCCCCAGAATATTATTCCATATTTTAGGTGTAAGTGAACATTTGCAAAGTACACCATTCGCAGTATATCTAAATTTGAATTTGACTTTATTTTTATATTTTAGTGCAGCTTCAGCTTTTGAAATTGCATTAAAATCCTCACAAATTAATTGGTCAGAGTTATGATGGAGCATCAGTGATGTCGGGGAAGGCTAATGGTGTGCAAGCTATTTTTCAAAAACATTATCGTTTTGCACACTTCGTTCACTGCTACGCCCACCTGTTGAATTTAATAGTAGCAAAATATGCTTCCCAAAACAAAATGGCCAGAATTTTTTTCTACTCTTGAAGGATTTGCTGCTTTCTTTTCACGTTCATCCAAACGAATGACTGTGTTAAACAATGTAGTGAAAAGACGCCTCCCCCACGGACCAAACACTCGTATAGTCTTTTCAGAGAAGGACCGTCCTCGTTGTTTATGCTCACAAAGATGATATAAATCATAGTTTTGATAAGAATCTGACAACAATACAATTATAAAGGCTGCAGGATTGCTAAATTTGTTGAAAGATGATATATTCTTATTTTCGCAAACATACGGAATACAATTGAAATGGAGAAAACTGTTAATAGCTTGTCTAAGATCCATAGAGAGGGCTAAGGCAAGATACCTGTGTCTTCCAAAGAACACAAAATAAAGTTTAGAATATAACTGATCATAAAACCATTCTACATTGAGGACTTAAGATACCAATTACTACTGCCATCCAAATCTAAGTACACAAGTGCTAGAGGAAAAAATGAAGAGAAGAGAAATATTGTCAGAATTTTACTAAATAGATGCCATGATGGAAAGAAAATGGACAGAAACAAACCAGAAATTAAGACATGTGATCACAAGACTGGCGACTCATGGGTTTCACCACAAAATCTGCGCAAACTCACGTCACCACGAAGTGAAAGAAGACTGCGTGTGCTCCCTGTGTGGCGAACAGTGTAAACGATAGGGCGAGGCACTTTGCAGTCCACAATACTCGTGACGATGAGTGGAGCAGAGTTTGGCCTCATCCCACAAAAATCTGACGAAGTGGTGAATGATGATAGACCAAGACCAAGGAATTGTTGTTGGTGCAGCATGCCTACACCAGCTGGAAATCTTCATGCCAGTTTGGTACATACATAGTTACAAGTAAAGCGCTCGTTCCCCACACAAGATGTGAATTGGGTAGCAATTTTGATTCGAAAGGTGGGATTTAAAGATGTGATAGCAAGAAAATGATAGAAAGCAAGAAATAAGGGAAGTAGAAAGAATAAGAGAAAAGTATAGGAAGAGAAAATAAAAAGAGGATGGTAGACAATGACGAAGGATAAAGAATGTCAGTCGTTGATGTAAAGTGTGTCAGTTAGGGAGTTAATATCGTTGTATAAACAATCAAGTGCAGGATTATATATCTTTGATTAGAAGTTGGTACTAAAATTAGGTTGTCAAAATTTTCTGTGCCCTCTGTGTGAAATCGGTGGTGGGGGAAGTTGAAGTATGGCAAGGGGGTGTTTTTTCGTCCTGTGTGGATTAGTAATAAAAGGGATGTGGGAAGTAAGTAGAAAGTTATACGTAGGGTCTGAGAGGAAATTTTGAATTATATTTTGAGCTGAATTATGAATGTATGTGGCAATATGGGGAATGTCATTTTGTCGTCTTATGTCGTTGAAGTGAGTATATGGGGCCGGTCGGAAGAAAAGTCGGATAATTCCGTTTTCAAGTCGAGTCATTAGGAGGTAGTTATCGTTGGATGTGCATGACCAGGTGGGGTGAGTGTATGTTATGGTGGGGCGGATATACGTATAATAGACTGATAATTTTCGTTTGATGGATCAAAAATGATGTGTAAGAAGAGGAAGAGGAGTGTTAATGATTATGTGAGCTGACCGTATTTTTTCTTCTATATGTCGTGTCCAAAGAAGTCGTCGGGTGAAGTGTACTCCTAAGTATTTAATGTCAAGTCTCCATGGGATATATTGTCCGTTGATCGTAAGTGGGGGAGGGACTGTCGGAGTCATTTTGTTCGAAAATATGATTGCCTGGCATTTCCCAAGATTAATTTTTATGTTATTTTCATTGGCCCAGGAGTAGAGTGTGTCCATGGAAATTTGTAACTGTCGTAGGGAAATATTTAAAGATCGATAGGAGGATAAAAAGGCCGTCATCAGCATATAGAAAGGCTTTGACACCGTTTGTACAGGGAATATCATTTACATAAAGTGAGAAAATGATGGTGAAAGTACAACCCCCTGTGGGATGCCGGTATGAATTGGATAATAGGAGGTTTTGTGGTATAGTTTAACGAAAAATTTACGATCTAGGAAATAATTTTGAATAATGGAATGTAAGTGAATGGAAATGTGTGGCTTAATTTTCATAACAAGACTACTTTGTGAAACAGTGTCATAAGCGGAGGTAAGGTCGGTGTCACAGCCCTTGGTGTTCTGTGATTTCTAAGCATGCATAGCTGCTCTTCCCAGGTTGGGTGAGTAGTTGCCTTCGGTGTGTGGTAAGTGGGAAAGAGGTGGGTGGGGGATGTGGGAAAGGAATCTCTCGCTGCCCCAAACGTGCTGTTGTTTGGAGAGATGGGATGGGAGGGGGAGGGCGAGAAGAGAGGGGAAAAGATAGAAGATAGAAGTATTTGAAAGGTTATTTTGTTGAGGGTGCGGTTTGTTCAGGTTTTGTTGGTATCAATTTCGATGGGTGAGTGGGATCTTTATGTGCTGGGCGGTGGTAGTTGTAGGATGTCAAATGGGTGGTGAAATATTCTTGTGTGGACGGGGGGGTTGTGGAAGGATTGGGAGGGATTTAGGTGTGTCTCTTGAATTAGTAATACCCCGACGGAGTAGTCAGTCAAGTATTGTTTGATGTCCGTCAGCTTTCGAGCGAGTCCGCCATTGGCGTTCCAGGAGGAGATGTTGAGGAGTCTGTGTCGAGTGAATTTAAATAAATTCGCATACTTTGGTGATAATGGTTATTATTTTTGTCATTGTGTCGGTCGGTCCTTTTAGAATGTCGATGATGTCTTTGGCGGTCGTGATAAGTTTTGGTAGGTCGCAGGATTTTAGTAGGGTAAGAAGTTCTTTTATGTCGTTAAAGGTAGAGGTTGCGGTGGTTGTGGTGGTTGGTGCGTTTGCAGTTGTGGTTGAGTAGGTTTGTCTGAGGTTGGTGGTGTTTGCAGGAGTGGGTAGTGGTGGGAAATCTTGGATGGAGGGAGGTGTTCTCACTGTCTGTGTGTTTTGTATGGTCTTCGTCATTTGTAGCGTCTTCTTTTGCTTTAATCATAACGGGGCAGTTGGGGGAGTAGGCTGGGTGGTCCTGCTAGCAAAGTGCGCATTTGAAAAAGGAGTTGGGGCAAGTAGAGGTGTGGTGGTTGTCGCAGCATTTGGCGCAGATAGTCCGTCTGTGGCAGTAGTGTTTTGTGTGGTAGAGCATTTGACAATTGTCGCAGCGGGGAACTCGGTCAGTCTGGTGGTAGTCCGTTATGTTAATTTTGTGATGTAGTAAGGTTTTTATTGTTTTAATGTTGTCTGTGTCGCTTTTGTTTACGTCGATAATGTAGAGTCCGAGTCCAGTAAGAGTGCTGTCGTTGTTCCGTCTTTTCATTTCGCTAATGTGGTGGATCTTGTAGTTGTGAAGTGACAGGTAAGCGGAGATGTCGATGATTGGGATGTTGGGTGAAAGTCCTTTGATTAGTAGTTTCGTTTGTCGCTCTTCTGTGGTCTTGTGGTGGTGGTAGTAGAGGTCGCTGCTAAAGTACCATGTCCTGGAGTGCTTGAAGGATTTTTCTATGTGAGTCAATAGTCCGTGCTTGAATAATCAGTGACGTCTTAGTGCTTTTGGCGTGGAACGAGTTTGGTAGGAGTCTTTGTAGGTCAGTCAGTAGCTGATGGGACCGCGGTGCTGTGTAATCCCGTACCATCCATGTCCTCATCGCTTTCCGCGTGGGAACTCGGTCCTGCTGAATCTATTGCTCTCGAGGAGCAATGGCCCCTAGGCTTAAGTTCTCTCCCTGCTCTGGCGAGAATCTAGCTGTTGTGGCACAAGTAGGATAAACCTCGGCTGAGATGCGTGTCGAGAGAAACGTTCGAAGTCATTAATGTTCTTCGATGCGTCTTCCTCCAACACGGCGCAGCTAGAAAATTGGTTACGTACAATTAGCTCATTTCAAGTTCGTCGCAAAGGTGCAAATCTGTGCAGTTTTGTGAACGCACTTAAAGTGCAATGCGCGTTCACGCCACGCGGTGGGACCAGATTCCTACCCTACGGGCATCTATGGCTATTCCTGTACACATAAGAGAAAAACAACGGTCAGAAGACATTAGCCTACCGGCGCGCGCATGCGTGTTTTGTAATACCATGTTTATGTCCCCTCGCCTTCTTGTTTCAGATTGCTCTTATCCAGAAAAAGTGTTTTCGGTCGCCTAATCTTTGCCTTATATCGGCTCGTATGAGGCGATCGCGGAAATGAGTTATTTTCCGAGTCAGCTGCTTTTCAAAAAACGTTTTTTAGCTAAAGTTTTTTAGGTTTTGGTTTTTAGATGTGTGAACTGATTTTTCGCGATGTAAGAGTTTTCTATACGAGGTTTCTCTAGGGGCGCAGAGGGCGGCCTGAGACACTCGTTTTGAATCTACTTGGCAGTTTTTTTAAGTGATCAATTTGCTGCAATTGCCCAACACTCGGGCATGCCCGTAGTCCATTTGCGGCCTAATTATTATTTATAAAGGCGTGAGGCAGTTTGCCCGTTGACAGTTTTGCTCCGCCTGTGAAACAAGCTTCGCAGTCTGCCTCGGGTCTTGCCGCGCTTTTTGTCGCACCATATTTTCTATGTGGCGGTTTGAAAGTTTAAGAGCTATCTAAAGTAACTCCTAGATATTTTGACATTTTTTGTCCAAATTTATTACGTCCCCGCAAAGCGCGAGTGGCCTCGGCTGCGTGAATCACCGTCTCCGTGTGAAGAGCACAAGCTGCGCTTCTTACTACATTGGACTTTGACCCGCCACAGTTTCAGCACTTCCTGAAAAATCTGTAACAAATGTAGATCCAAATACTTCTGAAAGGAGCTCGATACTTTCTTGAACGTGGCTATTACAGCCGCTGTCGTCTGCATACAGGCGTAAGCTCTGTTTGTGGGTGGGTGGGAATATCACGCACAGTACAGGTTGAAGAGCGTAGGAGCAATCACGCTCCCGTTGCGGGACTCCGCCCGTACGGCTTCGGCGGGTAGATTTAGCATTCAGAAGCGTTACTTATAACGTTCTGTTTGCTAGGTATGATTGGGATTTAGGTGTATAAGGGTTTTTACAATAAAAAAAAGGGGAAAGGTTTAAAAAAAAAAATAGAAAAATGGAGTTTATAAAAGGAGGCCGACGTGCCAGACGCTTATCGAAGGCGCTGGCAACATCGAGGAAAACATCCACCTGTTAAAATCGGCGCTCGATTGAAGTTGCGTCTTAATGCGGTCCGTGATTCGCACAAGCTGATCGTTGGTGCTTGTCCCGCGCGAAAGCCAAACTGGCTTCCTTATTTAGAGGTTTGTTTTCTGAAAAACAAATTTTTAGAAATTCTATTTTGCATTAATTTTTCACAAGTTTCCCGACTCGTGTTTAATAGGCTAATGGCCTGTATGATTCGGGCTTTTTCGGTTTTTTTTTCCCGGCTTTTGAAATGTTAATACTGCGCGTGTTTCCACTGACTCGGGAAATGCTGAACCATAAAATAGCATTAAAGCCGTGCGACCAAGAACACTGTGGCTTGCTGCGGCAGCCTTTTCAGGACGTCGTTAGTGATGCCGTCGGGGCCGGGAGCTTTTCTAGTCTTCAGCTCCGCGATGGCGCCTTTTTACTTCAGCTTCTGTAGTGAAACTCGGCTCGTCGGCTGGCGCGTGCAAGGCGCATTACCGTTTGTTTGCACTTCGACAACGTGCGGTATCCGGCGGCGCCTCCTGGACCGGCTGGAACTGAGATTCTAAGGACAATTACAGGAGTTCGCCTTCTTCTGCATTGGAATTCAGCGAGTTCTCCCTGTGCTGGTCTGAAGCGGCGGCACGTAATAGGTTCCTGGAAAGCATGCGCGTGACGCGCCAACAGTGAATTATCTTCAGGTTGAGACCTGAACACAATTTTGGCCCAATTCTGATTGCGGTAATTCAGCTAGTTCGATTTCTACTTTGGCGTTTCAATCGATTTAGCTCCCGCCTTATCAGCTGGATGTCGCGTGTTCTGCACAATCTGCGCGCCCTGGTTTTTCCTAGAAATTAAATTTACAAGGTAAGGGGTTAATGGTTGCTCCTTTCTTAGAGGAAACGCTGCTTCTCTGCTGCTTGCGTTTAGCCTGTCAGTCACAGCTTCGGCGAATTTTTCTGCATCCAAGCTTCTATCTGCTGCGGTCCTGGTCAGGCGGCTGCGTCTGGTAAGGCGCTGCTGCAGCTCGTCTAAAATTTCTTCCAGTCCGTGCGCCTCTTCTGCCCGTGCGTGGGTGCAATCGACAAAGCCGGCCGCGCGCTGCATATCCGCTATCACTAGGGTGGTCAGAGGATAGTCTGGTAATGGTGTTAGTATGGGAGGGTAGTGGAGTTTCCTTGCACAAAAGCGCGTATATCTAGTGTATGCGGCTTGCAATCTTCGCTCTATAAAGAGATAGATAGAGATAGGGCGTATTTGGTGCATAGATCTCGCAGCCGAAATTTGCATCAAGCAGTTGCTTTTCAGCTTTACGGCCGCGAGAGCACAGCCGTATCGCGAACTCCGGCCGTGTGTTTGGCTTAAATCGCCAAAGCCACTATTGTTGGGTTGTAGATATAGACTCTACTAGTTTTGCAATGTCTGCGGCTAGTAGGGCGCACGTTTCCGAGATAGAGATACGGGGCCGTGCCGAGATAGATACGAGTCGCAGCGGCCCTCGATGTTGAGACAACAGCAGTGGTAGGCGTGCTGAGCTGCCGGTAGTTCTCGTCAACACACATAATGATTTTATGTTGCGTCTAATTAAAATAGGGTCGCCGCCTCAATCTGTTGGCGGCTGTCGCGTTCGCTGCCTGCGCCGCCCTGTCGGTTTCTGTAGCAGAAGGAAACCTGGAATATTCCAAGAATAGATGCGGGTTAAGGCATGTCTCCCCCAACATATTACTGAACATTATGCCCGGAGCAGAATAAAGCTGTGTACGCTCTGACTGCTTTTTCTCGCGAGGCAGATGCCGTTAAATTCCAAATGCAACGGTGGCGCTGTTCCTTGAATAAAAACGGAGCTAGCCATTATATTAGGGTTGGCGAAAGGCACGAAGTGTGACGGGTGAGGATGAGGCGTTCACCCGCCTCCCGTTGCCTCCGCGCCGCAGCGGCGTCAATGTGCATGCTCAAAGGAGTAGTGTAATGACCACCTTAAGATGATCGACGCCCATAAGGAGATTCCGCAGCCGGTGAGTTTCGCATAAATCGTGGCCCAAGCACCTTGTCCGGGGCCGATCCCGTTCCTGACGAGATCGTCGCACCGTCTGGTGCAGCACACGCTTCTGCTCGCTCAGTGAGAGGGAACAGGTACGTTCGCCGCCGTCCGCCTACCTCTGCTCGAAGGCGCGCAGCGCGCTCCTCCAAGCAGTTTTCGGCGGCCGTCGCTGGCGCTCCTGGGTGGGGCGGGGGCGTTGGTTCCAGGGTGGGCGGCGTATGTCCGCTGCCTGGCGTCGCTGGGCTTCTGCTGCTGCTGCGCTCGCGGCCGTTTCGCGTCTGGGCGAACGCCTGAGGCGCCGGCGGCCGGGTGGGTTGTGCGGCGGGCGGCGAAAGGCTCGCGCTCCGGCGAGGGAGAGCGCCGACGCCTCCGACTGCGTGTCGGCCGCTCTCTCTTCCTTTGAATGCGGGCCCGTCCGCTGTCGGTCCGCGTGTATCCGCTCCTGTGCTGCTGCTGGCTTTGCTGCTTCCTCCTGAAACAGCGGCGCTTGTACTTCGGGACAGCCCTTGTACTTTGCGGCCGTGGTGGGTCGCCGTTGCAATTAGCGCATTTGCGCTCTTCCGCTGGGGGTTTTTTCGCCCGTGGGCATTGCGGCCGCGTCGTGCAGTTCCCCGCACTTTTTTGCAGCGCGTGCGGCGCTTCAATATTCCGTGCCACGTGCCCGAAATCCGCAGGCAAATTGTGGACTAGCCGTGGGCCCACGCGGCGGGCGATACAACTCCACGCGCACCGGAGCCCCGATGTTGGTTTACCTCACGGGCGCGGCGGTGGCGCTCCCGTGTCCTCTCCCAGCGTTGCTATGATGAGAGGCAGCGGTCCTGAACACGCCTCCGCCCCGGCCGCTGGCCTGATCAGGCGCTCGCAGCTTCTGCACCTGAAAGTTGATTTTCGCAAGGTTGTCATGTTAGACGCTTGCAGCGAGAGCTCTAGGGGTAAATGCCCGCTCAGGACATACCTGCAGCACTCTCGCGTTCCCGTGGAGTACGTGTGGTACTCCACGGCTCTCTCTTCCAAGGGCGGCGAGAGCATCGCCGGTGCGCCCTCGAGGGACTCGCACGCGGATCCTGAGGGTCGCCGCCACCTCCGCGGTGATTTCGGCTTCACCGCAGGCCGACTCAAAGCCCTCGAGGAGCCCGAAAAAATGTCCGCCACCCCGTAAAAGAAAGATTGGGGTGGGCGTCGGCGGCGTCGAGAGACGAATCTCGAAACGGTCTTTCCTTCTTCTTCTTCTTCTCGCGGCGCTGGCGCTGCGACGGCGGTGTCGGCTGGGGCGGCGTCATGCTGCAGCAGCCGGCTCGTGGCTCGGTGAGGTGGCCTGCGCCGCTCCGATCATCTGTTCTCCTCCTGGAAGCAGGAGAGAATTCTCACATTTCGCTCTGTTGAGGGGCGAGCCTAAGCGTCGCTTAGCTCCCCTTGCTTGCCTCTGCCCTTGCCCCTTGCCCCTGCCACGCTCGCTTGCTCTGCGTCCCCGGAGGGGTAAAGAAAGCCGCGGCGGAGAACGAACGCGGGCGTCGACAATGCCTAAGTCGCCCTTAGAAGGGCAGCTTACGGCTTGCTCTTTAGCCCTACAAACGGACTGTTGTTTGATGCGGCGCGGAGCTCTTTCCTATTTGCGTCCGTTTCCCTGTGACGGTCACGAGGATTCGCTCCCATTTCAAGTTCGATGAATTTAGAGCCGCTTTTATACACGTCCGATACCGTCCACTATTACAAAATATACTGTGATCTATTTGGTATTTTCTTCTTGAAAATTTATTTAACGTTTAATAAACTTGAACTATTGATTGAAAGTTTGATATATAATTTTTTTCGCACCGTATTGAATAAACTCAGTTACTAGTTGAATCTTAACGACCGTATCCTGCTTATTGATTTTTCAGTTTTGTATTCATTTGCCCCTTGTGCCATCTGTTTGAAAAGTTAGTGTTCTGTTCGCGTATTGCCAGCAAGATGACCATCTTTATCTACGGTCAATTATTTATTGCCTATTAGAATTGGACGTAACGTGTATTTAATTTGTTATTATATTTAAAAGGCCGCTTGAGGTTTTAAACAGCAAACTTTTTCGAATCCTTCGCAAGATGTTTTTATTTTTATACGGGTAAACGCACGTCGGAGGAATCGGCGTCCTCTTACATTTTTTCGGTAGTACTTCGATTGCGCGTCGAGCGGTGTTTGCTCGAATTTCGAATCATTTGCGTTAAGAATTTCTGTCTATTTGTTTAAACAATGGCTTCGCGAGACCTCGTTTTTGTTGAGAGGGTCTTTTTGCGTCCGGCGGTCCGAATTCGGCGGTGAAACCGCGAGTCGATATCTCGTTCGTGTTTGGAGTTTCGAGTTATTAAGTTTATAACAAAATTACCCGTATCCCTTGATAGCCACGACACGAAGCGTCCGCACGCTCTCACCCACCTGATGTTTTCGTCGCCCGTTCGAGTTTTTCTGTCGAACAAAAGCAATCCGTTAGCCATACCTGCTTCGGTTGTGGAGAAAATGTCAAATAATTTCTGCATGAAACAAATTCTGGCTATAGGTTTCATAATATTTATTTTTCTCCCTTAAAAATTATTGTACACTCAGATTTCTCTTTTATTTGTATTATACATACCACCCATCTAGTTTAAAAAAGGGGGTTTCTAAAGCTGAATAATTCAGGTAATACTCAATTAAATTTATAATCTTTTGTATAAAATTTGAGGTAAAGATTCTTGAATATTGGGTTTACAATTGCTTCTTGCCTCTCCAAAATATTTAGACACGTACTCGTGAATTACAGTGTGTTGACACCACTTTGGATTGTTTATTGTATTTCTATTTGTTGTTAAATTAGCAGGCATGAAAATTAAATAATTACTCCTTAACCTCTAAAATAATTTTTTTCATGGCTCAATGCCAATGAGCTATACAATCGCTTGAAACGGAGTGAACTTATTCCTTATTCAATCTTGAGTTTGAATATGCTGTTTGTTTAATTTATAAGTTATTTATATTTATTTAATTTTAGGTATGATTCAAATTCAAATCATTTTTACCCATGTATAAAATTATTTTTGAATTAAACTACAAGCTCTGTGTGATTCTTCTGGCCTTTTAGAAATAATCAATAAATCATCCTAAATCATTTGTATATCCAGATTTTTATTTGCAACATTGTCTGCCGTCTTGAATTAAAACTGAAGTATTTTTCTCTTAATGTGTTCAGTATAGGCCCAAGTATGGTCATCGACGCCACAGGAGGCAGGGCTGTTGCTCCCACAATCGTATAGTTTTATTATTCATTTTTCTTTTGTAATTCAAAACAGCCTCTTACAGAGAGCAAAAATAACTCCGCTGTAAAATTAGGGCTACAGCAGAGAATATTTTATCTGTGTATTTTTCCTATTACTAGGCGCGAAAAAGTTCAACTTCGCGCCTCTGCCGGGATTCTGAGGCCTGAGGGGACGGCGCGCATCTGGGAAGAGCTCCGAAAGACTGGCATTAATTAGTTCCTTTCCAGTACTTACAGAGCAAAGAGCAAGGCCTTGCCCTTCTAGGGCTTGACATTGCAAATCCCCCCTGCAGTGGAAAAGCAACAATGTGCGACGCCGCGTCGTCTCCGCGCGGCTGTTCTTCACCCTCGACGGGGGATGAAAGTGGTGAAGGCGCGGTGGAACCGCGGGGAGGGAGAGAACGTAGACAAGGTGGAGCCGTTAAAGCGACGGCATTAACCGGCCAGATGCGCCCGCCCCGCCGCAGCCACAAGCTGCTGGCTGCCGCGGCGAGGAAGAGAGAAGAAGGGTTTCCATGCTCGTTCACCCGCCGCCGCGCCGCCCGCCGCCGCCGGGCCGCCGGCCGCCGCCGCCCCATCTTTCTCTATCGGGTGTGAACGGACTCTTTCGGGCTCCTCGAGGGTTTGGAGGTCACCGACAGGCAGCTCCGCGAGGCGCGCCTGCGCGCCTCGAGCAGAGTAGGCGGACGGGCGGGGAGCGTTGCCCTGTTCCCTCTTCAACTGAGCGACAGCAAGCGCGTGCTGCACCACACGGTGGAACGATTCTCGCACGAAACCGGGATCGCCCCGACAAGGGTTGAGTAACGAATTATGCGAAACGTCAACCGGCTGCGGACACCGTGCGGAGTGGGCGCAATCAATGCTCAAGGTTGTTCATAACGGAATTTACTGCCTGAGCATGGCAACATGACACCGCTTGGGCGGGGCAACGGGGGGGGAAGACGCTCATCCTCACCGTCACACTTCCTTCCCAATCCTAGAAAATGGCTAAAGCTCCGTTTTTTATTTATAGAAACGCGGCCACGCGTTGCATTTTGGAACCTGTATACGGCATCTACTCGCGAGAGAAGGCAGTTCAGAGCTACACAGCTTTCTCCTCGCTCGGCATATATATTTTCAGCAATTTGATGCTGGGAGAGACATGGGCTCAATCCGCAAATCTATCTTTGGAATATTCCAGGTTTCTTCTGCTAGCAGGAAACGACAGGGGCGGCGGCAGGCAGCAACGCGAAGCCCGCGCAACACGAGGAGGCGGGACCGCTTTATTTTAATTAGAACCGGCAAACTAAATCATTATTGTTAGCAGAACTCCCGCAGCTGCAGCAGCGCGAGGCGCACTGCTGTTGTCGTTCAGACAGAGCGAGGGCCGCTGCGACTTGTATCCATCTACGCACGCCCCGATCGCACCGCGGAAACGTGCGCCCTACTAGCCGCAGACATTGCAAAACTAGTAGAGGCTAACACCACTCCATGCACCCACCTATTATCCTTTCGAACGAACGGTAAGCCCGATACTTTAGATATTGCGCTATGCAGGAAACTTCATTACCCTCCCACACTAACTACCATTTACGAACATTCCTCTGACCACTTCCCAGTGATAGCGGATATGAGACGCGGCGGCCTAACCCTGTCGACTGCACCCACGACGCAGAAGAGGCGCACGGACTGAAAGAAATTCCAGACGGAGCTGCAGAAGCGCATACCCGATGCATCTGCCCTGTCAGGACCGCAGCAGATAGAAGCTGGAGCAAAACAGTTCGCCGAAGCTGTGACTGACAGCCTAAACGCAGCAGCGTTCCTCTACGAAGGAGCAGCCATTACCCCCTTTTTAATTAATTTAATTTCTAGGAAAAACAGGGCGCGCAGATTGTGGCGGAGCACGAGACACCCAGCTGATAAGCGGGGGCTAAACGTATTGAAACGTAAAGTAGGAATCAAACTAGCTGAATATCACAATCAGAAATAGACTAAATTGTTGTTAGTTCTCAAATCTGAGGATAATTCACTGTGGCGAGTCACTCGCATGCTTTCCAGGACACCAATAACTGTGTCGCCGCTTCAGACCAGTACAGGAGAGTTCGCAGAATCGACCGAGGTGAAAGCGGAAACTCCATTCCATGAACTTTCCTGTATACCTTGTGCACCTTATCCACTCATACCTAGCAAACAGAACGTTTGAAGTGACGGTTTTGAATGCCAAATCCACCCGCCGCGGCGTACGGCCCGGAGTGCCGCAAGGGAGCGTGATTGCTCCTACGCTCTTCAGCCTTTACGTGCGTGATATTCCCACCCACCCTCAAACAGAGCTCGCCTTGTATGCAGACGATACGGCTGTAATAGCCACGTCAAAAAATATAGAGCTTCTCCAGAAGTACTTGATTCAACATTTGTTACAGATCCAGGAGTGGATGAAACTGGAACGGGTCAAAGTCAATGTAAGAGTGCAGCCGTACTCTTCACACGGAGACAGATTCACGCGGTCAAGGCCACTCGCGCTATGCGTAGACGCGATTAATTGGACAAAAAAGTCAAATATTTAGGAGTTACTTTAGACAGCTCTTTGGCATTCAATCCGCACATAGAAAATGTGCGACAGAAAGCGCGGCAGACCCGAGGCAGATTGCGAAGCTTGTTTCACAGGCGGAGCAAACTGTCAACGGCAAACTGCCTCACGCTTTATAAAGCAATAATTAGGCCGCAAATGGACTACGCATGCCCAAGTTGGGTAATTGCAGCAAATTATCTTTTAAACAAACTGCAAATAATGCAAAACGAGTATCTCAGGGCTGCCCTCTGACCCCCTAGAAACACTCCCATCGAAAATATACATCGCGATTTATCAATGCTACTATTGATAGATCATATCAAAAAATATTTTTATTTTTTTTTATTTTTATTTTTATTTTATTTGTTCAAAAGCAGCTTACTCGTAAACCCTCTCATTTCAGAGATCGCCTCACACTAACCCGATTAAAGGGCCATGTATAGGCGTCCGAAACACTAACACTAAACATAATCTGCAACAAAGAAACGAGACTTGAAACATAAACTTAGTATTTCCAAACACGCAATGGGCTAAAGTCATTTTTGACCTTCTGTTTTTCTTCGTGTTGCAGGATTGGCCATAGATGCTCGAAATGGTAGGAATGGTCCCACCCCGGTGGCGTGAACGTACATTGCACTTTCGTGCGTTGTGCACAAAACTGCACTAAGAACTCTTGAAGCAGCACAGCTCAGATCAGCCACTGTCTCGCTGCCGTGCGGTCGCTCTCGCTTGGAGCTTGCAACTGTTTTTAGTATTCATTAAATCTCTGTGTGAATCGAAGCAAATTATTTCTGAGGAAACCTTCTCTGATCCGTGACAACGGTTTTTCTTTTACTTTCCACTTTTATTCTCCTAAACAATACAGTCTAATGATTATTTTCATTACCTTATTTAAATAGTCTATCAAGTATTTTTTCTGTAAATTATTGTGAAACAGGTTTCATTGGTGGCGTTTTCATATGTTCAAATGAAAAGAGACAAGATATCACTTCTAAAGGATTGAGCTCTTATACTTGATGGTAAGTCGATAAAAAAGCAGTTGATCTGAAAAAATTCTCAGCTTAAGTCAACTTGGGTGGCATAGCATCTACGGAAGTAAAACTAGCATGGGAGGCAAGGCTCATAAATAGAAATTATATATGGATCATTCATAAATTAAGAGTTCACATTTATTATATTAAACTTCAATACTTATTTCCATGGTTGCTCTATAATTTCTGTAATTGTATAGATTTACATGAAAGAAAATTGCTAAAAGAAAGTGTAAGAGTGTATACCACGCTTCGATTAATATCAAGGAATGTCACAATAAATGAACACGGAAAGAAAGGCTCTGTAAAACAGAAATTGAATAAGCCCGTCCCATTTTTGAATGTAAGATGGTATTAACCCTACAATGCACGGTGTTGCCAAATGGCTACGGCTCCTGACGCGTCATTCCTTTTTTTACTGTGTGCAAGTGGCAAGTTTGTGCCCTCACGTTGCTCATCAATTAATGTAGTTCACATTATCTTTAGTAGATATCGCTGGCATTGTTTTATGTCCATCTGTATGGAGATGGCCAAAGCGGCGTCGAAGGTCAGATGAAATTCATTATTCATTAATTTTTGTGGATGAATATCTCAAGAAAGCAAATATTTGTGAACTTCAAAAAATTGTGAAGAATATTTAGATGCTTTATTTGTATATTATTTTGTTTATTAATAAATTTGAAACCATACTGTGGTTATTGTGATAAAGAAAACACTGGTTGCCAATTAGCTACAGTATTACACGCGCAACTTTTCTTGAACGATGGATTGAAGAAATGCGAGTAGAATGGGGGTATTAGTTAAGAAATCGGCCACTAGATTTTATGAAGCAATGCCAATCTCTGGAGAATCAGTCATGCCTTCTCAACGTTCTTAATAATTTGCTTTCTAACTTTATCAGGAGTTCGAGGTATCTCCTGTGATAGATCTTTACCTTCTTCGGTCATTTCTTTAGATTTTTGGATAAAATAACCGATAGAAGTTCTCGTCTTCAAAAGAAAATTGTTTCTATTTCGCGCCAGTGAAGATGTGTTTGTTTGGAATGTTGTCATCAGTGCTCGCTACAAGCTTTTGCCGTTTATTGTGACAGAGAAGGGGAAGAAAGGTCATCGTTCAAGATAAGTTGCGCGAGTAATATGTTGTCAAGTGTCACAGGAGATACCTCGAACTCCTGATAAAGTTAGAACGCAAATTATTAAGAACGTTGAGAAGGCATGACTGATTCTCCAGAGATTGGCATTGCTTCATAAAATCTAGTGGCCGATTTCTTAACTAATACCCCCATTCTACTCGCATTTCTTCAATCCATCGTTCAAGAAAAGTTGCGCGTGTAAAACTGTAGCTAATTGGCAACCAGTGTTTTCTTTATCACAATAACCACAGTATGGTTTCAAATTTCAGTACAGCCTGCTGCTAGCGTTTGATTATGTGTTACTTTAGTTTTCAAGTTTGTTTTAGTACGTTTTAACAGTGTTTTTATTTTCATTTGTCTACGTGTAATATTTTTTTTTAGATTTTAAATTCCAAAATTGGCGTCAAATATAATTAATGACAATGGTATAGATTACGACCATAGAAAACATGACTAGAACTTTGGAGATAGATCCTATGCTAACATCAATATTCTGCAAGAAAATGAAGAAATAAGGAAGTTACCACTTCCAAGCAGGAAAACAATTACATCCAGTTTCTTGTGGAAGAAGCCCCCTTCAAAAATCTTACTTTTAATTCAAGGAAACAAAAGACTTTCTGAGACCATAAATTCCTTTCAAAGTCCTTATGGTGTTTTAGACACTTTTTAACATCCGAATATATATACATGATCAAAGTTCTTTGTCAATTTCAGCAGTATTTGATAGGTCAAGAAACACTCTTTAGTCATAATGAAATTTCTGATATTTGTATCACGGGCAGTAAAAATGGAAGAGAACTGATGAACTATTGGAAACCTTCAGTGGGGTCCATATTATAAAAGAAACTACGTCTACCAATAATTTCTGCCCTGTGAGGTTTTTATCAACCTTCTCTGCCGCTAATCTGAAAGGTAGTGTCTAAAATACAATAGAAAGATGAAAAAGTATCATAAGGACTTTTGCCCCCATGTTATAACATAAAAAGCGTATGGGAGGAGTCAATACTCTCGATAGTCTCGTAGGTCGTGGGAAGATCACAATGAAAAATAGGAAATGAGAATATGTTATCTTCTAATTCAAATTCCTGGCTTCACTATAAAAGGTCTGCAAAATAAACAGAAAATTATTAATTTTTGAAATTTCAGTAATTTAGATTTGAATTGTCAGAAGTATTATGTAAAAGGTGGAGAAAAGCAAGAGAAAATCAAATGCATTTGATATCCTATCAGATGTGAGACTTGATACACTGGCTTGATTGTGAAGACAAGCGGCACTAAAAAATTTCTGAGAATAAAAGCTTCAAGTATACAATACTCAAACTGCCCTGTTAATTTATGCCTAAACAATAGGAACAATTATTTCTTGAAATATAATATAAAAAATGTGTACTGACATTAGGCACAAATTGATCTCTCGCAAGTACAAATTTAAAACGTTATTAATGTGTTAATTTCACGGTTAAACAATGATTTTGTTTGTCATTCAAATAATTAGTTTATTATCTAGTTTTACTTACATTTTTATATTGGTTCTAATAGCATTTTTTATTATGATGCATCAATAGTTCCATGTATGATTGTATGTGTCCATTTGGTTCAAAAAATAAAAACCATTATAAAATCTGCAAAATATTTTCCCTAATTCTGTACATTGTTTTTAACAATTAGAAAAATTTTCACTTTAATTTGAAAATTCATGCACTGTGGGGTTAAATATTATGAACTATCATTTTGTTTTATTGACATTTATAGATAATGCAGTTCCCAAATGTCGTCATTATTTTCAATTTTAGATGTGCGGTGTAGAAATGTAATTTATTATGTCCATGAGAGGGGACAAAAAAGCAAAGATAAATGATTGTTGATTGATATTTAGGAAGTTTGTTAAATGTGTTTTTATAAATAGTATTCAGGCATTTTAAGAAAATAATTTGTTATTTTATCTAGTTTATGTTAATGATATATTTTTTAGACCACTTGTGCTTTATTATTAATCATTCTTATACCCTTTCATGCCCCTGACGAAAATTCGGGCTACTCTCGCCGAAATACTGGTTTTCCAATGTGCCAGAGAGACCGAAACGCTCGGCAATATGGTGACGTACTCTTAACGTCGTTTCCAAAGCATTAGGTGTTGTCTCCAGTGAAATTTACTGGTTCACTTTGAGGTTCGAGGACCGCCCTTAGGGAGACGGCGCAGTAGAAATAATTTACATTCGAGAGACAGAGAAAAAGGTATAGCCAAATAAAGGGATGAAAATTGCCACCCTATCAAATCGATAATCGCGTGAAAGAATAAAACAAAAGTGGTAGATTTCCCCCACCACCACAATTTTTTTTCTCAGCTTCTATTGCATGTATCAGACTGGAAAAAAATACTTAAATTTGGAGCTTGTTTTATATATATTGAAATTGACTTTTTTAGATACTTTTAATGCTTCTATATTGTATTAATGATTTAATGGGGGGTTTAATTATGTTTTTTTGTTTCAAACAATTAGGAGGGGGTCTCAAGAATTCTAGAAGGCTGCACTGGTCAGTTTTCCAATCAATACCAGGCAAACGCCAGAGCAGTACCGTACCAAACGGGCCGAATACAAACTTTCCCTCCTCTTTCTTAACCAATCCTCACCCATTACTAACATACACACTTGTATGCACTACACTACTTACATGTTAGAAGACCAGTCATGTGTGGTGGTGCCCAGCTGGTGGGAGATACCTTGTTTGGGAAAACCCACAACTAATAGACACAATAAGAAAAGGGTGGGGATTAACATGCGAAAGTTCTTCCACAGGTACACTAGTTACTCCACATGACTAAAGAGATTAAAAAAGGTAACAGTTGATATACATGTTTTTGCAATGGGATGAGTATGGAATCATTCTTATGATCTATTTATGATTTAAGAATTTTTTTGACAAGTGATTATTCATTTAATAACATGGTAATTAGCTTCTGACTATTAAGGCCATTTTGATTACATGGTCCTAGATATACCATTCATAACACATTGAATACTTACATTTTACAATTTAAGAGCTTTTCCATTAACAAAGATACCCAGAAGCTCTTCCGACAACAAATTGCCCCACATTTCCACTTCATTTGGTCCCTGAATTTTTTTTAATTTCAAAAGAAATAAAAAATGTATTTACTTCTACTTCAAATTAAGCTCTATAAGTCATTTCTGTTTCATTGAGAAATGCATTCTGTCTATCTATAGTGTGGGATAAGGGGAGCAACTTTGTGTCTCTGCCAACCAATTACCATTAAATTAATATGTGTAATACTTACATTATCCATTACATTATAATTTTTGCACAATTTGTTCATCAAGTTTTAATTCTCTTTGCAGAAAACAATGTATTAAATTGTAAAATCAAGATACCTTCATTTAAAATATA
This sequence comes from Gryllus bimaculatus, assembly GCA_017312745.1. Taxonomy (NCBI): domain Eukaryota; kingdom Metazoa; phylum Arthropoda; class Insecta; order Orthoptera; family Gryllidae; genus Gryllus; species Gryllus bimaculatus. Next base: position 1,770,973 of record BOPP01000216.1, read on the forward strand.
AAAATTATACAAATTATTAATTTTTTGACCCAACTGAATGTACTTCTCTTGAAATCTTGATAACAATAGGATATTCATGAAATCATCATCTCCTAGGTAAACTAGTTTCTTTTGGCTGTATTTCAAACCATCACAAAAAAATTAGGTGCACAGAGAAACTTGTTACAAGATACAGATAAGAGTTGTGGGATTTTGCCTATAATGTATTTGTTAGTTGTGCTTGGCCTAATCTGATCATCAATACAATTCATTCTTTAGAGGCACTTGAAGAGTCAGTTTATCATTTACAAGCTTCTGAATATCATGTACCATATTGATATTTAGAGATAAAAAACTTTACAATTTTGGCTTCTGGTGGGTAACTATGTCATGCACATATAGTTGCCATTTTTACTTTGGAGTCAGCAGTATCATTTCCAATAATCCCCAACTTGATGCATGAAATTACAATTTTCTTTCCTGATTTAAATGTTTCAAAGTTAATTTATATTTGATTCAATATTCCTGATGTTCTATCTTGATAGAGATTATTATTTTGTATATAATAAGGATGTGTGTAATGATCCCAACTAGGAGATAGATGAACCTTAATAATGCTAAAACAATCATTAAGTACAAGAAAGGGTCTGGGGGAATATTTTGAAAGCAAAAGAAAAGAAAAAAAAGAAAACAACAACTTTTCCTCCAATATAAATTTTATTTTTAATTATTTTCTGATTACTATTAATTGTTTACATGAATAGGGAATATCAATGAATAAAAGCTGCTGTAATAGGTAATATGGCCCCTATTGATAATTTATGGTGAAAGTGTCCCATTGCATAGCATGTAAAATGATATCATTATTGAGTTTGCCAAAATAAATTCTGATAACCCACAAGTGGTAAGATTACAATGCCTTAATTATCAAACTAGGAAAGAATTAAAAGATGATTCGTCACTCCAGTTCTTAAGAGTTCTAACTCCATTTTTGGAAAGAAAATGATTTAATGTATTCTTCGGCATGTTTAGTCCCCAAAAAACGTTAATTTATCAAAAAATTCAAAATACAACAATTTGACCAGACTTCTAATCAATTCCTCTTGATTCTAACTCCAAAATTGGTAGCCATTTATATTGGTATCTGTTCTAAATCCAGGAGTTTATCATGTGATACCCCACCCACCGATGTATCACCCACTGATGCAGAGTCACATCAGTGCAGAGAGAAGGCAGTGTTTTTGCCACATAATGCCTACCCCAGTTGGGGCTCTTCTCTCTGTTTTATTCTTTGTTTTCTTTTGTGGCTGTTTTGCACCTCTCTCCAATACAAGACGGGAATTGGGTAGCAGTGTGGGTTGATAAAAGACGGGTTTATTTTATTAGGGAGTGTGATGGGTTATTTTGTTAAGGTAGAGGGTGGAGGACGGAAAGAGAAGAAAAGGGAAAGATAAGAAGTGGAGAGAAAGAAAAGTGTGGAAAGGAAAAGGGTTTTGGTTTTGAATATTAGGGTATTATTTGGCGGTACTCTAGTCCTTTGTTTGGAAGTAATGTCTATGTCATTTAGTGCCCTCTACAATTAAGTGGAAGGTGGTGGAAGTTGAAGAATGTCGAGGGGGTGCTTCTTAGTTCTATGTCTCAGTGGATTTGTGATTACAGGCAGATGGGATGTGAGTAGGTAGTTGAATGAGGGATCAGAAAGGAAGTTAAGAATGCTATTTTGTGCAGACGTGTGGATATGTGGGGAATGTCGTTCAGTCGGTTGCAGAAAGGAGGTCTAAAAATAAGTTTGATGATTCTGTTTTCTAGTCTGGTGAGTTGAAGGTAGTTGGTGTAAGAAGTGCATGACCAGGTCGGGTGGGCGTAAGTAATGATGGGGTGGATGTAAGAGTAGTATAGGGACAGTTTTCGTTTAGTGGGAAGCAAGTGATGTGAGAGGAGAGGGAGGAGTGGGTTGATTATTCTGAGAGTTTTGGTCGTGGTTTCCTGAATATGTGAAGTCCACGGGAGTCGTTGGGAAAAGTGAAAACCTAAATATTTAATTTTGTTTTGCCAAGGAAGAAGTTGATTGATAAGAAGAGAGGGAGGAAGGGTTGGTTTTCTGCGCTTTGAAAATACTACTGCTTGGAATTTTGATGGGTTTAGGGTGATGTTGTTGGCTTGGGCCCAGGAGTGGAGGGTGTCTAGTGCTTTTTGGAGTTGGGTAAGGGAGTACTTGAGGGCTCAGTAGGACGCAAGGAAGTCATCAGCGTAGAGGAATGCTTTGACACTGTTTGTTGGTGGAATGTCGCTAGCATAGAGTGAGAAGAGGGTGGGAGCGAGCTGGTTTGGGGGATGGATATGGTTGCGGATAAGGATAGCCGTGCCACCGTTGGTGAAGGTGAGGTGGTCAGTGCGGTGAACTGTGTAATTAGGAATGGAGAATGGTATAGGTGGTTGGAGCCATGATTCTTGGATACACATAAGATCCCGATGGAGTAATCTTTCGAAAATTGGGTAAGGTTTTTTTTTTTGGAATTTAATCCACCTCGTGTGTTCCAGGATGAGAGGGTGAGGAAACGGGGATTTATCCATTTAGTTGAAGATTTCGACTAATTGTATGGCTGCTTGGATCAATTTGGAAAGGATGTCTCCTGGGCCTTTGAGGATAGTGATGATTGGGATGAGTGGTGAGAGGATTTTCTTTAGGTCTCATGATTTGATTAGGTTCAGTAGTTCAGTGAGATCTTGAGAGGAGGTTGCTGGGGTTGGTTGGGTGTTTGGTGATTGTGTGTTGGAAGATACGTTGGAGGTTACTGAAGAGTAGGAGTGGGTTTGTGGGTGGAGGTGAGGGAAGGAGGTGGTGGATTGTACATTAGGGGGTGGTGCTGGTGTTGGGTGGATTTTTGTAGTTGTGTTTCGGAGGGTACGGGCGTTGGCGATATACTGGCAGATGGGGTCGAAAGCAGGGCGGTTAAGTTTACAGTTGCAGCAAGTCGGGGTGAAGTTGTCTGTCTGGGCGTAAGGGCATTTGTCTGTGGTGTGGTTTCCAGAGCAGAGGGCACAGGTGGTTGGTCGTCTGCAGTAAGTCCTGATGTGGTAAAGTTTCTGGCAGTTCTTACATTGTGGTACTCTGTCAGTCAGTTTGTAGTGCTCCAGCTTAATGCTGTAATTTCTTATGTACTTAAGTCTGTTTAGTTTTAGTAATGTCTCGTCGTGGAATCTCTAAAGTGTAGATTCCCAGTGGAGTCAGTTGTCTGTCAGCGTCGCGTTTCTGCATCTCGGCAACATGGAATACAGAAAGTTGGTGGGCAGTCAGATTGTCTTTGATTGTTTCTGTTGGCAGAATTGGTGGGAGTCCTTTGATGACTAGTTTATCTCTAGTCTCGTCCATTGCTCTGTTGAAGTGGTACGCAATATGTCGGAAAAATAGTTGTCTTAGGTCCGTGGTTCTGATAGCGTCGAGTCTGTCTCTAATTCTGTTGTGTGCAGTAAGTCTATGGTGTAATTAGCAGTTCTGTCCTGGTGCATTTGCTGGTACTGCATCACTTGTCCGTTGCAGTAGTGCAGTAAGTCCTTTGTCAGTTCGTTTGGGCATAGCAGTGATTCCAGGTCAACTTGAAATTGTCCAATTTTTGGCCTGGTTCCGGTAGTTTGGGTCGTTGTTCTATTTTGGGAGGTGGTGGTATTGTCAGTCGTCAGTATTTGGGCAGAGGAAGTGCTTGGGTTTGAAGTAGTGGTTTGGTTATCTGAGGTAGAGGAGGAGGAGGAGTTGCTGAGGGGGATGCCTTTAGGAGGTAGTTGGTTGGTAGGTCTAAAAACTTTGGGGTAGGGGATGGAGGGGCCTGGTCTGAGGGATTTTGGGTGGTTGGGATGGGGTCATTGGGGGAAGCTGAATGATCCCGCTTGCGCAGGTCATTTGTTCGCTGGATGGGTGCATCTTCCGTTGACATATTACCAGATCCGAAGGTGGATCATCTTCGGAGACTGCATCCATCCGTTCAATGATAGGGTCGCTCGACTGAGTGTGCGGCTCTTCTCCGCCCCTCGTGGACAGCTGCAGGAGAGCTGCTCGAAGGACCTCCCCTCGACACCTTCGACAAGTCAAAAGACGTCTTCTGAGACGTGGGTCTTCGTTTGGCGCTGGCCCCGATTCGTCCTGCTGCGTACCGCAGCGGGTTTTGCTTTTCCCTCAATTTGGCGGACTATCGCCAAAATGATAGCAGTAACGTGCGCCTCGCACACAACACAGCTAGTGATTGATCAGTGCAGAGCATGTTTCCTTGAGCTGTTGGGTGTGACATGCTTTATCATATATGTATTCATTGTGTAAAGTGTATTCAGAAACTCCTGTAAAAGAATACATTTACAAAAATATATTTACTCCTGAATTTAATTTTATTTTCTTTAAATTTCTTAAAACTGTGATGACTGTAAGGCTTTTAAATGTACAGTAAATCCAAATTATAAAATAAAATATAATGATTAGTTGAGAAAAATGTAAGGTAAAGGTGAGAGATACAGAGATAAAGAAGAATTCCATGTAGGAGATTGAATTGAATTTTCCTTATTTTACGTGGCGAGACTCGGGTCAAGCCCCCTCTTCCATCTGACCACGCAAATTTCGCTATGCTCCTTTCATCAACTAGCGGAGAAAGGAGGTATTTCAGAGAGATTAAGTCATGGTACTGAAGTGCTATGATTTACCAAATTTATTTGCACTCCCAAAATGTATGTATGCATTTCTTTCTATTATAGATAACTTAATTGTAGTAATTTAACAGCATATTCCTTTTCAGAAAACCTTACTGCTCTGTCTCTTAGAGATGAGAGAATAATATTACCAGTGCTTTAATAAAGGTTCTCAAAAACATTTGTACAAATAGTCTCAATTTATGAAATTATTCTTTGGTCAGCTTCATTTGTCCCACAAAATAAAAAACGTCAAAGGCAGTACTCAATTTTCAAACAATAATAAGAATATATTCAGTGTTGAACTAAAGTTCTCAGAAACTCTCCAGTCTCGTGCAATAGTTGATTCTGTACATGTCACTGAATATAGGCTAAAACTTACTGAAACATGCAGTTCAGTATCTCTAATTGAAATATTTAAGCCATTCAGACCGATAAGGTTTACATGGTAATTCTTGAAATGCAGACAAAAGAATTTCTGAATTCAGTCAGCTATCAGTTTCAATGTGTTGATAGAGATCATTATTTTGCATATAATGAAGATGTGTGTAATGGTCCCAACTACGAGATGGAGGAATATGAATGATGACAAAACATTCATGAAATACAAAAAAGTGTCTAATGGTTGGAATATTTTTGTGGTATTCCAATTACTTCAAGCAAAAATCCAGAAAATAGTGTTATGCTTACTCCAATGAAAAAACAACAATTACAAACTGTATTTTTAACGCAGTGCCTCCAATGCAGTGCAACAGCCTGCAGTCCAGAGCCGCTAATAAGAAATACAGAGCGCCAGGGAAGACACTCAGCAGTGATCCGAATCAGGGCCTCCTTTTGAAAACCACATTGTGGGTAGCAACCAGATTACTGGAAAGCAAGTGAAGGGAACAGCACTTCTAGCATCTGTTATGATTGTGGTGAGTACACAACTACGTCTTCAAGCTGCAGCTTGTACTATAATATAGTGTCTGTTGCACACAGCAAGCTGCCACTGCGGAGAGACTTTCCTGTTACGCTATATTTAAGCCGTTCTGAAAAGTTTTACGTGCAAGTTCTTGAAATGCAGATGAAAGAATTTCTGAATACATTAGCAATTGGTATCCAAAGGCATGAATTTCATTCCAGTGCCATTAATAAAAGATAAACATCTACTTTATAGCTAGGAAATTCTAAACACAATTAAACACAGTTTAGATTTCAATAGTGAATTTACTGCAGTAAAAATTTGAAAAGAAAAAAGAACCAGCGCAAGTGTAATGTTTAAAGGTCATAGACAAATTTTGTTAAATATTCCTAGTATTTCTTCTTGTCCAATTCTTGTAAACATTCACAATTCACAAATGAAAGACCAATTGTTTCACACATGCCAATTGTTAATGTGATTTTTTTAACAAAAATCTGTTACTAAAACCGTTAATAAAATACCTTCTTTTAGAGATAGATCCTCCTAAAATAAAACAAATTTATGAGTTATTTTGCCATAGGATCTCTCAAATCATTTATTAGAAATATTTCGACATGTACAAGTAGGTATATATTTTTACAAAGTATTTAATGTATAGTAATTAGACCTCTGAATTTGTTCCAAGTCTTTTTTTCCCTACTAAATTAACTGCTGATGTGTTTTTACAGCCGCAAAACTTTTTAACCTTATTTTCTCCATTTCTACTTTAGTGGAGATATAACTCTTGAGCAATGATTTGTATGTTTTATTAGCTAATTACATGATTTTAAGTCCTCTTGAAACAACAATAATTACTGTAGCTAATGTAAAATTGTTTGTGTATCAACAATTAACATGTGGAGGTCTCAAATTAAAAATCTGAATAATCTCATTTCTAATATTGCATTATGTTTCCCACAGTTTCAAATGCTTCTGCTTTTCTTTCTCTTTCTTGACTAATACTATTATGAGAACTTATACCAAATCATCAGAGAATTAAATCATAGATTTCTGGATAACCTCCTGGTGGATACAAAAAAGTAATTTAAAGTTTGATTTCAAACAATATTAAAATGTTTCCTACCAGAACAAGAAATTATAGTAGCAAAAAAAATACATTAATATTATGGCTCATGCAAGTAAGCAAAGTTCATCTAATGGTATTTCTGACCCAAGTAAGTTAATTATAATTATAATACAATTTACAACTCCTAAAATAGAAAAAACACCTGCTAACTGCAGTGAAAATATACCTACACCAACTGATGTTCCAGACTGTGTGATTCCTGGCATTACATGAGGATAGGATATTGTAATCATCTGATACCTGCTCCAATTGCAAACCATTCTTCTGGTTAATTGTAGGGTTAATGATAATGATAAAAGTCAAAATCTAATGTTAATTGTGGAAATGCTGAACCAAGTACTCCAAATATTAACGTTACGAATAGATTTCCAAAGCCTCTAATCAAAATTGGTTGAACTGAAATCATTATAATAAATACATATGTGGTAACGAAAACTTTTGTTTGAAAATCTACAATTAAATAGCCTGGCTCCCTAATTCTGATCATATTCAAATTCTTGGAAGATGTATCTGCTATTCCAAATTAAACACCAAAGATGATGTCAAAGATCAATAGCCATTGTGGTTGGAAAATCATTATTGTGATGAAATAGGAGATGTATATAAATGAATAATTGGACAATGTGTTGTAAATCTTTTTATGAGAAAATGTCTGATTATCATGTCTATATACTATGTAATGATTTGAGATTGCATTTCTGCAAGTGTAAGGTTACTGCTGCCCAGGACCCAAATCAACCTAATTTTTATATTTGAAGGCTAATATGTAGTTCAATTAACTTTAAATCTTACGTTTCAAAAGTAGTAATAGCAAAATAAATAAGGAAACTCTTGCAAACAATTAAATTATGTTAAATTAAAAAGATAACATCACTAAGAAAAACTATTAAAATGAAATTATAAACCTAGAAAATAGAATTAGAATAGTCAAAATCTTGTGAATGACTTTTAAGGAAGAACTCATTTAGTTAAAAATTGCTAAGAAAGAACAAAATATCCTAAAGGTATTAATTTAATTGAAATTATGAATGTAAGAGGCCCATATTTTCATGAAAATACACCTGGATAAACTGAAAGTAGGGATTTGAGTCAGAATAAAAATGCACCACTTTGTAGAAAACCAAAACATGTATTTAACAGAAAGAAGAACAAAGACATGACGTTCAGAAAATGGATGGGAACAAAACTGTTACTGCCAATACACACCTAGAGGTGCATCAAAAGTCTATAAGGGCACCACTGATCACATGCCAAGTTGTAGGTCATACCAAATTAGTGGTATCAATTTAATAGGGTACCTGTGCCTTTTGATTTAATTACTTTATTATCAAAAGGTTTGGTTGTCTGTCAATAATGCTAGTAGCTAAATTGCGAAGAGGGTTTTCCCCAAGATGCATTAATAATACAATTGATTAAGCAATTGATCTGGCTGATGTAGCAGAAGTCGAGTTTGAAATAGGTATTTGGATTTGGGAGATGGTTTATACAAAGACCCTTTAACATTTTCAAAATATTCTCAAAAATGGTTCAAACTTGTTTCTTTCTTTCTTGTGTAATGAAATGTACACTTATAAAAATTGTACAGGTTTCATTTTCATAAAATATTCTCAGGACCTTGAGTGCAGCAAGATTGATACAGGATATCTAATATTATCTTCAAAGATATGTATTGTGGATTGAAAATAGAGAACACTTTGAAAACCATTTGTAATAATAATGTTAATATGTTTCGAGCATTGTTATACATATGTCAAAACTAATGTTTGTAAAGAAGCATTTTTGTCAAGTGACTTATGGCCCATCCTGCATACACACACACACATACACATAGGTAAAAATTACTTGACCTTCACCGAAATATCCAGGGCCTTGATGATGACTGGAGTTTATGATTGATGACGATTAGGTCAGTCTACTCAAGCCCCCTGCACACAAGCGCTAGGCACCCGCTGATTGCACACCGCCGAGTACTAAGCACCCGTTGGTTGCATATTTTGTCCCCGCTATTGTGCCGGCTGGAATTTTAACACCCGATATTCCTTGAACAATATTTGGCACAAGTAAATCAAAGTTCTCCAAGACAGTGTCATTGAGAAAGCATGCCCAATATTGAGGGAAAATATTTTAATAGAATACTTGACAACCGTGTCCAAACCCATTCTCGAGGGAAAGTCTCTCCTTTATTAGGTTTGCAGTGTGTAGCGTACAACATGATTGTTAGACATATAAACTATCAGAAGCATGTGAAGGGCAATACACTGCAATGTGTTGTAAGGTTTTCAATTACATTTGCTTGACCCCTTTTGGGGTCTCTTTGAATCGTGGGATGGGAGGGGATTGGGTGGGATGAGAGGGAAGAGGTGAACAAAAGAAGTTGAGAAAGGTGGCAGTCATTTTAACAATTTGTTGTCAGATTGTTAGTTGTTTGTTTGCCTTTGCCCTCCGGCCTAGGTAATAGGAGGGGGAAGTTGGAGGATGTCTGAGGGATGGTTTTTCTGTGTGGGTCAAGGTGGGTTTCTGAGGATGTGGTGGTGAGGAAGGATTAGGTTTCGGAATAGGAGGTTGATATATTTTTGGATTTGCGCTATTGCAGAGTTGTGGAGGTGAGCGAGTGCATTCGGCTGTCAAGTAGTTGTTACAGTTTGTCTTCAATTCCTTGATCAGTTCTGTTGGTCAAGGATTGTCATCAAGTCGATCCTGAATAGTCCCATTAGTCCTTTGTAGGTTGGTTTTAAGACCGTCGTTTGTTGGAAGGATGATTGGTCAGCTGATGGTTTGTTGGTGGTATCTAGGTCTTCAGAGGTTTTAGAGTCTGATTGCTGGGGAGTCCAATTGGGAGAGAGTTGAAGGGATTATGGGACTCAACAGGTTTAGTTTGGTGTGGAAGTTGGGGTTTGGCTCCTTTCGTTACCAATCAAAAGTTGTCATCCGACAGGAAAATTTTGGTGGGTTCGTCGAGCGTGGAGTCAGGGGAGGAGTCAAGAGAGCTTGCGGTGCGCGCCTGCTCTTGGTTTGGATACCTCATCGCTGGCATGCATCAGCCATCTTGCCGTCCGACTACTCCAGATCTGAGGGCGGCAGCGGCTGTAGACACGTCTCCTCCAGGAGTAGTTGGTTCTTCTCCCGGAAGAGGTGGTTACTCTGCACAAGGACTCTTCGGAATAACCTTCTCGGGGTGTTTGCAAGTGACAGGCACCTCCCCTCGATAGTTTAGGCTGTTTCAGAGAACTGTAATGTTATTTAAACGATAATGTTATCAAAAGCAGATTGTGGCATGCTGCCCATTCAGTACATGTGGCAATGACAAGATTGTGATCCTCACTGCACGGGTGCTGCCCGTACAACACACTGAGAAAACATTTTGTTTTCTTCTACAATGCCAAACTTCAGGCAGATGTTACACGGAAAGTACTAGCTTTTTAAGAAAAATACTTGAGCTATTTTACAGATCTAATTTTTAGAACAGATTTTATATAAGAAAATCTATCCTCCATATTGAGCTCTTGCCATGTTAATTTCTTTGCAATTTAAGGGCTCTGTAGAACAAGAGGGTATACTACATTTTTTGTGAAATTAAAGTTATTGCCATTATACAACTGGCCAGTTGTACAAACATGGAATACATTTTATCACACTGTTAGAACTTAAATTTGTTGTATGAACTCAGGATACGGGTTAACTGAGGGATAACAAGGTGTAAATTTATTTGTGATTTCGCACATAGTTAACGGGTGGTTACCAGCGTGTTAACCATTACACAGCATATTGCCAGCAGAGTAATAGGAAAATCTGTAGCACACATTGACTCAAGTTTACGAAATTCTGGAGTATTTGTTTTCTGACATGAGTCAAGAACAAGAAATACTCCAGATGTATTTAAAAAGCTGAGTAGAGCGAAGAGAAAGTCAGATTTGCTGATTGAATATGACGATTATTACTTTTCTGCAAGATTTAGATTAATTAAGCAAACTTGCTGCTTATAAACGCTTTTAAATGACATTGAACACAATTCAAACATAAAATATTAGTTTTTGTATCAAATATGTTGTATTATTTATTATATTTGGAACCTACAAATTGAAAATGTTCAGCTTGGTGCAAATTAAAAATATTACGTAAAGGTTATGCTAGTCTGACAGGAATCAGTCGGTACCGCCTCTAATCCAGCCCCTACTAACATTGAGTTTGATCATTTTTAATTGCATTGGAGATTTTCGGGGGCTGGATAAAAGTAGCCCAGGATAAATAAAAAAATAGATACGTTCTAGCCAAATTAGCCCTAACATTTATCTACTTTCCCAAAATTGCACTGGACAGCAATTGTGCGCGACAAGGGTTTTACGAGAAAGCAGCTTTTCCTAGAGTAACAGGTAATTTTGACTGCACCCACATTAAAATCACAGTGTCCAGATGATTAGACATTCACATTTGATATGGTTTCGAGGCACGTTTCTCCCCCTAATTCAGCTATATCCTTTTTGCAGTTTTCGAAAAATCAGGGAATTCGACCAATATGAGACCTGCACCATTTTCTTTAATGTATTACATACTACAGACTATCCAACAACAAAACTTCTTCTAAAATGATGCTGTTTTTTTTTTTATTTTCTTTTTTTTGTTTTTTGATAATGTCTTAGATGCTTCATGTGAAAAAACCCTCTTATTTTAAAATTCTGTTACAAAAATACCTGGGCAAAAACAGGTTAATGAAAATGTGAATGTATATAAAAAATAAATTCATTACTCACCACCTCACAAAGCTTTTTAGAATGACAATGCATCAAGAGCTTTCAGCACCCTAAGTCAAATATAATTTAACATTTATTCCATGAACAAAATATATTATTGCATTCACATTTAGTTCTCATTCTCAGCTGAGAAAGTCCTTTTGAACATACTTGGAGATTGGCTTTCAATTGTGTGTAAAGTTAATGAAACAAATATTGGAAAACAAAGCATAATAGAGTAAATAGGTAGAAAAACATTTATTGATAAGCTACTCAAAACCCAAACAACTTGCATCATGGAAGATAATGGAGAAGTAACCTTTTACAGGATGGTCAATGAAATTTCTTACAAAACTCAGGAGACAGCATTTTTTTCAGGTTCAACACGTTCCTAATATGCAAATTTTAACATTGGGAATAATTTTTAAAATTCAGACAAACTATGTATTAAAAGAAATTTGAAATTACATAAATAGATACCAATGTAAAAAGTAGTATTTATCTTTCTTACATTGAACCCTCACCTCAACAACTTTGTCAACACTCCACTTTAGAAATAAGGTGACATTTCGTATGGTTACATCACAGTAATGTAATGGTGTCAAATGCTGAGATCATCTAAATCTGGTAACTAACACTACAACTCTTCAAATATTTCACTTAAAACAGCAGATTTATTTACTTCTGATTTAGGGCACTTTAGTTTTGTTGGCAATTGCCACTGTCATCCCTTACAGGCTTGTTTCTGCAACAGAGAAACACATTTTAAAAATAGAATTAAGAAATATCTGTATATTATTTTCAAAATGTTTTGTGACAATACAATAGTGGAATTATTATTTTATAGACGAATAATGAATTTTGCTCAATAGCATTTTCCATTCATTGCATTGAAATCCAACCCAGTGTCTGGAAGCCATGCAACAACTCCTCATGCTTGAAGGGCAAACGATGATTGGAACAGAACTGAGAACGAGTAAATGCATGTAGTAGGGATCAAGTTAGATTAGAAAGTGCAGATATTGAACTTCATGTATATACACAATCTGTCTGAAATATTCATGACATATATGCATAAATCAAATGAACTACTTTGAAATAGGTAAGCCTTTATAGTTAAAAATGCTGGCAATACTGACTAAACTACACAAGTTGTATCTATATAATTACAATACTTAAAGAGTTTTCGTTTAGAAATTTGAACTTTCTACTCAATCAAATTTCCTATTTTTTTTCTCAAAATGAAATCTAGTTTGTCCTAGATGCGTTATCATTTGCTCTTATTATATGCTTTTATAACACAAACACTAAACTTTGATTATACCTTAAAATTATAAGAATGAATGCTTATCTGCCATCATTTGTTAATTCATTTGGTTGTGAAAGATGCAATCTACATATCAAAAGTGGTTATTTTGTCATGCCCAACCACGTGATTAGTTGGTTTGGGTTCTGTCACAACAGCAAGAGTGTTTAGTTTGCAAAGCAAAGATTGTGATTTGTTTTTTTATTTGGAAGGTAAGTAAGAACAAATAAACTTGATATCCAGCAATCACTTGACACAAGTGTCTTTTAACAAAAAAAAAAGTCCAGTAATTATATAGGTGATGCAGTAAGTTTTAAGTTAACATGGATACAAACATATCCTGCTGTAGGCCTTTGAATCATTCATGAACATACATGTACAATCTTGGTAAATATAAAACATTTCCATTACATATTCAGAAATATGTAACCTCCCTTGTCTAATTTCTCTTGGAGAAAAACAGTGAACCATATGAAGAATGATTTTAGAATTTTCGAATTTCCAAACAGGGCATACCTTCTTCCCTTTAAATTTCCTACAGTTTTTCCTTTAGACCGAGATAATTGCATCAACTTGGTTGAACTAGTTATTCATTACTTTATTTATTCATATATTTACATGCAGCAGTAGTCCTGTTTACACCAAAATACTTGCGAATCATATTTGCAAATGCATAATAACCAGAGCTGGGAATATTGGTTTAACAATGATTTGTCATTGGCATTTAAAATTAAATAATGATAGGCCTTGTCGTGGCCAACAATATAATTTTCTATTTTGTAGGATCCAAACAGCAGGAAACTAATTATGATAGCTAAGCCATTGAGAGCCACTTTCAATAAATAACATTGTTGGCAAAGACAATGCCTATAATTAGAGCTGGGATGTTTATGCAAGCTTAATGAAATACTTATATATGCAATAATGCCCAAAAAATGTTGAAATGCGCACATAAATGTTTAAAATGTGCAGCTTTTTATCACATCAAAACATGTATTCCGCAATGACATTTACATGTTTTTGATACCTAGGGAAATAGGGTGTATGTAAATTACAAACATCTGCACAGCTTATTTTGCTTTAAGGACATGTACGAACAATTATCATAAGAATGTTTTCCTATCAAACAATTGTCTTGTATTTTGAACCGCATTAAGACCCCATGAACTTGGAACTATTATTTAAGTCAGTAGATGTGGATTGATTTACTTGCAGGTGGTTTTAATTGGTTACGTGATATTCTTATCGAAATGTTAGCTTGATTTGAAAGTTTATCATCTCCAGCTGCTGATAGTAATGAATAAGTAAATACATAAATTATGCATTGCACAGACTCAAGGTTGTTTTAACTACTTAGGAAAGTTGAATGATGGAGACTAGTCACCAACACAAAAATGCATTGTGAAGCAGTATGCAGAGAGATTATGATATTGCATTAATAAAAATGCATGAGTGACACAGGGGAACTCAAAACTATACTTTGTTTCTCACTAGCCTTCAAAACCAGAACGCTGATGCCTTTTAATCACATATTATCTGCTTTTTCTTGCCACTGTAATAGACTTCACCTACCCTAGCCATCTTCTATTAGCTAATAACTTTATACTTTATACAAGTAAGATTCAATCTATTCCTACTTCACACTTCATCCACCCATTTTAGATAACGTGAACAAAAACTGACTAATTTGGGAAGTAGCCAGATTGGTACTTTATTTGTAATAAATACTTACGTTACTCGAAGGTGGGTAACAGCAGAGCCCTTTGCAAAGCATGAATTTTCTTTTTAATACTGTATTGTTCTTCAGTTGCATGATTTATTTCCATAAGCAAATTGTGATTTTGTTCATTCCTAGTTTTAAGTTTTTCCTCCAGACTTTGAACCTTAAAAGGCAAAAATTACATTGAACTTTGTGAGATACAAAAAAATTCAACTTGGTAGCCAAGAGCCAAAGAACATACATAATTTGAAAGATCAATTCGGTAACCCTCTCATCAGATGCAACATTCTTCTGAAAAAATTAATTTATAATCTCTTTACTTTTTCAAATTCATAGTATAAGGAAAATATTGTAATGATGCAGGAGAAAAAGTGTATTTTTGGCACAAAATCTCATTTTGAAGGTCTCAGTAACCAAAAGATTTTCTTTGCCAAGTCTGCTAATGTCTTTCTCGAATACGCTGTGTAGACAATTCATATTTTGAGTGTACTAAGCAATAGGTTTTTTCACAAATCTGTCAGCATGAGTGCTAAAACCAGATTTTCACTAATATTAAGATTACCTGATCAATCTCTCTGACTATAAATATACAGGGGATTGTTTTTTTTACCTGCTCAGTCAAAGACACAACATTAGATTCTGCTTCATGGAGTTTATTAATAAGTCCCTCCTTCTCGGCAACTGAGCGTAGCATTTCTCTGTAAATTAAATTCAGATCTTTTACAAAAATGTTAAATAAAATAAATAATAATAACAGTAATAATAATAATAATAATAATAATAATAATACACATGTGTGTATGCAAACGTACACCTATAAACTGTGATCCATATTTATGATATAATTCATGAAATTGTTACTCTACCAAACTGAATTATTGTAATAACTAGTTATTTTATTGCAAGATTTGTGTACAACAGCTTGTTGCTACAATCATTAATTAATGAATTAATAATAATAATAATAATAATAATAATAATAATAATATAGTATGTAAAGAGCTTAGTAATTAATTATTTTAGCATTTCTTTCTCTTGTACTCACTGCTTTAAAAAAGATGTATTTGATACTAAATCATTAGCTTTAGTGGAGACTCTATAATCTTTGAGAATTTCATCAACTTTCTCTAAACTCCCTGTTCGGACGATCTCCATACTGAATCCCACATGAAATCAAAAAGAAGAAAACATGAGACAAAATAGGAGGGTACAGTGCTTAACTTGCTAATGATAAAATTTGCTGTATTCAAATGTATTTCATCGTAATCAGTAAAAGGTAACTTAAAACTTTTTATAGTTCTCATAAATTAGGATTTTAGTGCTGAACTAATAAAAAATTATGAGGAATCACAAATTTTTGAAATTTATTCATCAATAACATTTTCCAGTGCCCCTGCAATTGTAATGTTAAATTTGAGCAACCTAGAATCTTTTATTACTTATGGCTTGAAAATATGCAGCCAAAAAAGACTTTCTGAATAGGACCCAAATAATTGTTACTTAAATTTCTCATGTTGTAGCTGGCAGGACGCTGACCCATCATGCAGGCTTCCTCTCTCATAACAAGACTAAATTGAAGAAGAATATCTTCTACTGAAATATTTATATTAGTACATTCTATGTATAAATCTTTTCCTTGTCTCCCCTCATACCATGACACTGCTCAATAGATAAATTTAGAAAAGCTCAGAATTTTCACTTAATTTTACAAGATTGTATGAATGACCAAATATATAAATTGTATTCACAAACTTAGAAGTTAACACATTCCATAATGCTTCTTACTTTGTCATTAATCTAGTGAAATAACACTATAATTTTCTGTTTTGTAGCAAGTGAAGTTTGAAAAGGCAAGACTGTACGCTGTTCTACAAATTTCTGTTTCAAACTGTGAATTTTAGTCTGTAATGTTTCTTTTGCTCTTGATTATTTGAAGAGTTTGGATTTTTAAAAGTTTAGAATTGCAACTCATTCTGTATGGTATTGAGTTCCTACTGGTACATTACTATAAGAAAATTTATGTTTTGTTTTAACATTAGAAGATATTTTGATTTCATTCCAACAAGTAATTTTCTGTGTTACACATTCATTCTCGGATATGTAAGAAAATTTGGAAAAAACTTGTGGCACTGATTTCAATCTCAATATCCACATCTTGCTCTAAATTTTCACATTATTTTGAACAATAACAATGTTATTATATTTAATATCACCATCGTAAAATTTCTGCATCACAAAAAAATTTACATTTTTCTTTCACTTCTTGAATTATATATTTGCTCCTCTGCTTTTTGCTTGGGTTTTCAGAAATGTTTTCTTAGTTTTTGGGTGGATGGAAAATATTTCTCCATTGGCGTATCATGCAGCTAGATTTGCAGGCTGAGACTAAAAAATAGGGCGTTTCCATGTGATTATATTACAGCCATGAAAACAAGAACTATCAGCTCTCATCATAAATCCAGAAGGCCACACAATATTTAATAAAAACTTAGAAATATAACAATAATGCATGCACAATTGAAGAATCACAGAAACTACTAAAATACTGATACAACACCAAATAAATATTGAAATCTATCTGCCTTTCTGCAACTTTACTAAAAAACACAAATACTGAAGTTGTAATTCTAGACAAACAGTGAATTTTTGGGCAACTGGCAATCACCAAATTGCAGTGGACGAAGGGTGAACTTGATTCACAAGGGGCTATACCAAGTACATAGGGATTTATTACAGTAATAACATGTTTTCTTTTATATCATGTTGTCAAGATGAAATGAAGAAGAAAAGTTATTTAAAGATGTAATGCATAATTCTACATGGTTTCATAAGATTGTCACTTTAGAAATTGTATAAACAGAAAAGCCAATGGGGAAAATTGATCTCATCACACTTTCTTATTAAGTGTTCAATTATTTTGTAAACATCTGAGAATCGATACTATCATGAATAAATTTAAATCAATAAAATACACTTCTAACAAACTAGACTTCCCTGATTCACTACATATCATCTTGGGAAGATTAATTCTCTTCAACACTGAACAAAAGTATTTAGCCACAATCATACAGGACTTTACTCTTCAAGTACCCAAAAAACTCACCTCTTTTAAGATTTTGTACTTACTTTTCCAAGAATCTGACTTCTTTCTGTAAGCGTTCACGTTCGGTACGACAAGATTCTAAAAAATTATTTCTCTTTCTCATAATTTCAAACTCTTCTCTTAAAATCTTGTTATTTGATCTTTTACAACTAACTTCAGCTTTCCAGAAGTCTCTTTCATCCCTTAAAAAAACAAAAACTGATTACTACTGATCTTTAAAAATCTGAATAAAATAACAGAGACATTCTGCACAAATTCCAAGATGCATGGAACAAATATTTCCATGTAGTGAGTCGGATATCCACCAACTACAATATCATGCACTTTGGTAGTTCAACACACAATTATGCCACTCTGGAAAAATACCTACATATTACCTTTGTTTTCTACACTCACAGAAGCCTATAATATTTTTTATTAAGGAAGTTGAGTAATTGGGTATTTGCCTTTATAAATCAAATGACACTATCTGTAAAAAAGTTAATACTGCAGTGACAATCATAATCAGTATAATTATAAATTGAGAATATCAAAGAATGAATCTTGATTTTATATGCATAGTTTTTATTGAAAATGTGAGAACTGATGTTTGAGCCTTTTTGAAAAAGTGATTTCTTTTTTATTTATTTATTTATTTATTTATTTTTTCTTTGCTATCTTCACAGAAAATTGTTGAGTTTTTGAGGAAAATCTTTTCAAATCATTAGAAGCACATAAACTTACAAATTACAAAAAACTGATTTTTGCAATTTTCAAACATTCACAAGCATTTGTGAAAACAATCTACACCACCTTTATAAGCATATATCACTCTATTGCGGCTCGAAATTTAAAGAACAAACTTGGAATCATTTTTCAGAAAATTTTTCCAATAGCCCAATGGCTTTTGATTCAGGAAATTACAAAATTCAAACCCCATTTTTATGACACAATACTTCATTGCCTAAGTTGACATGCTTTAGTTCCAAGTTTACATCATGAACTATGCCTTTGGTCAGATTTACTTCAAGCAACTTGAGACTAAGACTGTCTGGTTTCACCAACATATGCATAACATTAAAGGGTCTTTAAAATTAACATCCCGTGGAGATTTACTTCACTAACACTTCCCAACTTCGGTTGGTTAATCGCATGTCAACTATCTTAGGTGCACAAAATCCAGGAATATTTGCTTTCATAAAACCGTGAACTGGAAACTCTGTGATGAATATGTTTACGCAGCTTCTTCTCTTCCTGGGCCTTTTGAGCTCCAGGGGATGACAATTATCCACCACGCCCATCATAAGAACACATATCAACCTTTACACTAAATTCTGATACACTTGCAGGCTCCTCGGTCAGTGGTGAGCAAATCATGGCCTTCCACGTACATAAAAGACAAGGCACAAACAACCATGCCTGTGGTGGGACTTGAACCTGCGACCCTTCAGACCGAGGCACTGAATTGGCATTCAGCCCAGCCACCTCACCTATCCAGTTACGCATCCTGCTTACAGAGAATAAAGAAACATGAACTTCACACATTCCCCATCGTTCAATTGTGGCGATTGTGATACAGTGTTCTGTTGTGTCCTGCTGTATAATTAATTGACTATGGCAAAGAGAAGAGAAACTGCAAATTTCTCGACAGAAGAGAAGGAAATTCTTCATCCACAAGCTCGTTGAGAATAAGAAAATTGATGCGGCAAAACACAGTGATCAAGGAAAAGCCTGGTCTTCACTGCCCAATGAATTTAATATGATTAGCTCATTTTAAATGGAGTAAAAGATGGCTACTCACAATGTTATAGTTTTTGTAATATTAACATTTCCGTACGCTTCCATCTGTTGCTCACGCGCTGTGATTCTCTGGTAGTTCAGTTTATTGCCCAATGGCTCATTTTCTTTATGTACCACATTTAGCAAAAATTCTCTCTTGTCTTATATTCTGCAAATGCTTTCACATAGGTTACCAAGCTTTCACATAGGTTACCCAAACCCTTCAAATGTTTTAGATTAATCCAATTCTTATTTGATTCAAAGTTTTTTGGTGCCCTAAAAATATATATTCCAAAGATACAGGTCTGAGTGCTGTCCATACAAGTCTCTGCTGGAAACCTTTAATGATTTAAAAATTGTGGAGAATTGAAAGGGAGTATTCTGCTATTATTCACAATATGTTAGTAAGGAACCCGTGGGAATAAAATGTAATATAGGCCCAATTACAAATTTTGAATTACACTTACCTCATTTTGGTTTCCTTCATCCTGAGTTTTTTTATTTCTTCATTGCATTCTTGTAACTCTCTATTCTTTAACGACATATTACGTTTTAAGTTGTGAACTTTATTGTTCAGAACTTGGGTGACCTCTTTAGGCCTATGTGCATTGCGTAGGTCCAAACTGAAATTAATTCGGCTTACTTGTTTTTCGTTCAATTTTGCTCGACATTGTGGGCATGACTTCGACCTAAACATGGGAAGGTGGCACAGAATTTCAAATCAGGTAATTAGGTATGAAGATATATTATTATATACAATTGAACACCTACTTACCCCTTCAACCACAATTTCAAGCACCTAAAGTGAAACAAATGGCCACATTTTGTTCTAAACACGACATCTGTCGCCACAAATAAAGTTCGGCAAATACTGCACGTGATCTTCATATTCTCACAAAACAAAGTTTTGGATTTCTCTGCAACAATCCGATTATAATTGTTAATTGGATTATCTCAATAAAATTGTCGTTGTCCTATTCCTCGTTCGTATTCTAAAACACTTGGAGACTTTAACAACAGATAAGATCAGATCACCTTGGATCAAAGAGTGCAACAAAAATAGTAATATGCACGAATGGGTTCTATATGGAGCGAACTAGACAGTTCCTTAGCAGTTCTCAGCGTCTCGCCTCAAGCAGTGCAAGCACACCACGCGCATGTGCCTCGCACCTCGTGATCCAGACCAGTCGTCTCAAAGAGTATATATTAGTGATGGCATCCGGAGGGGCCCCAACTGTTGTTTGAACCGGTAGTCCGATTACTTTTCCAACTGATTCGTTGAATCGTGGTTGAATCGTTGAAATCGTTCCTTCACCCAGGTTGTCGCGGTGTCTGCGCTGTGATTGGTGGAAAGCCCCAGCAAATCTAGGCGCCTCTTGTCAAAAATTCTCGAGAAAATGGATTCTTAATCAATAAGTAATTAACATTTTATAAATCATAGATTTTTTAGTACACCTCGAAAGGAAAGCAAACATAATAGCCTATGAATATTTTAAATCATCAATAATATCATGTTTTTAGTCAAAACAGGCCCATTTAATCCGAAGTTCCCATCGAAATGGCATAAATAATAAATGCATGGAAGATGTTTATGTCACTCATGGATATTTATGAAAGGTAAGTTGATCTTTTACAGTAACGTGCATTTATTTTTAGGTTTATAAATTGTTAAATGTATCATTAAAATAAACAGGTCAACCATAATTTATAGCGTGGAATTCTTGCAATATACAACACTGTTAAAGAAGTTGCACGAATGATTTGAGGTCGGAGTTTCTCTCTCATGATTCGTGAGGTCTCAGTCGATTCACTACTCACTAGCAGCAAAAAAATATGGAGAAGGACAGTTAAAATAACACAAGAAGAAATAAAGTGAAAACATTAAAATAGATGAAACAGGTGAAAATGTCAAAAATAGTAGAATTGGAAAAGAAAGGAAAATTAAGTAGGACAACATGTGGAGGAGAAAAAAGAGGAGAAAAAAAGGCCGAAAATGCGGA
>BOPP01000216.1:1794535-1806537 GCA_017312745.1 Gryllus bimaculatus
CGCGCGCGATCTTTCCTTCCCATTCCTTGTCATGCTCTCACACCTTACTCACACACATTACACTTATATGCACTTCACTACCCATAGCCGGAAGTTTACAGCTTGTCCCGGCTGGGACGGTGCCACTTGGTAGATACCTGGTTGAGAAAATCCCAGCACCCCGACGGCATCTCGCCATTCAGCGAGGACAAAATCACCTCCACATCCTGCGATGAAACTATAGCTACACTTACGAAACTAATGACCTTAGCTATTGATGCGCCGGATTCACTGATCACTCATTATTCTATACGTACGTATACGAATAGAGCTCCGAAAGGCACAGACTTCTTGTAATAGTAGTTTCTTTATCTCTTTAGTGTAGGCTCTCTTTTCGTGTTGCCTCACACTCTTTCATCTGCAATTTAGTATTCCCGCCTAAAATACGATATTGTTTATTTTCCGTGTTTTCACAGTTACTTCCGGATACCTAATAATTGAAAAAAATGAATTGCAATATGACTAAGAATTATTTTCATGGCTATATATTATAATTTCATTTAACATGCTTGTAAGCGTTTAAAAAAAAAACTTTTTAAGCGTTTCGGAATCATGCGCAATTTGAAGCTACTTTCAGGTGAAACCTGTCGAGTTTTCTACAAACTTCGTAACACATGATTTGAAGCAATTGTACTCACAGTGATAATGTGTAAAAACAACCCACAATTCCGTAAAAACAAATTTCGTATCAAGTTCTCATAAAACATGAATTCTGACTAAACGTTTTGGAGAAAGCAATTTGCCATAAATTGGAGAAATTTTTCTATCGACCTTTGCTGTAAGGCCACCGCATAGGTTTACTGTAAAGAGTTGTGTCAAAAAATGCAGTTTTTTTTCTTGCTGCAGCGCATTACAATACCGTCTCTTCACTATGTAAGATCGTTGTAGGGTGTGAAAGTAAAAAATAGAAGAATAGGTAACATCCACTTCATGATTGAAATGTGCACGAAAAATGGTATTTTGCTCGTGAATTTTCGATATAACGAAAGAGCCTCGGTCGTTATTCTTATAGTCCTAGCTGATCGATTTCAACTGTTTTGGTCATTAGTTTTAGTCATTAGTGTAGTGAATATTTTTATCCTGGGAGCTGGCGGTGTGCCTTCACGCTGGATGGTGAGATCCGGCACCGAGCTATACGCCGTCATGCGGGTCTCCCACTCCAGGTATCTCTGCCAATGAGCCCCGACCAAGTCGCGTTCAACTCCGAAGCCCCCGAAACATGGATGGTTGTGTGTATAAGTAGTGTATTGCACGTGTGTGTGTGTGTGTGTGTGTGTGCTGGTGAGTGAGAGAGAGAAGAGAGAGAGAGAGAGAGAGCAGAGAGAGAGAGAGAAGAGAGAGAATGTGTACAGGGTAAGGAACAGAAGAAAGATCGCGCCTTTTGTTAGGTACTGCACTGGCGTACGCGTGGGAATTGAGAAAGAAACCACAGAAATGACTGATCAAACAGCAGGACGCTACAATATTTTCATAAAGAGTTAGTTTTCGCTATACTCGATCTGTTTTAGATACAAGCAAAACACTGGAGACTTCTTATAATCATCATCACCATCATCATCATAATCATATATCATCATCATCATCATCATCATCATTATTATTATTTATTATTATATTATTATTATTATTCTCTTTTTTGTTATACTCAATTCTTTAACAGAAAAAATATGTGAAAACTCCAGATACGAAAGAACATTAACTTTACGTAACATAAGCGCCCGTAACGTAAACTTTCATTCAGCCCCCGACAAACATTTAGGAGCGAAAAAACCAAAACTACACTCTACATATTTTAAACAGTCGTTCCGATCACGCGAAGTTCGCTGTGGCACCGCAGTGGCACGACAAGTATCAATCGACAATAGAGGTTTATAGCCCTGCCCCCTGAGCCATGAGCGAGTGTTAGATTGCATTCGTCCCCCTTCGCCCGCAGATCCATCGCTTAACTTTCACGTCACAATCTCTAGATTTCAGTTTCCAAAATATGTATAGGAACTTTATGTTAATTCGAAACGTGTATATTCACACCACCTCAAACGAAGTCCAGGAAAATAAACATGTATGTTCGTAAGATCGACCACAGTGAGTTTTTCCCAAAAAATACTTATCCTTAAAAAAGCTTGTATCTTATGGGAAAACTTTCGCGTGCATAGGTTCTCTTAAAGTTATGAACAATATTACGATTAATGTTCCTTTTGTACATAATGTACCTATTCATAAGCAGTAAGTTTTTTAGGAATCGATGATATTAAAAGTAACATAGTTACCTCACGGCATTGAGGAGTAATGGCGAGACTTTCTCGTATTAGTTTGGTAGTATCTTTGGCTGGGGCTAGCTATACTGATTTGCCACATACTCTTTCCGGCTTCCATCTATCATCGTCCAAAGTACATTAAAAAATTCTCAATTTTTCGGTTTCCGAATAGTAGAACCGAAATATTACTCTATGAGTATATATATACTATATATCAGAGACTGCACCAAAGAGTATATTACAGAGACGGCACTCAATGTTTAAAAGGAAAAGCCTTATTTGCCTAACTTCCAGTGCCGCCACATTGTTCTGTATAATTTATATTGGGTAAATGGACAGCCAATACTGAAAAAGCAACTGGTAAATTGAAATAAACGAGCAACGCCGGAATTTGAAAATTTCACTCCCATCACGCCTTAATTTATTAAAAAATTCACAATAATAATGATTTTAAAAGTGAAAATAGGGCAGTAAAATCTAGTATTTATTGAGCATATCGATATTACACAATCCCAATAGAATTAACAATTTTGTATTACAAAAGGCAATAATCACAGTACACCAGCTCAAATGCAACTTAACTGGCTTGCAGACATGCCAAATTAAGGTGATTAGAGCGAGATAAGTGTTATGTTTAACATGCCTTTTTTATTGTATTAATCGAAAGATGAGAGGTTAGTCTATGTTCTGGTAGTTTGAATCGATTTCACCGTCCAGTTTTTGCGTAATGAGACCGTAAAGTTTGCTGTTTTAACATGAGCTCTTATGGGGATCTGAGAGATCTGACGAAATTTTAAAATTGTGAGAAAATTAACTGTTGAACATGCTTTTAAAAAACGTTTCTTTTGGTAGCTAGCATTTCGAAGAATCAACGTGCAAATTGAAGGAAATCTACCGTTTCAAATGGGAGAGTTTTGTAAAATTATAAGCCTAAATCAGTCCAAAGGGAGACGTTCACACGCTTTCTTCGGCAACACCGCGCTTCATTCAAATCGAGTGACAGTTCGTACATTCCTTTAGATCTTCTGGGATCAATTATGATATCATCACTCCTGGAGAACATTACGATTGATAGTAACCAGATATCCAGAAACTCTAATTTTATAGATAAAACGTTTAATGCGATCTGAATGAAATTTTAATTCAATTAATATTCCCAATTACTTATTTTGATACTACTCCCTGAGGAAATGGGCGGTCTTGAGAGTTTATAGATTTTTTTAAACATTCAGTACCGTATTATTATTTTGTTTTGTGCCGTACGTCAATTTCTTGCTTCTGAACAATAATTATTTATTCAATTATTCGAAAGTTATTCATATTCTCTTTTTTATGGTGGAGATATGGTGGATTGTCATTGTCTTTTGCACCACAGATGCTTACATAGAACTCAAAGCAACCATCTTTAGCATAAATCAGCACCTCAAACGGTATTGCTACTGAGTGGGCATTCAATTCAGACAGAAATAGACTTTGCAGTGGCTTCAAATGTGTTGCAATGATAAAATACTGTTTTGCTGGTGTCAATAAAATGCTGAGGTTCAGCTGGGGTTAAATAAAACATTTTATGCAATGTTATGGTAACCATTCAATGTATAGGTGAATGCAAAGCTGGATTTCCTCCTAGCAAAATTAGACTAGGGACTCCCATCCTCGTGTTCGTTTTGTAAAATAAATATTAAAAACTTCATAAAATGTTTTTATTTGAATAAGCATTAATCAAATAGTTTACTGAACAACAATGTTTGATTTTGAAAATAAATTGAATGGAACAATAAGAAACCAAACATGTATTTGTAAATGATAAATTTAATAAGCAATTTCTATTTTGAAAGCAATTTGTTAATTTACATCTGGATTGGAACAAGAATTTATTCTATCATAATTAGTGTTTTTTAAATTTATTCATAATTAGTTTTAAAGATTTTTCTGAATGAGTGCCCAGTATTATTTTGTACATGAAGGCCTATAGTATTTAAATCCGCTTGGGCAAATTTAATAATTACATTTATAATTAATAATTACATTTTATTGAAATTGTAAGAGGAAAAATATATCCAGCCTTTGGTAATTTTAATATTTTAATAGAAACTCCTTTTCTCTTCAGCGCTATATTTTATCTAATTGTTTGCATTTCCCGAACAATAATAATGCATTTTGAATGTTTCTCATTTTATTTTCAAAACATTTAAACTTTTTTCATTTTGAGTGCAACATCAAGACAAACAATTACAAAAGACTATGCCACTGAGAAATCTCTTTTGAATATTTTATCTCCAACAATAGTATAATTTTATTATTGAAGGTCTCAATAATACAGATCTCAGAATTATCTGATACAGTATTTTCATGTTATCATCTTTAACATGATGTGTACTTTACACAATAATTTGCATCTAAATCAATATCATAACATGATATAAAATTATGTTGAAAACCAGCAAATAGTTTCTATGAATTATATAACCGCACCGCCGGAAATAATACGGCACATTGCAATTGCTAAAATAGTTATAAAATTTCAATCAAAACTATTGAAACATTAAAAAATGATCATGAAGTTTAATTAACTAAGCAAAAATTAAATAGGGGAATAACAGAAAAATGTATTGTGATAAGAAGGATAATAAGGAGCAGTAGAAGTTAATGATTACATTGTCTGTCAAGTAAAATATAAAGCTTTATACAATGTTGGAGGGAAGTAAACTTTTGATCTTGTTAAGCAATCGAATAATCTAAGGTTTGCCCTACCATTGGTTCAGGTAATTCAAGAAATAAAAATGAGAAAGAAACAAACATTGAAAAAATATTTGAAAACTTTTTATTACGTAATTTTTCTCGTAATAATGGGGGAATTATTTCGTTTTCTCTCAAATTCCGCCTTGGAAATAAATTTTCTGCCAATTTGCTTAGATTGCGATATTTTCCGCGTGTCGACCAGGCAACGAACAGTATTCATCAACGAGTTAGAGATATATAGAGTGGCAATAGCACCGCCATCTTTGAAACAGTAGAGCCACTGTCCGCCATGTTTAAAGGTGTCAACCTTTGCGCGGGATTTCAAAATTTCTTCGCATGCAATGCACTGACATGAATACGATCTTTCACCGTACGTCTATTGAAATTAAAATAATTTGTTTAATTATTTAAATTATATTCATTTTCAAAATTAAATGTAAACAAAATTGAGTTTATATATCAATTAGGATACAATATAGTTATATCATAGACTTAGGAGGTTCATTACTCTATGGTTATACACATAAGTGAAAGAAGTGAACATTTATTAATTTATTTTCTCTATGTTTTTGGTGAATAAGTTTAAGTTTCTAATTAATTGGAGGAGTTTGTGCTGTAGCAATTAACACACCGGAAACTATTCTTCTCACTGAAATAAAAATTGGTATGGGGGTAATATTTATACACAAGGTATATTTAAGGTTTCACAAAAAATTTCCGGATATTAATAAAAATAAGGCTAATAAGAGAATACATAATAGTAAATAAGGTAAGTATGTTCAGAATGAAAATACACAAGTTTTTCATGAGTTTACATTAGGATAGTTTTATTGACCTTTAAATAAAATTAATTTTGTAAACATCTGTCTCACATTCTTCCCTTTTATCTCTGCAGATTTCTTTTTACAAACATAGTGCATGCATGTAAAATAATGCTTCAAAATTAATTTTACAAGAGAAGCAATATAAGAGATTTCATCTGCCCCCGTAGCTGTAAACATATGATTACAGTCAAATAATAAGCAATCCAATGGCATTGACATCACTTCAGTATGAAATTTTAGCACTCTGTTCTTCTGATTTCTTACTAAAATTGCCTCATTTCTTCTGAAAAGTTGTCCAGCAATCTTACAGATTTTTATCACTCCCTGTGAAGGATTCACAACGGAAGTATTGACATCTTTCAATGCCATTAATTTTGATTTTCTTTCCCTTTTGTTTTGAAACAGAGCATCCAAACATGCAGCACGTTTAATTTTTTTTAAATTCCATACACAATACTCCCTGCAATGTATTCGACAACATTTTCAACAAAGACTGAGCATCTAATACCCTGGATTGTAATAGTCATGGTCATCTACTCTTATTCAAGTGCTTACATTTTCAAAAGTCTGACCCTCCTGAGTAAGCATTTCACTATCAAAAAATGTGCTATTGCCATTCTCAGATGGCATGACCGGTGCAATTAAATATTTCCTATACGCCGCATGGAATTGTATAGCATTGGGATTAGTTCTGTGACCACCTCTTGTTCGTAAAGAACTAAAAAATAATTCCAAATGGTCTTGGCTAAGCCTGCGAGTTAATAGATATTTAAGCTTTGGATTATCATCCCATACATAATTTCCTGCAATACCTTTAATGGTTAACAGGTCATTGACAAATACATACAATGGCATCTTTCTGGATGATGTCCACACAGATGAGCCATCAGCAAATTTTAAATTTTTGAAGTAAACAATGCACTCATCAATTTGACTGCACACTGCATATTTGTTTCTCTTAGAAATGGAGGCATTTGTCCTTTTACCCACTGTATGACAACTATTTAATAAGTCAAATGTTAAATCAGATGTTTTATGAACTTCACTGTACTCTTACAACACAAATTCATTCATCCCAATATTTTTGCAAAACAACATTGATTTAGCCACTGACAGGCTGAGCGTCTGAGATGCTAAACCACCTTTCATTTTCTGTGTTTCGTACAGTAAATGCTGTCTTCATAATTTATTTGCAGCATGCAACCCTTCTTTTTCTTGAACATTTGTTTATTTTCAAAATACTCCCACTTAACATCACTGAAATTTCCTGCAGTACCATCAATAAGAATTGTTTTCTGTTAGAAGAGTACGGGTTAACTTCAGCATGTGTGCAGCATAAAAAAACGGAATAGTTGAATTTTAACCTGTGGCTTCGTACTCGAGAACAATTAAGCAACTAAACACACCGAAGAAAGGTAAAGTAGAGAAGTAAAGAGTTGATTATCTCAGTTCAAAACACTCTAACACCTTGAAACATGGCCGCCATATTTCACGAATATCACGCTAGGAGCGCTGAAATACAGGTGTTTGCCTCTCTATGTATCTCTAACTCGTTGGGGCAGATGGACATCCAATAGCGAAGACACCGGTAAATTTGAAATAAACAAGCTACGCTGCTACTTTAAAATTTCATTCCCATAATAAAGCCTTAATTTATCAAAAAATTCACAATAATAATTTTAAGAATTTGATGGAAGAATAAAGTCAAATTAGGGTACCAAAATTTAGTATTTTTTCAACATATTGATATTACACAATTTCAATAGAATTGACAATTTTGTTTTACACAAGGCAATAAGCACAAATGCAAATTTACTACCTTGTAGACATGCCAAATTAATGTGAATACTACATTATTACAGAGAAATATGCATTAACCTACAGTGTTGAAACAGTATTGAAAAGAACCAATACCAACAGTGTTGAAAAGAACGAAAGAAAAACATTACTGCACATTTTTCCAGGAATAACAAGTAGTTATGGTACAAGCAGAGAGTATATATCAGAGACAAGCAGAGAGTACATATCAGTCAACGTTAAACGGAAAGCCCTTATTTTCGTGGAGGGGAGAAATTCGAATCTCCCACCCCAACAGAAACAACGAATAAGAAAGAGGCAGCCATATTTGACCCCCGCCAGCCAATAAGCGTCGAAAGGCAGTAAACCAATTGAAATGGAGGACGGACGTGAACCGGGCTATTTGAAATTACATTATTTAGTAAATTTTCAATATATGGCGGACATGGTTATGTACTAAATAAAATGATTTTGACATAAAAATGAATGCATAAAAAGTAATGTAGAAGTCAGTAATTCTTAAAGGATATGTAATTGTGAGGAAGTGAAGTAAATTGTAATGATAGGAAGTGAAAATTAAAAAAAGGTATTTTACATAAATAATATTTATTTGTAAAATTCGTACATATACAAAAAATAACAATATACATGAAAAAATCCTGTTATGTGAAACAAAGGAACAAATCCTGGACAATCATCATTTGTGATACTATCATTATACTAAATATCACTGCTGCTAAACAAAACAAAAATAATAATAAATTTGTCACATAAATACAACATACGCCCATGCATGACAAGTCAGGATATATATACAAGCATACAATACATAATAGAGATCATTCTAAAAATTGAATATAAGACATAAATTAAATGTAAAATTCAATTCTTGTATTAAATATAATATCATGGAAAGGTAATTAATTTTATACATGGTAGAGTAAGAAGACTAAATTCAAATATCAATAATAATAATAAAAAAAATTCTTCATAGATTCGTGCCTAGGCTGGGTCAGTCCTTTATATCCAACAACCAGTTTAGGTGCTTTGAAAATGTGCAACAGAAAATGCAAAAATTATTAGTACTGGTTTATATTGATGTAGGTACGTGTTATATAACTAAATATAAAAATGCAAACACATACTTAAAATTATATGATTCCTAAAACAAAAAATTATATGATTCCTAAAACTTATTTGATGGTGGGAATGGATGAATATGAAAATATTAAATAATGCAGTTAAACTTTTTTAAACAGAAGCTCAAGGGACCAGACTTTTTGCCTGTCTCTGTAGGTCAGTCAGTAGTTGGTGGGGGTTCGTCAGTCCTTGATGGTCGATGTGGATTGCTCCGATTTGCGGTCTTTTTGTTGGTTGGCGTTGGGTCTCAGTCGTGGTTGGCTCTTGGTCTGTGGTTGTCTGGTCCATTGTTTGTGGGGCGTTCGTGGTCAGCGGTGCATACCGGTTGTCTACTGTAACTGCTGGTGGGTCTTTAGTTACAGGGGTCTTGCAGGCGTGTCTCTTGTCGGGCTTTCGGAATCCGTCGTTGTCAGTGATGGGTTGGTTTGATGTTGGGAGTAATTGGGAGGGGTTGGGGTTGTGGAGAGCTAGGAACGAGTTGGGTGGGAGTCCTGCGGGATGGTGGGGGATTGTCACACCGCCGGCACCACTCACCGCCTTGCTGAGATCTGCCTTCTTGGCCGACGTGGGCGAGTTGTCTCTACTGGTCTTCCTGGTGGAACTGGAAGCTCGTTTGTGTTTTTTGGGCCGCAGCCCGGCGTCGTGTTGGAGCGACATCCAGATGGTGTTGGGTTGTCCGGTGCCGTCCATTTCTTCTTCGCTTCCCGCTTGTGAACTCATTCCTTCTGAGTCCATTGCTCTCGAAGAGCAATGGCCCCTAGGCTGCTGTTCACTTTCTGCTCCTTCGGGAATCTAGCAGTTGTTGCACAAGTAGGATAAACCTTGGCTGCGATGCTCGTCTAGAGAAAACGTTCGAATTTCGTCATGCTCTTCGATGCGTCTTCCTCCAACACGGCACTGCTAGTGAACACGTTACACACGTTGCTAAATTATTGATATTATTGTGTTATTTTTCCATATATCACATGTTTGCACACCATTCATAATTTAATGGTTCAATTTGGTATTTTCCTTGCTAAAATTCATATATGTTAAATAAATATTGATTGTTACTTTAAAGTTCGATATCTAATTTTTCTCCACCGTAGTAATCTCATTAACAAGGAAAACCCCTTGACCCGTTTCCTGCATGCTGATTTCTCAGTTATTCACTCTTCGGTAAAATCCAAGTGCCATCTATTGAGAAGTTCAATGTTACTTCGTGCATTGCCAGAAGATGGCCAGTGCAGTTTATTATTGCCATTTCTTGGCGGGCGACCGTATTTCATTAATATTTATTTATTTTCCTCTCTCCACTTTTTACAACTACTGTAACATAATGTATGTCAACTATTGTATAATACGGTGCGAACTACTGTGGACACGTGAAATTTCCGACTTTTGCATATTTTTCCTTACTCAATTCTATCGATTTTTTAGTTTTATATATATTTCTTGACAAGTTATAAGATTTTGAAGAGAATGATGCAAATTATATTTGTGAAGACAGATTTTGAGAACAGTTTTGAAGATTGTTAGACATGTTGAAATACTCGAGTCAATATTAAGGGTGCCAACTAAGGTGCTCTTGTGGCTCAGTGGCGAAATCGCTTGCCTTTTTCCACTGAGATTCCAGGTTTGATTCCCGAAGAGTCCCCGTAGAACCTCATGTGAAATTTGTTACGACAAAACGAGTTTGCCTACTCTATAGGTCCAACCACTGTGGAGTGTCCTAAACCTTAGCCCTATCCTTTTTCCGTCCCAATTCTGGGTAGTGACGCGTACGCGGAGATGCTACCTGGCGGTCCTCTTGACAACAGACTACGACGAGAGGTATTAGTAAAGGAGGATCACTCGTGATAATAATAAGCGCACTAAATTAATGGAGGATTACGACCCCCAAAGAGCTTAAAGACGCGTTGCGTCTATGTACACGCCACAAACTAAATGGATGCATTTCTCGTGGCACGCTTTGGGGTGTTTAGTTCATGCCCACTGTTGGTACGTGACATAGCCAAAGCCCTCCTCTCCCCGCAAACCGCTGCGGAATATCAAGAAAACGTGCGCGTATAGTAAGTCAACATTGCACTCATTTCTGTTGAAAGATCGCCTTTCGACGCTATTGGCTGGCGAGAAGGTCGATAATGGTTGCTGCTACCGGAGTTGGCTCCCTATCAATGAAAATAAGGGCCTCTGAAGGAGACCAAGGTTTGTAATCAATAAATTAAGTATAGATTGTAAAATATGACTTCCAAATCTCTTTCCTTCTAACAAACTAAGTATATAAATTTGGTAGGCATGGAATTTAAAAATGGAATGAGGTATCATATTTCATCATAAGAATAATCTGACACGAAGCATGAATGATACCTCTAATCTTATGGCAAATGATTTAGAAATCAGTGCCGGAACAAACAATATTGAACCAAGCATTATTATTATTATTATTATCATTATTATTATTATTATTATTATTATTATTATTATTATTATTATTATTATTATTATTATTATTGTAGTTGATAAAAGAAAGAGAGGCAAACAATAGCCTTTAGAATCTTCTTACTAATCAAACATATCTTCTTCACACCAGATGTCAAACTTAACCAAGCTTCTTCAAATGATCGGAGTTTGAGACTGTTAATTGTGAATTGTGGTAACCGTCTCTTCGGCTATTGAACTGTGATAAAATAATGAGTATATACTGTCTGCATTTGATAGTATATTGATGTAAAGTAGTAATAATATCAATGCATTTAATTTAAATATTGTTTTCACCAAGAAAATATTAGCAAAATGGTTGAGAATGCTGATTTTTAGTTTTTGATTGAAAAATGACAAAAATATTGTTTACTATTTTTATTTTCTGTATTTGTTCGAATGATGTTACATGCTACTGTAAGAAAGTAGAACAAACACACTTTCTAAAAGTACTTTAATTTCTTTCTCTAAGTAATATGTCTCTGCAGACCGAATTACTGTTGGGATAATTGATCCGCCTGTCTCTTTGGAACCAGAAGGATAGGATAGGTTCTTTTACCTTGGGACTCGGATAGGTCCTAAAGATAGTACAGCCAAAATATATTATTTTTTTCAAGAAATTAATTATTAGTAGGACTTATTTAGCATTTGACTTGTTGCCTATGTAATGTTAGTGTCTAATACAGGTGCGCCAGAGAAACTTATTTGAAAAAATTCCCGCGCGGTGAGTTGGGCGGTTAGAGGGGCG
>BOPP01000216.1:1812366-1847150 GCA_017312745.1 Gryllus bimaculatus
CCCCCTGTGGCCTACTCCAACAACGTGACCAGACAATGAGTTAAGAATATTTGTTTGTTTTTCATCACTTTGAACACGGGGTCTATGAAACATGAGCAAGCACACGGTTAATGTTTCTTCTGCTTCACATGTTCATCCGATCATCTTTGGACCCGAGTACATGATTTTCAAGAAGTGAGGGGAAGAATAAGTTTGACAATTTATGAAGGACCAGAGGTAATAGAAGCTCATAGCATTGTTTGTAAGAAAGATGATTCCAGTAACATAGTATATTGCGACCTCACATCTGAAATATTCAGTTTTGACTTAAATATATTAGAATGTAAGGAAATTTGTAGTAAAGCTAAAATATTTTAAAATATGTAAAAACAAATAGTTCTATTTCATTCATAATGTATTGTAAACTCTAAAAAATATTTTTGAATGCAACTATCTTATTCCAGTAAATATATGTATTTACATGAAAATCCGTTCCCTAATTATTAAATTGTTACATGGATTAAGAACATGAAAATGTTAGAGGAAAAAAACAAAAAAACTTAGTGAGATAAAGGTTAATTATTAAAATGGAGGCAGAGATTAAGAGTGGAAATTCTATTCAGTCGAGAAATTTCTTGTCTATTGTCAAATAGTTTTAGAGCTAGATGATGGAATGCATTTCCAGATGTTGGTGATATTTTAAGCTAATTTCTTGTATCTTTTTTCTTGAACTGTTGCTATATTGAGGTCTTGGTGTAGTGCAGTATTATCAGGGTGCAGATGATATTCTTAAAAGTTTAGATTGAAATATTTATAGAATTGACAAATTAGTTTTGCCCATAGTGCTCCAGATCATTTCGTAACTAAAATGGTTTTATAAATTATTAATTTATTGTCAAGCGATAATTTTAATTTGTGTTCAATGGACCCAAAGAATTTTCTCAGTTGTAACTGTAACTGTTGTTTTTTTTGTTTTGTTTTGTTTTGTTTCTGTTGATCATAATAGGGAGGCAAGTTTCTTTCCTAATGTTATATGTGCAGATTTACTTTCGTTTATCTTGATTCCCCCTTGCTGTACCAATCTTCATGTGCAGAACGGTGATCTTGAAGTTTTTCTGATGCTTCTTGAGAATCGTCAGAAGCCAATATAGCCG
The DNA here is from genome assembly GCA_017312745.1 of Gryllus bimaculatus. Taxonomy (NCBI): domain Eukaryota; kingdom Metazoa; phylum Arthropoda; class Insecta; order Orthoptera; family Gryllidae; genus Gryllus; species Gryllus bimaculatus. The sequence goes on from BOPP01000216.1 coordinate 1,813,500, forward strand.
TTTCATCTGCTGTAAATAACAAATTTAGTGCTGATTCAAGAACACTTCCTTGAGGCACTCTGAATTTTATAGGAAGGAGGTCTGAGATTTCGTTTTGGTATTGTATTTGGAAGTAACAATTTGAAAGATACGATTGGAAAATATTGAAAAATGACTGGGATAGGTAGCATTTAAGTTTACACAGGAGGCCTTTGTGCCATACCTTATTGAAGGCCTGAAGGATATCAAGAAAGGCAGCAGAACAATGGTGTTTTGAAAGTTGCTTTCTATATGCGATGTTATCCTGTTTATTTGTTTTGTGGTAGAGTGTTGCTGATGAAATCCAAATTGATGGTTTGGTAAGATGTTGCTGTTGCATGATAAGTAAGGATGTAGTTTTGTGATCAAGTAGTTTCTCAAATACCTTAGAGAGTATTGGAGAAAGCTAATAGGACGGTAAGACAAAGCTTCATGGGAAGATTTACCAGGTTTTAGGAATACTATAATTTTGGGTACTTTCCACTGAATGGGATAATGTCCAATGCGAATAATACTATTGAAGAGCACTGTGATAAATGCAATTCCTTTGCGAGGTAGTTCTTTTAGTAACTGACCAGTCATAAGGTCATAGCCTGGAGCTTTCTTGCAGAAATTGTCATTCTTTATCACTTTAAGTATTACTTTAGGAGTGAAGAATTTTATAGGAAGTGCCTATTGTGCTGGTGAATCAGGATATTCTTGAATTTCCTCATCTTCATCATTTGTTGGTGGGATGCTTTGAAAAACTTCAACAAAATGATGTCCAAGAACTTAAAAGTATTTCTGCCTGTTTCATGTTTGTTTCTAATTGTTGATTCAGCTTCATACAGTTGTTTTAGACTTCTCATAGCTTTAAATAGAGAACAATCAGAGGTCTCTGTTGGTGAGAGGCTAGAGGTGTTATCTTGAAATTTACTGTTGTTATAGTTTTTTAGAAGTTTATCTACACACCTATGATAGTCACTGTTAGTACTGAATTACTTTACACCCCGCTCCTTTCATTCTTACTAATAGAAAAACTAACTGGTTTGAACACCAATGATGGATATCCCACAACACTAGAACTAGATAGTAAAATAATTTTTAACATATTGAGACGTGCTAATCCTTTTCTACTTGAAGAGGGAACAATTCATTATAGAACTTTGGGGGAACAGTGATCAATAATTTTTTTCTTAGGTTATCCTCAACCCCGTAGTGAGATACGTAATGAATGTGACACAATATGGATGTAGGGTAAAAATTGAAAGTGATAACTTGCTTGCTAGAAGAGTGCTGCTACAGACAATGCATTGTCAGGATATATAACCCAGTAGAAGTGAGAAAGGCAGGGACTGGTTGAGTAGTCATTGAAGCTTTTACTAAAATTGTTTAGTTTCTACGCAGAAAGAAATGAAGACTACAGAATAAACTGAAGGAATGTTACATTTGGTTACATTATAAGTAACAGAAAATTATATGTTAAAATTAGGATGGAATGTGTTTTTTTATATTTCTTAACCAATGTTAATTATGCTTAAAAGTATACAAGTGCTGTTGTAGCTCCCCTGTTTTGTTGCTGTATGATTTAATTATGTTTTTCTCTGCAGGAGGAGTTGGAGCCTCCACTTGCTGTGTTTGTTCAGCCACTGGAGGAGCAAGAAGGAGTTTGTATTGAAGAAACAAAGGTAATGCTTTCATGTAAGCCTACTTTGACAGTATGATTTTTTAATAAAAAGAAGCATTGGGCGGTGACATGTTAAACTCCACCCTAAATGTCTTTATTGTTCATAGAAAGGTTTTCTTAGTTATGTGTTTCAATGATTCTTGACATAATGAGAAATGCTGGAAGCTTGCCATCATGATGCGAGTGTATATTAGTACTGAAAGACAGAAATAAGACTCATATTAGGAGTACTAGTTAATTTGCAAAGTATCTGGACATTGTCAGTAAAGATGTAGAGTGATCAGAAGTAATAGAATGGTTTTGGATTTTGTCTTGCTAAAGTAGGTATCGGTCACAGAATTCTGGCTAATGTAAAATTATTGTCCGGCTTTGAAGCAACTTATAAGTTCAGATATTGACTGGTTTATGTGTTAATTTATCAAATGTTAGTAACTTTTAACCCACAGTTAAGGTCCAAAACTTTATGAATAAACACCTTATTGACCTATTTTTCTTTTTATATAAACTACATATGGTTACATTACATAACTCCATCTTCAAAATTCTGAAATACACACATCAATATAAACAAGTTGTACTCACAAAGGTTACACAATTCATTATCAACATATTCTTTAAAAGACATACATACTTTATACATTTGTAAATCTTAACTTAACACGAACCCCTGTTTCCAAGTCATATTTTCTTGTAGAATTCACTAGAAATACATTTACTTGATTGGAGTAAGAAGTGATCTACACAGTCTAATATACATTTATCTTGCAATGAGAAAATTCATATTACAAACACACATTGTTTGGATGTCTTCATATTAGAAATTACATTATCTTAAAACTCAATTTCATAAAATTTGAAAGCAGTTCTTGGTGTATTGTACTATAATTGTTAAAGCTCATTAGACGTGTTACATCATTATGATTTTTTATAATTTATTAAAACATAATGTATGAATGTGAGTGCAACTACAACAATAGGTACAAATAAGCACATTATTTTCTAACCTTTGCTTACTGCCAACTGTTCAGAGCTGAAATTGGAACAGGACTGGATCATAAGTCTGCGCAAGGTATGGCGATATGGATAGTGTAATGGGACGGGAGGAGAGGGGTGAAAGGTAGGAGTTTTTCACTGCTGTGCTGCAGACATTATCGTAGCAAATCATAAATGTGCTCACTTTGGTTTTTGTATTCATAGTCTGTAAGTCAATATTTAAGGTTTCAAGACACAAGTCTTCATTAATAATTATTCTTCTGTTCTAATATTGATGGATTATTAAAGTCTATGTGGTGAGATGTCTCGATACTGTTTCGTAACAGAGTTATGTCTGTAGGAAGGCTGTTTAATATTGTTCATGTGGTCATGTGTCCTATCCCTTACTTTGCTAGATGTTTGCCCTATGTACATGTACGAGCACTGTTTGCAATGAAGTTTATAAACCAACTTGGACCTCTTGGGATAATGTCTTTCTTATGAGAGATGAAACTTTTTTAATTATTGATGCTATTTTACACACACATTCCACATCTCTGCTTTAGAGTCTGCTATAAAGTCTGTTTTAGTCTGCTTTAATGACAAAAACTTGAATGAAAATATTAAAACAATTATATTAGCATATGTACCACAAGTAAATACAAGTTTAAACCGGACTCTTAATCATAGGAGGAGAAGGAGAAAAAACAACAATAATGGCAGTTTATTTATTTACTTCTGTGGACTCAACAACTTGAGAATAACCAATCCTTATTTCAAGCGTGAAGTAAAACATAAATTCACATGTAAGCAAGAGGAACAAGATCTATAATAGACTATATCATAGTGATTAAGTGGCGTAACACCATCGTTCTTGAACGTGCACCGGGCTGCGAGCCACTCAGGTACAAGTGTGAGAACGCAGTCTAAAGGGAAGTTCGGTTTGTGCACAAGAGCGCTGTCCCGAATGCTGTGAGCAAAGGCGTGGGTTGCATTTGCACATGGAGTTTTGTTGCGAGTGGACTTTGTGACGAGCCAGGCGGTATTTTGAAATGGCCGATCCTCGTTGCTGGAGCCGGAGGTGAGGGAGTTTCTTCCCATGTGTAGAGAGTGCCCTAGCCTATGGGAGCTTAAATGTTCTGTGTACACAAATACAAATTTAAAAAATGAGTAACTTTTTGTAAGATAATTTTACCGGAAACAGATTGGGAGTTTGTTTCAAAGCAAATCCAAAGTCTGCGAGGGGCTGTTCACGAAGAACTTAGGAAAGTGAAGGAACGCAGGAGAAGTGGAGCTGCGACAGAAGAAATTTATACACCAAATTTATGGTATTTTGACTTGCTCCTTTTTACAAAGGAGCGAGAAGAATCTGCAGAAAGTGCAGAGATGACCTGGAATGGTTAGGAAGCCAACAAGCAAACCAGGACGTAATGGAAGAGGTTGAAGAGAGCCAGCATGCTCTGGCAAGTTTACTTTATTTGCTTTAAAACAGTACAACGCTTTTTAAGTTAAGGAGTATATTAGGCTTTTCCTGCCCTTGATATTTGGTCCTGCCATTCTGTAAGGTGAATTTTGCACAGCTCTCTTTGCTTCACAACATAACATATTTTTCCTCATTTAAATTGTTTGCTGAATGAAAAATTGTATATCTTGATTATATTCTAAAAGTTTCTCTACAATGTGATACATGAGCATAAGTAGTCTGTAAATAAAAATTATTTTATTTTAATCTAAATGTTTCTGAGCAGATGGCTTTAAAATAGGTTTATTAAGTGAGAAAGCAGTTTCAAGAAATACATTCAAATCTTTTATGTTCTTATTTCTTGGCAGAGATAATTTTCCATTTTTCAATGCTTGGTAAAATTGTATGTGTTCAGGCACTTCTGTCATTCTTTCTGCGTCACCTAAAACTACAATTATAAATTTGTAAGTTGAGAAGTCATGTTTTGTTATAATACAGTAAATTATATGTCTGTTAAAAACTATTTGGGTACTTATTAAAAAGACTTGTAATGAGATGAAATATACCAACATGTGAATAAAAAACTAGTTTTGAGCTATTACAATCAAAATATAAGTTTATATAATATCTTTGCTTAATTTGTTTATTAAACGTCATGTCAGTTGTGCTAAGAAATATTTGGACTGTAAAACTGTGACATATTCATTAATATACAAAACAAATGTTCTCACAATTTCATATACATTGAATATAAATTGGTATGTGACTAAGCAACATACCAATAATTGGTATGTCACTAGGCAATATAACAGAAATATTCCTTTTTGCATAAGGGCATATTCCTTTTTGCTAAAAAAAAAGGGCATTTCCCTATAACAGAAATGCCCTTTTTAAAGTTGTAATTACAATTTTAATTTATATTCAATGTATATGAAATTGTGAGAACATTGGTTTTGCATATTAATGAATATTTCACGTTTTTACAGTCCGAATATTTCTTAGCACAACTGGCATGCCGTTTAATAAACAAATAAGCAAAGATATTGTATAAACTTCTATTTTTGTTGTAATAGCCCGAAACTAGTTTCATTCTCATTCAGTGTTATAAATTGCTATAAATTTGGCACCTTATTAACCTAAATGATGGCAGGGTGATTTTTTAAATTTGCTTTTCTATCATAATTTAATTTTTTGAATAATATCTTTTTAATATCTAATTTGCATCTTGCAACTTCTGAGGAAATTCAATTACATATTATTTACAGATCAACACAGCTGAGAACCATTTTAAACCCCAGCCCAATTCAAACCCCAGTGAGGAAGAGGAGGAAGCAGCAAACGGTTGCCAAAGAATCTTTAAAGATGATGAGGCTGTGTCAAGAGACCCTTACTAAAACTGGGGAATTTGATAGGGCAGGGCTAAATGTGTTCCAGAAATTAAACAGATTGGACCCAGACCAACCAATTTATGCCATAGCCTTCATACATGAGGTATTGAAGGAAGGTCTCTTGGGTAACTGGGAACCTAATTCCCATTTTTCTGCTCAAGAGAGTAAGCAATGCTGAGAGTGGTAGTTTTGTGATGGAAACATATGACAAAGTCACCAGCTTTGTAAACTGAATTAAATAAATAAAACAAATATAGTTTTATAATATATTATCATGTATTTCTTCCTTACAAATTTATCTTCATGTATCCAATTTATGTTCTCCCACATAAATTACCTTGCATGCATCGGGAATGAACAGAGCCTTTCAGAGTTAAATGATAGGTCTATAAAATATATTTTGATATGACAGTGATATCCTTGAATACTGAAGCAAATGAAACCAAGTATTATTTTAAAAACAATTATTTTATTGTGATTTGTGTTATTTTATTGTTTGTTTATTGGCATCGACCTACTCAAAAAAGAATGTTTTTGACATGTGGCTGCCTTGTCAGGTGGGGTAATCAAGCTGTTATAACAGTATTAAATCTTAACATTAATTTTTGATTTGAATGTATTCCAGTTTGTGATTTTTTAATGGTTTTTCCTTTGTCTCGGGTAAAACTTATGTTTCTTACTTACATATTTATAAACCAGTTAATTTTATTGTAATCCTGCAGGTTTTATTGCAATTTGTAATTCTAATTTTAAAACTTGCTTTTCTTTTGCATGTGTTAAGTTTTACAAAGCAAAATTCCTTATAACTGCCTGATGAGACCACATTGATGCAAAATTTTATTTTAAGAGTGATGCCAATAAAATAATTGGTTTGCCTTTAACATTAAAGGATACCAGTGTCTTGCAATGGTGTCCTATTGCTAGATTTTAAAAAAAATCAACATTAAAAACTGGTAGGAACAGGAAAGATAGATCTCTGCAAAAATAATTTTTCACCACCTTCAGGATTCTGTAACTCAAAAAAATTGAAAGCCTACAAGGGACCTTTCACGAGGAAACGCTCTGGGGAGGGACAGCAGGAGATGTGGTGGTGTGGACTTGGAAGTTCATGAGCCTAGCTTGTGGTACTACAAACTCTTGTTCACGAACAAGCAGGAGGGACAGTGATAGTTTATCCAATATGGACGTACTACGCATGTCGCTCATGGACGAAAAAAAACAAACAAAAATACAAGCCTCTAGAGGCAAGTGTGCTTTATTTGCATTAAAGTGTACAAAGCTTGAAATGCATAAATCAATCTTTACCTGCCCTCAACATTTTATCCTGCCATGCAACTCTCCCATCCGGCACAAAATACTGTTTGTATGCATCATGATTATGTTTAGCTGTAGCACTAGAGTTTCATGATGTTGCACAATGCAAGTCTGTCAGTGCAATAGTCTTATTCTTCCAATCACCCCAATGCATTGTACAACTGGAAACGTCTCCTCTATCAGTACTCGTGCTAGAAGTGTAACCATTGCAATGTTTTCTTAAATATTTATGCAGTGTGCAAATTGCCCACACCTCAAATCTTATATTTTGTACCTTCAAATTTATTCACATATGCAAAATTCTGAATCTTTACGAGATTATCCCAAATGCATTTTCAACAACAATTTTACCATAGGATACTCTGTAATTGAAGATTCTTTTATTGTAATCCAAGTCCCTCTGAGCAAACAGCTTTAAAATATCCTCGTAAAGAGTAAAAGCTCTCAGAAAAACATAGTTCAAATTGTTGATGTTTAAATTTTTCTCTGGAAGATTTAACTTAACATTTTTTAGGCCTTGTTAAAAGTTTGTCTTCCAACACTCCTGTATTTGCTATTCTTTCATTATTTCCCACATCTACAAAAATGAACTCATAATGAGAGTTCACAAACGCCAATAACACAATGCTATAAAATTATCTCAATGCCTCCTGAGTGATCCAATGGTGTGATGCGCAAATGTTTTCCATCCACGGCTCCTCTGTAGTTAGGAAACTACCATCTATGAAGGAATCCATTGGCAATTTCAACCCAGTCTTCCTCATGTTTTGGAAACTGGTATGTAGAGTAATGCAAATAATACATTAATTTTACACAAAACATTACAGATATTTGTATTATATTAATAGTCTTTACATCACAAATGTTTCCTATTTTATTGTCCATTTAAAATGAGGGGAAGGTGCCAATAATTATGATTATGGAAGTATAATTTATTAAATTGTTCAATATACTCCTACCATTATTTAGATTTTTTTACAGTAGAGGTAATTAATTTCTTATTTGTGTTCATTATCACAGACAGACATTTGTGGCTAGAAGTATGGAAGTTTAATATCACTCAGCTAATAAGACTTTATATTTGGTTGGTATTTAAGTAAGCGGTGTAACTGAAATGAAATTAAAAATAAAATATTTTTTCGTGTTACAATTATCATTCATTTATAATTATTTGTGAGAACATTTAATGTTCATAAAGCAGTTTTATAGTTAAAATATTTGGCAATGGAATTGTAGTGACATTTAGTAAAGAAGTTAAGCAAATAAATAACAAACTTATACCATTCTTGTCTTCTTTTAATGCATCCTATGTTCAAAGCTTCTTTGTTTACCCAATGTTTAATTAGTAGGTAATGGGCTTTTTTGTTAATTTAAAAACAAGTGTGAGCATTTTATTATTTAAAATGAAGGCAGGCTATAAAAAGGGCTGAAAGAGGAAAACTTCACGAAAATTAGCAAAAAGGGTTCTGATTTTAACTCTTAATTTAAAAAAAAAAGTTTAAAACTAGTCTGAGAAGTTTCTAGATCATAATTAGGAAATTGTTCTTTAAAAAACTGTAATAAATGTGTTTCTGACTCGCTTTCATGAATCCTATCCTTAGGACATCGTACAGTGCCTTGCATGTCTCTGCAATGATTCCACTTGGTGCTGGAGCAGAGATTCCAGACTACACCCTGTAGCTAAGAATCGCTAAGTAGCAATTAGCCTTTTTTCAGGAAAAATACTTTCTCTCATCACTAAATTTAAAAGTTCATCAAAGTCTGTCGAGTCCATCCTTAAATAATTCTTGAAGTCATCAGGAGAGTTCTCCTTTAATTTTCTGAACAGCAGCATGTGATCATATTTTTGTGTAACTTTTTACCCAAACTGCGTTTTTCTTTTTCATTCCCTCTTGGTACAGTGCTGTAGCACTAATTCCAAGAACTGCTATAATTTCTTTCAACATTTCTGAAGCTAATCAAAAAAATAGTAATCTTATTTTGAGGTTTGTACACAAAGCTTCAATTGTATCTAAATAAACCAGTAGTAAACAAATTATTGAAGTATATTAAGAATAATAGAAGTCTCAGTATGTATTATTAATGTATAACAATAACAATAAAAGTTTTTGAAGTAAAAAAAAATATTATTTTTCTAACTTATTGTTTAAATTTTGTTGAAATACTTGTAAATATATAACTTCAGTGTTTATCTACATTTGATAGTTTACAAAATTAAAATATTGTATGATTAATAATTAGTAATAATAATTAAATGAATTTACAAATAGTGATCTTTTTGTTGTTAGTTCTATGGTCTTCTTAAAAAAGTGCCTTTATTATTCTCAGAAATATTTAAAACTTTTCTCATATTTTTTAAAAATTTGTCTAAATCTTTTACTTCATTAACATTGAAATTAAATTTGGTCACCTAACTCTTAATAAATAATATACTGAAAGCTCTTCTACAGTTAAAATATCAGATTTTCAGTCAGCGATATCCAGACATTGAAGAACTCAGCTTCTAATCCGAGTTTTCACTGAGTGGACATTTTTTTTATAATTTAAACAAATATCAGTTACTTGAATATTTTGAATCAAAATTGCGTTTTAGAAATGTATATTTAACATTTTGTTTCATGTATTTTTAAATAAATTACATTCTTGCCACATATATGTTCTGGTTTATTCATTATTAATACTATCCCAATTAATTGTCATCAGTAGAAGTGAATGGCATGTTGTTTAGCCAGGATCTTTAATCTTCTGAACCAGGGGTTCTCAATGTTGGCATAGGTTGGTTTGTATACACCACATGAACAACTTCTAAGACAAAATTTGACGTTTTAGTTTGTTTACAATGAGTGTATTTTTTTCTACCACATTTGTGTGTGAGCAATTTTTCATTGATATTTAATTTTTTATTATATTGTTGAGATCAATTTTATTTCCAGGCATGTGCTGTGTTAGTATGATATTAATGCTATTTAAACAGCATGTTGTTTTATTCAACATCGGTGCAGATGTTCTTGAATGTACGTATACCTTAATGACCAGAAGCTTGCAAAATTCATAAGCTTTGGAGTCCTGTACACAGACATACATTCTCTTATTGGGTCAAAATTATGATGGACAGCACTTGCTTAGCATAACCAATTCCTATAAAAATTACCTAAATGTGACTAACATCAACATTGAAGAAAATATGACGTGCGGAGTTCCACAAAGTTCCAGACTTGGCCCCTTTTTATGGAATGTGCTGTATGATGGCATATTGAGTATTAACCTTCCAAGAAATACGCAGATTATAGGATGCGCGGATGATACAGTAATAATAAGTCGTAGTGGTGATATTGAAGTGATTGAACTAAGAGTGAATGAAGCACTCTATAGAGTTAAAAGATGGCTCCTGTATAGGGCAGATAGCAGTAGGAAAAACTGAAGCTGTGTTAATAACCGATCGGAGTGCTTTTCGCTTTCCAGATATTTGACTGGGAGAAGAGAGAATAAACTAGAAGTGCCAAATAACATATCTAGGGGTTGAGATAGACCTCAGATAAGTGTGATGGCAGCAAAGGCAAGAATACTTCCGAATGTAGGTGGACCACGAGAAGCCAAGAGAAGGATGATATCTGGAGTAGTTCATTCACAACTGTTGTATGCAGCACCAGTTTGGGCGAGTTCATTGGGAAAACAGGCTTTGAGAAATAAGTGTGCTCAAGTGCAAAGACGAATGGCCCTGAGGTTGGCGGCTGGCTACCGCACGGTGTCTACTTGCGCTGCACTAGTATTGGCCAGTATCCCGCCCATCGAACTGATAGCCATGGAAAGGAAAAGGACGTACTCCGCCTTGCAGGAAGCTGGACAAGTAAACAGGCATCTTCCTCCCAAGGAAATAGAGACTATTAAGAGTGAGGCTAGGAAACTACTTTTTGAAGAGTGGCAAACGTGGATTGTGGTCGCTAAAGGTAGATGGACACATCGGATAATTAATAACATTGAGAGATGGGGAGGTGAATTATTATGTATCCCAGTCTTTTACGGCACACGGTGGCTTTGGTAAATACCTTTATGATTACAAGATTAAAGAAAATCCGACATGTGACGTATGTCGAAGATATTGACGATGCAGAGCATACACTGTTCCAGTGCAAGGCATGGGATGTGCAAAGGGAGATTTGTAACGTTAAGTTTCAACAAGTGATAACTTCAGAAAACATGGTGGACATGATATCGAGTTAGGGGGAGAAGTGGACTATAAGAGAGAACTACTTACTTAACATAATAATAATAATAATAATAATAATAATAATAATAATAATAATAATAATAATAATAATAATGTTAAAGTAGGGTACACGGTACACCCTTAGAGAAGCGGGAGGGAGGAGTCTCCTTCAGCAATTTCTGCATTACATAACTATCTCTTTACCACAAGACTAGGAAAGTAAAAATTGTGTTAGATATCTACTTCTCACTGATTATGTGTCAGCTGTTTGTTAACCAGGTGAAAGGGGTTTTCCAGAGCATCAGTGAATCAAAACGGTAATGGACTTACCAAGTTTAAAGATACCCTTCCTGCCTTTGTCTCAGCGCATTGTGATGTCCTTTTCCGATGTCTTGCTGCAGGATCCTCTTGCGGCGTGTTGTGAAGGTGCTTCTGTTGCAACAATGAAACCAGAAACTGCTTCATGTTCCCCAGGTGAGTGGAAATGCGATTTTAATTAATTTCGTAATCTGAGCTGTACTGGCCATCTATTTTACTGTGCGGAAACGACAGTATCAAGTGACTGATCAGGAAGTCGTGGAGTTCATAAATGATATCTCATGCCAGTGAGTCGGTCATTTGTAAAATCATGAGTCCATATTTTTAGGAAAATGTTATTCGTTTTGCGATAAACCGCGAATCTTAATATAAAGTAACAGCGAATGGAGGCATTTTGTGTGGGAAGTGTAGTGGTCGCGCAAGTTTTCTTGATACACGGGCTCCCTAACTCGCGCCAAGCGCTGAAGAGCACGGCTTAAACACTTAAACACGGCGGAAACTCTTAGGTCCGACTCGGAACGACACGCATCAACTTACAGTGCTACCACCAGGCTACCACCGCCCACCTCGCACCTTCAAAGCAATCGCAGGGCTTTGCTTACATATTGTTCCCATACTTTACGTTTTTGTCTTAACGATTACGGTTTACTGTTATTTGATTGACTAATTTATTGTTCCTTCCTTTTATACGACTTTGGCTTATTTATCTGGTAGAAATCTTTATTGGGCATTTTAACACGGTTATCTTCACAACGTTACGTGAAGTTTAAGGCAGAGGCAGTTCCAGGGCACCCTCAGGTAATTCCGAGAACGCCACTATCTCGCCGTATCCTCACTCTTCATAGTGGGGACAGGAAAACCATTGCCAACGTGGTGGGATGTTGTCAAAGAGAGGAAGAAATCAAGACGCTCATTGTCCCTCTTAACCACGCCTTAAAGAGGGCGACCATTTACAAGAGTGCAAGCATTGCACCCGTGAAGAGAATACAAAAAAATAAGGTTTCGCGCCTAGATCAGGCACCTGAAACTCCAGGCACAACGAGGTACGGTCGTTTTTATTAAACGAAATACAAGACACTTCTTATTTGGAAATATTTAGTGTTTTTTTTCCCCCGCGAAGGATAAGTGCATGAAACTTTTTTATTTGTTGTCAAACAAGAACACGCGGGAAAATCCTGTTGGACGATTTCGATAAGAGTAATTAGGGACACTATTAATGATTTTTACACTGCCCAGAAGGTCGTACCTAAAATAACGAAACTTCTACCAGTGCTAAAACAAAAAAAATCAATTGGAATTGGGTCCTTCATCACGTCGAACCATTTTGAAATCTATGGGATTCGTTAGGAAAAAAGTACAGAACAAACTCGTTACTGTCAGAACGAGGTGATATTGTAGATTGGAGATCTCGATACCTGGTAAGAATGAAGCATCTTAGAGAGGATGGGAGATTTTTTATTTAGATGGATCGTGGATAGACAATACTACGACAGGAAAGTGCTGGCGAAAGGAGAATGACATTTTAGGAGCGACTTCGTGGGGTAGTTCTGCAGAACGACTCATTATTGTTAGTGCAGGTTCTCGAAGTGGTTTTGTTGCAAATGCTAACCTAAGCATGGGAAGCGCGGCAAATCCAAATTGAAGAAAATATATTTTCTTTACACACACACACACACACACACACACACATATATATATATATATATATATATATATATATATATATATATATATATATATATATATTTCCAATACCCGAAAATATGGATAACACCATATTTTTATCATCTTTTATTACATACGTGAAGAAATTTTAAAGAACTAATTTGGAGCGGTTTTTGAAAAAAAATCGTACATTTCATTCGCAAACAAGGCAAAATTTAGTCGTTTTTCAAAAAGTATATCAGACCTTTTTAAATAGCTAATTTTGTACAACAAATTTTGTCGGATCTCTCTCCAATTTCGCAGTTTTTTTTTTTTTTTTTTTCAATTTTTGAAAAGTCGGCGAAGTCAACGACATTCTACTTTGAATTTCTGTTTGCGGATCTGTCGGATTCTTTGGATCGTCCGCGTGGGCAAGAGAAATATCTTCTTCCCGCCACTGAACTTGATATTGGCGTCCAAGTATTCCCTGCAATGGCGCATATCGTGTTTGGGAAGCCAAATGTGCCCCTGCTTTAAGGTGCTATCGTAATTAGAACGACAAAGAGACTCGTGGCATCTGAAAAACAATGCACTTCAATATTACTAAAATTTCGAAATCTATATCATAAGATTTCAATGTTATTAGAAGTGCCGTAGGTTGGAGATCCCTGCATTTCGATTTTGAAGGTTGGTGTGTTTTATTTTCGTTAATACGTATAATAACTAGTAATGTATGTATTTATGTGCATGATATTTTGCTTAATCCGAGAAATCTAAGCAAACGAAAGGGCCAAGTCTCGATAAATTCGGTTGAGGGGACTACTGCTTTTTAATTTTATTTTTGGAAACATGCTTTTCAGGACTCATGTTTCTACGAATGGCCGAGACAATGTCAATGTTGTACAAATTTAGTTTGCCAGATTATTTTGAAGCTTTTGAGGGCAAGTGTCAGAATTTCTCTTTGCACTAATGAGTGAGCTCTCCACTTGCTTCAAGACACGGTAGGAAAAGCCTTTTCTCGCAAGGGTTCTGTTCCCAAAGTGTCTTGAATTTCCAGGGGAGTATTTGCTTCGCATGTATTATAACAAATGTGTGGTCTTGTAAATGATTTTATTTTGATTTGAACGATTTTCGACAAATGCCCGTCAAACCCCAGGCAATTTAAAAATAAACAAATGTTTTTTCGGATCATCTATGTGAATTGTTTTACTTTCGATAAGGGAATATGGATGAGGCCGACATCTTAGCTTACGATTACAAGGTTGTTAAACTCAATGATGGAAAGCCAATGCCGTGGTATGAGAGCAAATTCGGAGGTCAAACACGATTGCTAAGGAATAATAGCATCTTTCCGCACAATATCTTTGTCACTAAATAATTTTGGCCACAGAAGCAGATTTGCGTCGTATTAGCCTTAAATATGTTAGCACAAAATCCACCGTCACTAGGACACTTGAAGTTTATGCCCATCTTCTACCATGAATTTCGCTAAATGTGGATGTTTTAAAGAAACGTTTTATTAGATCTTTACAAAACTCATTGGAGATGTTGTATTAGAAATCTATTCTCCAATATGGTGTCAAAATTACATTTGTCGATAATTGAGTGCCTCATTTGCCATAACACTCGATAATTCTAATTAACGTGTTTTCTTTTTTCAGTTCGAGAATTTCGTAGTGATATGCGCAACCTCACTGATCAAAAAACTATTCAGTATTCAGTCTGTGAGAAGAGATTCACTCGAAAACCGAATTTACATGAGCACATGCGCACGCACACTGAAGAGAAACCTTTTCAGTGTTTCGTCTGTGAAAAATGTTTCAGTCAGAAAGGACACTTAGATATCCACAAGCGTACTCACACTGGAGATAAACATTTTCAGTGTTCCGTCTGTGAAAAATGTTTCAGTCAGAAAGGAAGCTTAGATATGCACATGCGCATCCACACTGGTAATAAACCTTTTCAGTGTACCATCTGTGAAAAGAGCTTCAGTGTAAAGGGACACTTAGATACCCACAAGCGTATTCACACCGGAGAAAAACCTTTTCAGTGTTCCGTCTGTGAAAAATGTTTCAGTCGAAAGGGAATATTAAAGGGACACATGCGCACGCACACTGGAGATAAACCTTTTCAGTGTTCCATCTGTGAAAAGTGTTTCAGTCACAAACGAAGCTTAGATATCCACATGCGCTCGCACACCGGAGATAAACCTTTTCAGTGTTCCATTTGTAAAAAGAACTTCAGTGATAAGAGAAACTTAGGAATCCACATGCGCATCCACACTGGTGATAAACCTTTTCAGTGTGCCATCTGTGAAAAGAGCTTCAGTGTGAAGAGTAGCTTAGATAGGCACATGCAAACTCACACTAGAGAAAAACCTTATCAGTGTTCCGTTTGTGAAAAATCTTTCAGTCAGAAAGGACACTTAGATATCCACAAGCGTACTCACACTGGAGATAAACCTTTTCAGTGTTCCATCTGTGAAAAGAGCTTCAGTCGAAAAAAAAACTTAGAAGGCCACATACTCACTCACACTGGAGGAAAACGTTTTCAGTGTTCTATTTGTGAAAAGAGCTTCAGTCGAAAGAGAAATTTAGATATCCACATGCGCATCCACACTGGGAATAAACCTTTTCAGTGTTTTGTATGTGAAAAGAGCTTCAGAGAAAAAGGAAATTTAAAACGACACATCCGCACGCATACCGGTAACAAACATTTCTGTGTTCCATCTGTGAAAAGAGCTTCAGTGTATAAAAGAAGACTTATGTAGGAACATGGGCGCGTACACTGTGGAAATAGTTATGAACGTCACTAGGCCCATAAACACCAATTAACAGCCGCGGTTGAAGTTAGTAAACCGAGGAGATAGTGGACGTTTATAACCAAGCTAGTCTGTTACTTGTGATATCGGCCGCGCGTCGTTCAATATTTTTCGTAATGTCTTAAAGTAAAACGTAAACATCTTTCTGTTTAATAAGAAGGAGAGCAGCGCTGTCTTCCATTTCAAATCTTTACGATTCTTCCTTCGGACGCGACAGTTGCTCTCTAGAAGGCCAAGATATTATCGTAAGAACATATGAGAAAAGTATTCCGGGAAGCAAATTGTTACTTAAGAAATTATTGCAATTATTGGTATTTTGAGGATATGTCGAGGAGACGAACTTGTGTCATTGAGTATTGATGATGTAGAAACCACAAGCAACGGAGTGCTAGTTGCACACACACACACACACACACACACACACACACACACAC
Source organism: Gryllus bimaculatus (assembly GCA_017312745.1). Classification (NCBI taxonomy): domain Eukaryota; kingdom Metazoa; phylum Arthropoda; class Insecta; order Orthoptera; family Gryllidae; genus Gryllus; species Gryllus bimaculatus. Next base: position 1,829,744 of record BOPP01000216.1, read on the forward strand.
ACACATACATACTGTATATGCAGGATAGCCCATTCAACTTGACAAATCAAAATACTCGAAAAATGTGCAACGTACAAAAAACTATCAAAGGCAAAAAATTAATATCCCAAAGGGGGACATCTGTCAAACCTAAAATCGAACTTCCCCGCTCGCCGCGTGAGGGTAAGACGGGAGCTAACTTTGAAATCTTAAATGGGAACCCCCACTGTTTCTTGCAGGTTCGGATTCTACACTAAAATGTATATAAGTGTGGCCTAAAATCGATGTCGGTATTTCGATTATTTGCATTGGCGGCGCTCTCGGATGGGAGGCTGCGCGTGCGGCGCGGCCAACGCGAAGCGGCACTCAACTCTTCTCCACTTAAGACGGTTGCCGGCAGCATCTCGAGTGCTAGTCAACATCAAGGATTTCGTAAATGTTCAAGAGAAATTTTGAAGCTGCTTTCATTTTGTATGCTGAGCGTTTTCCTGAAAGTAGGAAGTCAATTTCAAAGAAATTGTAATTTTTTTTCTTTTTGAATTTGACACCAATATCAATTGACAAAAATATATTTTCATACTATTATTTTCCCCCCGTGTCTGCAATTTTTTTCAGACATCCTTGTAACATAAACAGAGAAATTTGAACCGCGATAAAACGTTTCTCATTTTATCTCTGCAACAGATTGCCCTGTAGTAGGCAATTTTTTTAAAATTTATTATTATGTTTTTTTTTAAATCTACTGTGTTGTACTTTCAGATGAGTATCCCTATTTCCGATTTGGTTTGGTGGCACTTTCCACTTAATTCGGCTGTATCGTGTAACACACAAGTTATTTCCGATACATGGTGAAATGAATTATGGCAATGAATTGGGGAATTTTTTTAAGGTGCCCCCATGGCTCAACTGTCCCTGCTTTTTGTTTCATGGCGCCTCTGCGTATTCTATTGACACCTAAAAATTATAATGATTGGAAAAGAGATAAATCCAGTACTAGTTTCTTTTATATACTCGTAGAGGATACTGAGAAAATTCGAGATTAATTACATAAGTGATTAATAATAAATTAATAGTAGTGGATATATTGAGGGATTTATCCAGTACTCAATCGTATTGGGTGAAAGGGAGTGCACGTCCAGATTTGCCTTTGAAGAAAGTGTGCGGCTCAGCCCTTTTCCCAATGAACAGAGGAAATTCAAAATATAGTAACACTAGCGAGTCCGTGCGAGAACTTTCGCATGTTAATCCCAGGCATTTCCCTGTCGTTTCCATTAAAAAGGAAACTTGTTAATGCAACATATTTATTTGTTTAAAAAACTATAAATGTAACTTTGTACTTACCTAATATCAAATAAAAAATAATGCAATTGATTTTGGAAACAATTTCCCTTGATAGTCACAAAAAGATTAGAAAAGTTTTTTACTCTCGAGAAAGCCAAGTAATGTTTTCCATGCGAAATACACGATCGGAGAAGTACAACTCTACTCTTTTATTATTATGTAACTTTCCTGGATTAGTTATGAGGAACAAGAGGCGAGGCTTTGCGCTCTTTATAAATCGTACGTAGGTCAACCAGCTTGGAAGGAAATTCAGAATTAGAGTAGAAAAACAAAATTATCTTCGGCCGAAGCGATCACACACCACAAAATTCGACGCAAGGAACAAAATTCAGATCTGGGAAGTTTATCCTTTGTGTAACAGAAAATTAGAGATTGGAACAGTTTAACCTGCAGCAAGTTTTCACAAAGTTTTCCTCTCAGTGTCGAAGTTTTTAGAAACAAATTAGAACAAATAATATTAAATAAGTATGTGCTCTGTGTGTGCGGTGAAGTGCTGTAAGTGCTGGTCGTGTGTAATTCAACAGTATCCAAAGGCAAAAAAAAAAACTGTAGTTGAAGTGAGTGCGGTGAACGTGATCAATGCTCTTTCAATGCTGCCTTTTTTCGGTCTTTGTACTGTATTGTACGGTCTTATTATTATTATTATTTATTATTATTATTATTATTATTTATTGTTTATGATTATCATTATTATTTAATGTAAAGTGTTGTAATTTTTGCAATTATTGCCATTAACTGCCACCGGGTCATACCCAATTGCAGTTCTAATAAATGTATGTATAGCAGTCAATATCCAAGGTAGGTACATTTTAAGAGACCTCAGTGTGGAGAAGTATGCTTATATTATGCTCTGTGCATGCATGTATCAAATGTACTTAAATTAACATTTAAAAAAAAATAACAAAGGGGGTTTTGGACGCCAGCTTGCTTGGATTATTTTCTGCATTCTTACGTACCTCAAGGTAAGCAATTCCGCGCCAAAAGATAATATAACTAATATTTTCACCTTTGAGCAATTTCCATTTTGACCCATTTCTTATAACCATTAGAAACAATTTATTAAGCTTAGACGCATGGTGATGTCGCTCAAACGATGTTTACGTTTTAAATTTCTTAGCGAACCGACACCTTAAGTTAAATATCGAACGGTGTTTAATTTACAATATGATTTTACAACTGGGTATTGATGTACATACTTCCTTATACCGCCAATATTTAAATCGTGCGTCTGGGTTGTGATCATTGTCAGTTGTCGAGTGACTTGCGCTATTGTTTATATAATTTTACGTTTGGTTGCTTTCTAAATCCATTCACGTAGTAGTGTTGTGGGCTAGCGTGTTTTGCTTTTCCTTGCTCATTTCTTTCAAGCTATTTTACTTTAGTTAATTTAAAAAGTTTGTTCATTGAGTTGTGCAATAGCACGCGTTTCCCCCTACTACCTCAGTATATCCGTGCGACTCTCAGGTGCTAAACACCACACTCTTCCTTATCCTTCTATTTTAAGAGTGAAAGTTGTTAACAAAACATACTTATTTGTATAAAAATGTATAAAGGTAACTTCCAATGTACTAACACAATGTCAAATAAAAATAAAACAATGCAATTGATGTGGGAAAGGAATTTTCAATAAAGTTTTATTCAATATTATCTTGGAACAATTTACAACACTTCCTTGAAAATATTTGAAGTAATTATTCAATATTCTATGACAGCTATTCGTGATAGTCACAAAACTATTAAAAAAGTTTTACGTTGAGTAAGCTACGTGACTGAACATGCTGACTAAAAAGTTTCACCAAATCACCGCTGATAATGAAAATAGTGGTACGGGTAAAACACAAACCAAACCTAAAAAGACACTTCTTCACTCTTCACTGTACACCCACATCCCTACACGATTAGGTACACAGCCCTTGTAGACCTCGACAAAACTTGAATGTTTTCACGACACACATAAGAAACAATCTTCATCGGTATCAAGCAACAATTAATAGTACTTCTAGATGTTGCTGCGAGAGCGAATCTTGAATGAATAACAATGCAAACAAACCTCGTCAGTCTGCGCAATCCACGGTATGCACAGAAAGCGGAAATAGTTCAAGCGAAGGCATCTAAGCGTGACGTCACTAAGGCGGCCACCTTCACCAAAGGTTGAAATATAGGTAGTATTGGCAGTATCGATAAGTACCGAACCAGCGAAAGTTCAATAGAGTGTCCAAGTGTGTCTTATCCTGTAGATTACTGTGTGAGGAACGTTTCTCTCTCCTTTTTAGTTTTTAAGTCCTTAGAACACTTCTTTTGGGAGTTAAGGATTTAGCTGACAGTGCTGCGGGTTGCATTTAACGTGAATATTTAGATGCGTTTTTTAAACAAATCCTTAAATGTTTAAATACTAAGTGAAATTCGTCACGTCTCCTTGGAATTCTCTTTCTTCAGAGACCTCATTTACACAGATTGGTTGCGTGTGAGAGCCGCAAATGGTATAATACAGAAGACGACACATCCCACATCAATATCTCCATTTTTACCAGAAAGTTTTCACATAGTCACAGACTGCAATGAAAATTGATGTTGAGTAGATGCTGATACTATTTAGTAAGAGGATTTTCATGTTGATAGAGCCCACCTCATTATAGATTTATTATATGATTATAATGTTTCATAAGTCCAGAAATAAAGAAATATTGTTTAATTATTTCATAATTATTTTATAAAGAGAATAAGTCCAGGGTACAAATATGGTTTTGTATATGACAGAAATGCACATTTCAAGTTTATGAGTAGCCCGAGCTATCGATAACTAGTTCTACAGTGTAGTCCCAGATGCCAACTGTGGATGTTTATTACTTTTCCCTCAGAACTATGGAACATTGACTTATTTTTCTTTTCCAATCCAATTCAATTGATGTATTACGCAGGTTAATATTGCAATGAACTTGACTGACTCGAGGGCTTTTGTGGATCAGTTCGTGCAGATGCACGTTTCTTATTCATTTATAAAACTTGTTAATAAAATTCGTACCTATTATGAAACCTTCATTACAGTTTTTATAATATGCTGAAATTTCACGACCATATGTTGATAACTGGCATGTTTTCAAAATGCTAATATATTAAAGAAGTAATGGTCACTAGTTGTATTTTGACAATTTACTAAATTCATGGTTTCAATGTACACTCGACAGCAAAATGAATTAATCTGAATGTATTATTTCTTATGTTGATGTTTTAACAGATGAATGTGGCTGGTTAGTACTACATCTTTTTATAATGTGTGTGATTTTATATTTATATAATGAAATAAATATTGTGTATATAAAAAAATGTTTTATTTTGCACTTCCTTGACAATTTATTTTCCTGATTTATTGACAACATATTGTTTGGTCCTGGTTTATAATTCTTAATTATAAAAATTATTTGTTTCTTTATATGTATTTCTAAATTTTGCTGGTGTTCGTACAGTGTAGCCAGTTAAAACATTCCATTTGTGAAACGTTATGGAAAACGACTTCCAAGATTATTTTGAGTTTTATACTCAACACATCTTGCGAAATTCAAATTCGTAACATCCCTCTTGAGCCGATGGCAGCGTTGCATGTGATTTTAATCAATTTATTCAGCAATAGAGTAGCATTCATCTTATCGTGTTGATTAAGGTAGACTGGCCGTTTCGAATGAAACATTTGTTTCTATTCTGCGATTTTCGCAACTCTGCCCCTGGCAGGTATCAGCTGTTGGCAGTTTCATCTATTCGGGAGCGTGAACGTTGCCATAGGGTGACGTTGAAGCTCCCGATTGGATGAAACCTTCAGCAGCTGACACTTGCCAGGGGGCAGAAATCGCAGTGTACTGTGTTTAAAGACACACAGGCTATTTTAAGCGGTTGCGTCCAGAACAGCTAACAGTGCGTGGGCAGTTGTGAGAGAGTGCATGAGTAAACAGTGTTGCTAGGTACGTGTCGCGCTTTATCTGTTTGTATACTAATATATAAAAACGGAAGTGCGTTGACTTACAGCGCGATAATCTCTGAATCTACTGAACATACTGATAAAACTTTTGTCCTTTAAAGGTCTGGAGTACTATAGCTGAGATTTTTTACCGTAAATTTTAATGTATTTTCAATATAATTACTTTTCTGGTCATTTGTCGCGTAGCATTACATCACAAATTCAAGAGTACGTCAATGTCATCTGTCGCTCGCCTTTCACCAAGCACCGGGTTCGATTCCCGTCGAATCCCAGACTATCTCATGTGAAATTTGTTCCCACAAAACCAGTTTGGCTGTTTCATACGGGCTAGTCCAACACCTGTGCAGTGGCCTAAACACTACCCCAATCCAAACTACTTCCCAACTCTGGCCGCTGGAGCGAGTAGTAGGAGGCGCGCACGCGGAGATGCTACCTGGCGGTCCTCTTGAAAATTGTCTGCGACATGACGTGACGGCCATGACATGTAAAATGGTAGAATAAATTGATGGAGGATTATTGCCTCGCTATTGTTAATGAAGTATTACTCTAATCGCAGAGCGCCGAACGCTCCCCAAGGGGCTTGGAGACGCGTTGGTCAAATTGAAAATGTAACAAATTGGGTAATAATAGTTCAGTTGCGCGCCACCAGAGCACGACTGTTCTTGTTCAGGGAAGCTAAATACATTTACAAGTTCGCCACCCGCCAACTACTACGGGAAATAAAACTTATCCTGATCCCATAATGATAAGGTAAGGAAAATTTTAATTAATGTTATTGAAAATAATGAGACGTGTGAGTCAAAGGATAAGAACGAGGCCAACATAGAAACCTCTAGAATCGGGAACTTACGCAAGCAAAGAATGCTAGCAGGTAAGATTAACCATGATTCACGCTTTGGAGAACACCTCTTCCTTCAAACATATATCCACAATTTTCAAAACATGAGTGTATACTTTATTGAATAAAAATTGGGGAAAATCCCTTTGACACTGAATTACATAAACATTTGTCAAAATTGATACGCAAGTCTCTTTACAAAAAGATCCAGCTGAAAAAATTGTGGATACAAAATTTACATTTATAAAGTAGAATTACATTAATACGTAGTAGCTAGTAACATGCATTTGTCCATTTTAGGACGCCTCGCTAAAACTCGAGAACGGCTGGACCGATTTGGCTAATTTTTGTTTCAAAATATTCGTGGAAGTTCAGGGAAAGTTCAAAAATTGAGAAATATGGAAACATTTTGAGAAAAATAGTAATAAAAGCAAATTAATTTTCCCACATAAAATGCCTACCTGTCAAACATTTTATGTTCGTTCTGTCTTTCAGAAATTCATTTTCATTGCACAAATATGACACGACTGTACACAAGTTCTGGAAAATATCATTGTACGACACGGCTCTCTCCCGCGTTCCCGCCAAAACCATATTCGACATACTGCAACCACCCGGTTATTCGAATCGAACGTAGTGCTGCCAGAAACAACCACCACCTTCTCTTCAGTTTTTGAAGCCTTGTCCGAAGGGCGTGCATCAATCACCAGCCCTCCCCTGACCGGCGGTTGAATACAGAAATCTATGTAGGTGGACATACCGCAATTAATTACTTTGGAACCCTCACATGTAAGTTTTTTGTCTATTTGGATCTCTGGGTTAGGTGGATCTTACTAGAGATTTTGAAAATTGAACAAAATCATGATATTCTTTAACATATAACACATATTCAAAAGCATAGAAACATAACTACTTCAAAACAAAACAAAAAAAATCCGTCAAATCCTATACAGCAAACATAACACGGAAACAAAATGCAATCACTCTCTATTACAACTTACTACCACATTCAACAGGATCGAGAACACTTCCTTGCGGTGCTCCAGCGACGACAGGATAGAATGGTGTTCTTTCTTAAGTTTTATTTGGAAACATCTTCCAGTAAGATGGCAAAGTAGTGCAAAAAACGGGTGGGGTAACATATTTTTTATTTTGTATAAGTCCTGAGAGCCGCACCTTGTCAACAGCTTGGACGATATGGCAATAAAAGTATTGCACCAAGTTGCAAATTACACATCGTGCGTCGAGGAAAAAAAGTTTAACCAAGGTAAAATAGACAGTGATTGTACAGAGTAAAAAGTAATTTGATCACTTAAGAGCATTTTTTAAATATATATTATGTAATTAAATAATAGAAATATTTATTAGTTACTATATTTATATATGTTTAAGAAGTATTCAAAGAATGCTTTCCCGAGATATATCACACCAACTTATTAATGTTTAAGAATTATAGTAATTGACCATTTACTAAAATATTCTGATGAATTTATTAGTAAATGTATATACTAAAAAGTATTACCTGTACGAGTATACTACATGTATACTGAAAAGTATTCAAAGAATATATTCGCACGCGATATTAGGCCAAACAATACATAAAACTATGGTTAATACAATAGTACATTTTTAATTGAAAATATTAGTTAAATCTGTTTAAAATCTGATTAAATTTATGACAAAATCAATCAATAATTTAGCGATGCGACTTTAATCTCAATTTTTTATATAACATTACAACTTAATAAACTATGTATGGTAATTAAAAAAAGATTTCTAGTCTATCACTGTATCCTTTTTTTTTCACCAGTTCAGTAATGAATCTTCTTATGCATTGTATAATTATACACTACCTAATTTTGTTTTTTTTTCGTGCATTAAGTTTTGCAAAATTATCTATAATTTCAGCGAACGAAATGTTTCGAAACATTTCATTTTCTATAAATAATATTGATAAATTAGTCATTCGCTCTTGCTTCATAGTTGCGCGTAACGTACTTTTAATTCGTGTTATAGCTGTTCAGCGGTACAGTTTGTCGCAAAATTACGTAAAAAAATGCGTAAAGCAATATCGACATTTGGAAACACGTGTCTTAATTGCTGAGTACGGATTAATTTTAATATATTTTTTGGACCATCGAAATTCAAATTTTTCACATATGCAACAAAATGCAATAGTTTTCAGCTGAAAATTCATTCGCTAAATCATTAGAATATATTGTTATTAATTTATCAGCACATTTCATTAGGATTAATCGATGGCATGTAGTTTCTTGTGGTCCGCTATAGGTGGCTAGCCCGCTTCAGAGAGGTCGCGAAGGGAGAAATGATAGTTGCTAATAACCGTTTCAGTACATCCCGCCATTATTTGACTTCATTTTCGTATTGAGTAACATTTAAACTTTCAATTCTTGCATTTTCATTACGTAAATTGAACCATGTAGAACACGCATCTCTATGACTTCCTGGAAGTGTGCTAGCTTCGTGTTGTTTAACAGCTTTGGTTGCATTTTTCCAATCATTGAATCCATCATCATTGGAAAAGAAGGTTTTTTGTTTTGCAAACAATTTACATATAAAGCAAAACACACTTTTCTTAGATTTTGAATATGAACGTGAACAAGCCAGTCACGTTGAATTACTTCACCATTTTCTGAATTGAACTCAAATAAATTTTTATCCAAAAATCGTCGTTGTCCATTATATTCACGCCCAGTCTCTTGGAAACAATCTTGAATATTTCTGTTAATAGTATCTAATGACGACAAATAACGTATTAAATCAATATTATTCGCTTTATCTTCTGTAATATCGTTCATTTAATTGAATGGTTGTTCGTTACATTCTTGATTTTCAGGGTTGTGTAACTCTGTTTTGTTTTCTTCTAAACTAGATTCATTTCTTTCTTTCGGTAATTTAAACAGTGTAGTTAGTTTTGGCATTTTCTTTAGAACATCTTTCTCGCTAACTTTTCGTTCATGTCTTTCTTTACGTTTCCTCGCACCACTTTTATATTTATTCATTTTTATATAAATGAAAATGATATGGAGAAGAATCTGAAAATACCAGTTGAATATAAACAAAAAATATAAAGCGGGCGGAGATCTCAGATGATAATTGTGAATATGAATCTTACTCTAAATCCAGACTCTAACAAATAGTTACCTTAATGTAAAAATAATTTCCTCAGAGTACTAAACAGTTTCCTTGAACAAGCACAACTGAATATTCACATTTTTACTCTTTCTTTAAAAAAAACTTGTAAAAGCAATCTCTAGTCTTTAGATGATGGTATGCACTCTAGGACTGCCGGTTTTAACAAAACTACACTTTGATTTTTTTTTGAATCTGAACCGTTTGCAGCGTTGACAAATTTCTTCTTTATTGGGATATCCCTTAAAAAATATTACATGGACAACGGTCTAACATTTTCCGTTTGCTGACTACGATTTAAAGTAAAAGGAATGCTGGAAAACATGTTTTTTATTGCACCATGGACCCACGCAACGTTGCTTCGTGAGAAGCAGCTACTTTTCCACATTCGAAATATTAAAAATGCTGGAAAATAAATTATAACAAGAATATACCATCAAATGTGTTTCGTGCTGTTCTAAACAATCATTTACAGTACTTAGAATAAAACAAATTTTAGAATAAGAAATAATTCCAAATATGATTAGTAATAATTTGAAATACTAAGTCTATAAGAAGGAAATGTTCGAACTGAAGTTTGGGTTTGGTTTTGGCTGACTTAGCCATCAATCGAAACTGATATTGATATTTTTAAATGGAAACAATCGAAAACGCAAATGGGCCCCTTAAATGCCAATTAGTTTGAGGGGCCCTTTACAAAGAGGCTCGTATTCGAGCGTCCAAACAAGCACGTTAGAGGCAACAAAGCCATAAAATTATATGTTTCTCGGCGCTTTTGAACAGTCCTATGCACACTTAAGATTTGCTTCTAAATGAGGGGCCCTTGATTCACAAACATGCTTTTTTAAAGTACTTTTTTAAGTGTATCAGTCTGTGTTAGAATAAAAAATATAAATATATTAATATACTTTTTTATTTATTTATAATTGAGAGCAAATTTGTGTAAAGTGTAGAACATTTGCTTGTAAATCTTATTACGATTAAAATCCTGTAAAAATTGAGAGAAAAAACACCAATCTGTGGGCCCTAGGCTGCAGCCTAGTCAGCCTAGTGGATACAATGGCTCTGACAACATCCAGAAAGACGCCAGAACAATATAGTTTCTTCTCCAGCGGTTCGGTAATGACTTTTACTATTCTGTGGGTTTGTTCAGTAAGTGCATGTTTCAACCTAAAGCCGAATTGATAGTCTGCTGTTGTTTTCTGCTATGATTAGAAGTATCTGCTTGGGAAGAAGCTTTTCAAAGACTTTTGACAAGATAGGGAATAAACATATAAGTCTATATGAGGATACTTCGGAAATAGGATCACCCGGTTTTGGTATGACAATCATTTCACTGTACTTCCATTGAGAGGGAAAATGTCCAATTCTGATGATGGTGTTGAAAATTAAGGTTACCAATGCTACTGCTTCTTTGACAGGTTTATCAGTACAACGCCGGTGATGAGATCGTTGCCAGGTGCTTTAGGAGGGTCAATCAGTTTTATTGCGTAAGATACTTCCGTTGTCTTGCAATGTTCTATTGGTAGCGATTTGATATGTTGCATTAATGAACTGAATAATATTTATTTCTTGCTCTTCATCAGATGGGAACGGTTAGAAAACATTCACAAAATGTTCCGCATATACTGTTGCTTTTTCGAGGTTGGTTTAGCCCAGTTACCACGTTTATCACGTATAGGCGGCACAGGTTTAATTAGTCGTTTAACGCGTTTTGTGGATTTCCATTGGGAGTAGCCAGAGTCTTTGGTTGGTGACAGTCTTTCGAGAAACTCCTTGGTTTCATTTGCATGTAGGTCTTGTAGAAATCTCTTTAGATCTTGCGCTGCACTGTTGAAGTTTCGTTAATCATTTGGATCATGTGTGGTTTTCCAAACTTTCTTAAGTCTCCTCTTTTGGCGTTTGATTTCATCAACTATTTGAGGGCATTTGCGAGTCGCTGTTTCGTACGTTTCTGGTGTAGCATACCATGCTGCTTGCTGAATACTGACAGGTAAAAATTCATCTGCTTCATCTATATCAAATTCACTTTTTAGAGGAGCGTTTGCAGTAATACTTACATTCAGATATGTTTGATAGTCACTCCCATTAGTTTTTTTTATTGGAAACGCGAAGTTTAAGATTGTTTTCTATTATATGAGAGCTAATAGTCAATATGATTGGAGAGTGTTCGGAGAACACTTCCAGAGAATTATTAATTGGTGTTCTGATTAGTCCTTTGGAGCTCTGATTAGTTCCTTTCATGATAAAGAAATCAAGAAAGTCCGGCAGCTTACAACGGTCGATTGACCAGAATGTTGGCTCTTCTGCCGACAGCGGTTGTGCGATGAGTGGCATGACTACGTTGAGCAGTGTTTCTCCTCATAGAGTTGATCCCCAATGCGTGTTTTGCGATGTAGTCGCCTCTAGAGATGAACCTTGCACACAACGTACTCTGTCCCGTTATATTATGTTTTGGAGGACTACTGACAGCTGACACTGTCAATGAACCGAAGCTGTCATAAACTATTACAGATGTGGCTTGCAAGTAATCATTTTCAAAATTCGATTTCAAATAATGCTGTATGTTTCTTATTATGATTGCCATACCTCCATGGGCTGTACTATTTGGGTGTTTTGTCACATATTTCATAGATAGTGTAAAGAAACTTTTTTCTGTAAAATGAGTTTCTAAGATTAGCATTACGTCAAGTGTTTCGTCTTGTAAAAAATTGTTAATTTCTCTGCAATGTTGCGCTAGTCCTTTTGCATTCCATACACCAATACAATAGATATTCATAATATGCTTATTACTGATGAAGCTTATCAGGTTGGAAATTTGTTCACTTTGCTTGGATAGTATTGATTCAATTTTTTGAAAAGTTTTTGAACAGTTGATATTAGTTGTGATATTTCAGTATTGCTATTATCGTATATGATTTGATGAGATGAAGGCTTCTAGGCTACGTAGGGCCAAGTGCAATGTGGCATTTCGCTAGGTACGTGACTACTCAAAAGTTCGTTGCTTCGGTGGTTTGAATGTGAAAGATGTGAATTTCGTTCTTTCTGCGGATATTTACTTTGCCTTATTTCTTGGTAGACTTCGCATTCCTTGTAGTTTGCTGGGTGGTTTTGCTCACATACAGCGCATTTAGGTGGGTCTTCTTTTATCTTTTTACAGACTTCGGTCGGATGATTTTCTCCACATTTGACGCAGCGATGTTTTTTATGGCTGTATGTCCGTGTTCTTGACATCCCTTGCATTGTAAAATTTCTTTCTTCTTTCGAGGTGCTTCTATTTTGATTTTGAAGTTTAGTAAACTATGTATGTTGTAAATATCTTTATTATTGTTACTAGGTTGTAGGTCTATGAAGAAGGGAGGTAGTGGTGCTTTTGTTAGTCTGTGCTGGATATTATAAATTTGACGAACCTTGTGGCCGTAGCTTTCAATTTCCTCTTACAGTTCTTTAACATCTGCATTTACGTGAGTTTGTTTAAGCACAACTCTAAAAGAACGCTCGTCTTTGAGCTGATACGTATGAAATTGTATTTTTTTTATTTTCAAAATGTTTTATGAACTTTTTATGTGATTCAACTGTACTTAATATGACTTTGACACTGTCACTGCTAAGTAATTTGTAGCTGTATTCCTCTTTTTTTAATACTTCTTTAATGCACAATTTTACGATGCTCATGTCTTTTATTCCTGGTACAAAGATGGGTGGAATGGAACCAGATTTGGAAAGAAAATACGAATTTTCGCATTTATTCCAATACATTATACGAAGTATAATGCTGTCGATTTGGTAATCTCTTAGTATTGCTGTGTGGTAATTTTGGATTTCAAGAGATACGCCATAGTATGTAGTGTTGCTTATGGTCCATTCAGATCCATAATTGTCTGTTCAGAAAGTAGACAATTCTTTGGCAGGTTTTAAAACTATTTAGTATTACTCTGATATGTATTCTTCTACCGAACACATGGGCTGGAGTGTGAGCTGTGAGTGTCAAGAGTGTGAGTTCTGTGCATATAGTTGGACGTTAGGGATAGTTTTCACGAATGATTTACTTTGTTCAAACATTGTCATTAGAAAGAATGTTATAAGAATTGATACAAATTGACGGTGTAGATGAGAATAAGTATTTGAAGTAACTCATGGATGGAAATCGACATACCATAAATTTTGAAATTCAGAGGTCCTGTGTTGTTTTCTTTCAATATGTTCTTAATTAAACCTGCAACAGACTAAATTGTCACAATGTTATGTGTTTCGAAAAGGAAGTTATAAAGTGCATTTTATCTATATAAATACTTTCATATGTGAACATTCTTCATTTGATAGAATGACATGATTAATATGGAGTACCATGGCACAAACACTATTCAGCCAATGTTTGAGAAATCAGAATTATTATTTGTGTTAATCACCGCTGTCATGACGGAACAGAAAATAATGATTTTTTTTCAATAATTGAAAACAATTGAATATCTAATAGGAAATATTATGTAATTCTTAGTGTATGATGTGATATTGTGTGTTACATCCATTGATCAACTTGCTGTGCTTTTGGACAATTAATATATTGTTGGAATGTAAATATGCAAGTCAAAAAAAGGATTTTGTGATAAATAAATTTAAAATAGATCGTGTTAAATCTACTCCATATTTTTCCACCGTGGCCATAACATTTCTTTTAAAACATTGTAAGATTGATTTTTTCCTCTACATCCAAACATCAGGACTCCAATATTTCACTAATTAAAGAATAGAAGGAATCTGCCTTGGCAATGGAAATGTACATAATATGTACCAAATTGAAATGTTTCGTATAAAAAGTAAAAGAATGCCATTTCGCCGGATAACGGTTTTATATTATGGGCAATCCCAACTATTTTTCTTAACTGTTTGCCTTTTGGACCATATAGGTAGCTCTTTGTATAATAATTTTGGGATTGTTACCAGGAAATGTACACTATTTTTTAAACATATTGAATGACGATTTTCGTGACGCACGAATCACGAAAGTCTTTTTCCGCTGTTCTACTACTATTTATCTCTCAATGGGCATTAAAATAGTTTATACGCTCTTCATTAAAATAACTTAAATCTTCATAGTTTGATCTACAGAGCGTAGTTTCTAATATAAACGTTAGATAGCGCCGTAGGCAAGTAGGGATGTCCAGCGCCATCATGCTCTCAGGCCGAGGCATTTTCGACGCGAAACTTTGTTTCCAAGAGTGTACAAGCATTGACACTAGAACACAATGAATAGATACGTCGTGCACTATATTATCCTCTCACATTTTCTTGAGCCCTCATTTCGCTAGATGTGGGGGGGGGGTCTGATTATTTATTACCAGGGCTATTATATGAAACCTGTAGCTCGGTTTTCGATAAAAAACTTTTTTCTATTAGACGGTAGCAAACTCTTCTGGTTATCAGAGTTTGTCAACAAAACTTGTGACTATCATTTATTTTGAATTCAACTAACATTAGAAAATTTATTATTCAACTAATATTTAAAAAAAGAATATTAGAAAGGTAGCTTTGCCGGGGCTCAAGAAAACGTTCGCGTGTAATACCTTTCTCGCTCCATGCGCAGGAACCCACGTGCAACGAGTAGTAACATACGCACGGCGTTAACATAAAAGTTAGGGCTACGTCCACAAGCTGACTCATTCACAATTCGTTCGCATATGCATAACACGTAAGACAACTTAAAATCTTCCAAGCTTCTGTGCTTATGTTTAAGTAAGACATAAGAAATGAACCAATCATAGAAAGGTAACTCAAAATTGAGAATCGAAATATGAGCAAAGTCGATAGACAAACTAACGCCATATGGGCCATGGGCACAGTCGATACCTCATAATCGATCTCACATTCAACCAATAGCAGACTAGAATGTCTCATAAGCCAATAGAAACTGTTTATTTTGCTTACTTCAGTCTATCACTTATGTTAATGTTTACGTCTATGCGTTTTGCTTATGTTTACGTTTGCATTGTGTTGCCTTAATGCACGTAGAACTGCCGCCCCGCCGTGTTGCTGTCAGATGTGTAAGAAACGGAGCTTGGCCACGCTTTGGCTGCAGGTTCGTCTCGCCCAGCAATAAAGAAGTTTTGAGCTGTGTGGCGAGAGTGCTAGCTATTGCAGTTCTCAGAGGCGGGATTTCGGATCTTTTATTGTGGGAGGGGGGAAAAGGCCCCCCCCACACACACACACACACATAGGTTCCTCTAAACCAAATGGCATGTGAGTAGTTACACTATAATTCTAACATTAACATAATACTTTTGAAAGATTTCTTAGACTCCGTCTCACTACCTACACCCCTCTACAGCCAGAAACGTGTTTTAAGTCAACTTAACGCTATTTTATTTTATGGAAATAGTATGAAAAATAACAAAATAATTTATATTATCAGAAAAACAGTTTTGGAGATTTTCTCAGCGCAAAATTCGAACGCAAATTTTGTTTTTAAAAATTACAAAAAAATATTTTTGTAATGTTCGTAGAACCCTGGAATAGGCATGAAAAAATCTCAAAAGTTCTTAAAAATCAGAGCTATAGTTAAAGAACTAAAAACCATTTTTTCCATTTTAAATCGCATACACTTCGAAAATGGCTGCACCAGTTCAGTGCGTTTATTTATACATTTGTAATGAAAATTGTTCTGCTGTCCAAAAAAAAACCTTTTTTGATAATGGGACTGTCATTATCATTAAAAGAACAGATTCGCTTTTATAATAACAGAAAAGTGGTATTACTCTTACATTGATTATAACAGAAAATATTCAGTGAAGATAACAGGTTCATTTTTTTTCTCAGTGTACACAAATAAATACCATGCATTAGTTACAATATATCTTACATTATAACGGAAAAACATACTTGCAAAATATAATATTATAAAAAGTTTTACTCAAAGTCATTAAAATATTTTCACTTTCTCTCATTTTCAAAAATTGTAAATGCACAGTTTTTGGTCTCTAACACACTGTATATTCACATTAGAATTTGCATTAGAACTAGAAAACAGAAAAAGTAGTCAGTGACTTTTTTGGATCCGTACGTTTCGCAGCGTTAACAAATTTAATCTTTCGTAGATCCGTTAAATCTTTTTACATGGGCAACGGCCTAAAGTTTTCCGTTCGCAGACTACGATTCCCTAGATTAGAAGCAATGCTGTAAAACACTGATTTTATCGCATCGCGGACCCACGAAACGGTTCTTGAGAAGCACCTTTTTTTTCGGCATTCGAAATATTAAAAACGGTAGGAAATTTGTAATGGAAATAATTTATTTAATTTTAATATACATAATCTAAACATAATTCTAAACAACATGGTACATTCCAGCAAAATATGCTTTCAGACTCTTACATTCAATTTAGGGTATGGCAGATATGGATGGCGCGAATAGTTAAGATTTAGTGTCCGCTCCCATTTTGTTCGCTTTTTGGCTAAAATACACAAAAATGTACATGAAATGTCACCCATATCTTCAGCGTTTTTATCTAATAAGATCGTTTTCAATTAGTTCCGACAATTGTGTCCCAAAATCTACAACTACATTTGATTTTTCTCCAGATTTTCTTTTCCCTTTTCTCTGTGTTCTCTTGAAACTCTTCAAAATAAGTTTTCCACAACCAACCAGGTTTTTGGAAATTTCTCTGTCTCTCTCACACTCTCTCTCTGACTCTCTCTCTCCGTCTCTCTCTCTCCGTCTCTCTCTCTCCGTCTCTCCCTCTCTCTCCGTCTCTCTCTCTCCGTCTCTCTCTCTCTCCGTCTCTCCCTCTCTCTCCGTCTCTCTCTCCGTCTCTCTCTCTCCGTCTCTCCCTCTCTCTCCGTCTCTCCCTCTCTCTCCGTCTCTCCCTCTCTCTCCGTCTCTCTCTCTATCTCTCTCCTCTCTCTCTATCTCTATCTCTCTCTCCTCTCTATAGAAGTGTTAAGGAAATCTGGGGGAAAATACAATGTACTTATAAAAAATTTTGCAACAGAATTTTCGGAAGTAATTGAGAATGATCTTATTAGAGAATAACGCTGAAGAGCAGCTTGCTGACGATTTTTTATGGATTTTTGTGCATATTAGCAAAAAACTTTATTTTATATATATATATATATATATATATATATATATAT
>BOPP01000216.1:1849606-1924963 GCA_017312745.1 Gryllus bimaculatus
TAAATATATTTGTTATACGAAAGCTCTGTGTCTGTGGTCGCTGTGAGTATCCATGACGTCACACTGGGCATCAACTATCGTTCGCCACTTGAAATCTTTGGTCTTAAAATCTTGCAATTAGGATACACCAATCTTAAAAATTAATTATTGTAAAATTACTGATCCTCCTCATGTTCTCAAAGCAACAAGAAATGTTCATTTGGATAACAAGTTTTTTTAAACAGATAGTGCAGAAGTTAAACTAGCTGGCAGTTTTTTGTATCTTTTTGAATGGAAAAAAATATCATTTAATAAGAACATGGGGAATATCACAAATGAACATATTTATCCAAAAAGGTAAATAAAAGTAACGTTAGCTGCTCAGGTTTTGAGCGTAACTGTTGCTAATGCACTATATAAATGTGCTGTGTAAGGGGCCAAGTATTTGGTTGAATTTTTTTAATGACATGGCTCATTGATTGTTTTAACGGTTTGAAATTTGATGACACACACTTTTATACAAGACAACAGAATAACAGATTTCAGCATTTAAATTTTGGCAGAGTCTGAAAAAGAAACTGGATTGATGGCAGTTTGTTGATGCAGGTGGCAAGCCTGTTCGCACTAAAGTGAAGGCCGCTCGGTCCCAGCTTCTGCGTCGTAACGAGGCGGGATTCGCCTCTGCCGTCTACGCTGTCTCCTCGCGTCTTCTCCTCGTCGTACGCTCAGTTACGTCTTCTTCATCATGCGCCTGGATCCGCGGCCTCTTCCTCCGCGTCTGCTACCGGCGCCTCTTACCACGCCCACGTTGCAAAATGTCTCTTGCACTTCACCGAGCTCTCGTGCAAGTTCCTCGCACGTTGCTGCTTCTACTTTACTAAACCAGAGCTTTCACTGCTTCTCTCACAACGGGTAACTTTTACTTCCCGTGTCGTTAATTGAAGGAATACTTTACTGAACCTGCACTATCTCGCGGACGACTGACCACAACGTCTGTTCGACGCCGACTACTCCTATCTAGTAGTCGTTGCAGCGGCGACCAATATCTAAGCCAATGATAACGAACAGCTGCCTGCTCGGCGAGCGGTGGCAAAAGAGGGCTCCCGCTTGCGGGTCCGCGATGTATGCACCCGCCCTCCATTGTAGGGGTGGCACGACGTCTCCGACTGAGTGGCTGCATTTCATGCGCTATCTAGCGGTCGCAGCAGGCAATCGCCTTATCGGCGGCGGGCGCGCCCATTCTGAATCGCGCTGCGCTCGCTCGCACGTCCTGCCGTTGGTGTTCTTTTGACATGTGGGCGTGTGTGGCGAACCTACACACATGCGTTCGTCACATTGCCTTCTCTCCTTTTTGAAGATTTTTCTCCGGAAAATCTTATGCTGGTCGAAGGTTATGGAAATTGTAGTTTCCAAACAGTTGGCCGTCTTGTGAGATCGTTAGGAGCTATAATCCTTTGTATTCGGTAAGGTCCTTCAAACAGCTTGTAGAATTTTGCGAACATTTTCAACCGTGGGTCTGACACTCTGGGTGTTCTTAAGAGAACCTGTTGGTTTTCTCGGTACGCGACAGGAATTGCGTAATTTCTTCCCTTGAATGGCATATGATCTGTCAGTTCAATTCGGAACTGATACCCCTTTACCGGATCGCATCTTTTCTCAAACTTTCTTCATGCGCATTAACATTTCCAGTAGCTCCCGTTTCTGATCAACATTCAACTTCGTGTATCAACAACATTGACTTCTACTATCTCTAGAATATAGGTGTTGTGGTGCGTTATCGTTGGCATTTTTCATGAAATAATTATAAACGTTCGCATAGCAATGTGTTGTATGGTGTGCAGTTCTTCCAGAAAATGAGATTTTGTCAGCGGGAGGCTTAGTAGTCTGTGTATCATGTAGTGGAAGGCAGAATGTTTATGTTGAATAGGATGTTGTGAAGAGTTGTGGATGACAGTGTCTGTGTATGTCGATTTTCTGAAAATGTTGAAAGTATGTTTGTTTCCAGATATGCTTATATTCAGGTCTAGGAAATTGATAAAATCTCATTTTCTGGAAGAACTGCACACCATACAACACATTGCTATGTCTAACGGTTACAGCACAGAACTCATTAACAACATACTATGCCGCAAAATAGTAAAACAAAAACAAAAAATGTGCACTACACTTTCTCCTATAACAAAAACACCGGACAAGTACACTTGCTTACCTTATTTTGGACCCCTTTCAGAAAAAGTCGCACACATTATTCACAAAGCAGGTATCAAAGTTTCATTCAAATCACAGAATTCCCTCAAAGAAATGCTGTCCCCCAAAAAACACACAGATCTTCTAGAAAAAAGCGGCGTCAATTCTCTAAATTGCCACGACTGCGTAGCCAAATATATTGGTCAAACAGGCAGAACTTTTAATACCAGAATCAAGGAACATATACATGCTTGGAAACACCACACCTGTAAATCTCACTTTGCCAATCATTTACTCCAGACAGGCCATACATTCAATCCACACACAGACATTCGTATACTGCAAATAGAAAATCACTACCACACCAGATTAACTTTAGAAAACCTACATATTCATTTAAATAACTTATTGAATGAAAACATAAACCATAGTCCTTCTCCTTTACTAAAATTACTACTAGACACCACTCCCACACCGCACAGTGACAGCGCACCGCACCCAGGCCATTGCCCTCCTCTACCCCACGGCCGGGTACTTAAGCCCCTTGGCTCGCCCGACCCCGCGTATATAGTCGTTTTTGTGGCTTCCATTCAGCAGGTAAGGAATGGCTCAACTTACATTTCTATGTTTTCTGTTAAAAATGTTACGTGTCCTAATTCTATTTCATTCACTTTTCCTTTAGTATTAATGACTTACACCCCCCCCCACTTTTTTCTTTCTTCCAGTTTCTAGAATGTTAAATATATTTTCCAAAAAATTGTAAATTATTTGTAACCTTTATTATAATCTTGTTGTAAACTCAAAGGAATATTCACGTTTTAATGTTTTGTTTTTTTCTTCTTGTATCAGACAACTGATGATGATGGCTAAGCCATCGAAAGCTGCTCTTATATTAAATACTATTGTTGAACGTTTATAATTATTTCATTCTACTACTCTCTGATTATCACTTCAACTTCGTTGTCTACCTTGAAAAAACATACTCCCATTTCTTCGTAACTTCCTTCTTCCTCCTCCGCAGCTTCGTTGCCGCCCTCCCATACATGTATTCCGTTGATCACAACCTCGTGCTTCTTCATGTTAATTATTACGCGGTTTTCTACTAGAAAATCTACGCCCAATATTAGTGGATATATCAGATCCTTTATAACTAAACAGACAATTTCGTACTTGGCTTCTTCATTTTCTATTTCCAACATTACTTTCTTGTTACCGCGTGCGGTTTTTCTCCTCGCATCGATAATCCTAGTATTATTTGTCGGGAACACCGCTACTTTACCTCCTGTTCGTATTAATTCTTCATAAAACTCTTCTGCTACTACCGACGCAATGGATCGTGTATCTATTACTGCGTGCCTTCGCAAATTTGAGTAACCGGACATTGCTCATGCCCTTCTTCCCCACAAATTCGTTTCATCTACCATTTTCAGTTGATTTGCTACCACGGGAATCGCGATGTCGTCTTTATTATGGAGTTCGTTTCCGTGGGCCGCGTTGTTCGTGCCTTCGCGCCGGCCGGAGTGGCCGGGCGACCTTGAGCGAGGTGCGCAGTTTTCATTTCATTTCCTCCGCGCGGCCACTCATCCCTTTCCTTGCTTCGCCACGACCGCCCTTGTCCCTCCCCTCTCGGTTCTTCACGGCGTTGGCCTTCCCGCCTTGGTGTCGGTTTCGTTTCTTCCTCGACCTCCACGGCCTTGACATTCCGGCCGGAATGGGACGGGAAAGGCCGAGATAACATACAAATTGCTATAAAGTGAAAATCGAAAGAAAAAAAAATACTATCGGCCAGGAAGGTGGGGCGTCGACTTCCAGTGGCGACACCACATCGTCAGTAAATATCACTGAAGAAGAAATCCATTTTGTCAAGTGCAACGAAAATAATGCTAATTTACCAAATATTTATTTTTCAAACTGCACCATTAATAAAATTATAATTAATAATTATCATCCCCCAAAATAATGTCTGTCTTTGATTACTATTTTTCTTGTAAATTAGCATGTTATTTTTTCGTAGTAATGTTGTCCTGCGAAGAATGGGTGGTTGTTTATTTAGGTTACTAAGGATTTTAAATTCCTAATTTAAAATTTATTAAGATACAAGTGCACTTAAACTTATAAGGTTGAATGTTAACACGTGTTAAAGACGCATGTGACCGATAAAAGACGTAATTAATTACCTACTTTTCTTTTTGCAAATAAAATGCGTACGGATTCACCAGACTCCGTATTTCTTTATATACAATTTTATTGGATGTAAATTACGCATAGGAGTTAGTGAGTGAGGGAGGTTAAGGGGCCCTCACACAGGCAAAAAGTTGGCGCAAAAATTTGAACATTTCCGTTTAGTGTAAAAATATTGAGAGTGTGAGGTCAAATATTGTACAAAAATGGGTATTCAATATTTTGTGGGGCGTTCAAAAGTTTTCTGAAAGTTTAGAACATTTTTGCGGTCCTGTCAATATTTTGTAGCATGAGAGCGCAGTGTGAGGGGGCTGAGAAAAGATTGCGCAATATTTCATTAGTCTGTCTGGAGCTGTCGCCGCGTGAACATGAGTGAACCAGCTGCAAAGAAAGTGAAAGCAGAGAGGAAGGAAGAGGAAAAATCATTTCTTCTCCATTGTATTGACGTAAGCAACATACATTCTAGTTATTGTTTATAAGTAGCTACTAGATCGAAGAATAAAAACATGTTTCAACTGTCTTTTTGTAGAGTTTATTTAGCCGTCTGGAGGGAATGGTTGGGACGCAAAAAAATTAAATTCCCCCCTACGTGACCATCGCCTAATTTAATAATTAATACAAATTTCTGCGTTACTTTTGTTTCACTTCCCTCTCTCCTAAATTTTAGTAATAATTTTACGATCGAACACTGCTTTCATATGGTCAAATACGTTCGATTCCACGTGTAGAAACATTTCTGTTGTAAGTGTATAGGTCGCTTCCGACTCTTTGGAAAGTAAAGTCTGATGAATACAGGAACAGGGACAAAAAAGCCCAGACGTGGACTACGTTATTGGAGGTGTACCAAGAAAAATACCCCTCAGCTACGGAAGACGATGTCAAAAAGAGGTTCACCTCTCTGCGCACTAACTTCAGAGCCGAGTTGAAGAAAGTACTTGCCAGTCGGAAATCAGGAACAGAACCAGACAGTTTGTATATATGAACCAAATGGTTCTATGATGCCTTTGCCCAATTTCTGACAGACCAAGAAACTCCGGCCCCTTCTATAAATATCACGGAAACCTAAAATGAGGCAGGTAATCAAAGTTATATTGTAGACGATTTTTTTTTTTTTTTTTTGGATTTGAATAGCTAGGTAAATAATGTAGGTTAGTACATATAAACCTGTACATACAAACTAGGAATGAACTAAACTATGAAACAATGCCAATTGATTTGACCTGCCAATCAACTGCACCAGGTCTATTGAAGTACTGAGTGAACATATCTCTAACATTGTTTGCTCTCGCTGTCGAATTTCTAAAACAGCAATTGTTTTGAAGCGGAATGTGTCGTATATTTTCCGGTCTGCAACATCCTGCAACTCTTTGCGCAGTCTCGACAACCTCGTGATCCACAGAGTCTGCTGGCATATATGTATTTGCTTGATGTTGTCGTAGAAAATTATGTAAATAACAACAAGCCAACACAATTATCCTCACTTTTCCTGGAGCAAGTTGAATAGATGCCCGAAAAATTCTAAATCTTGAAGCCATTATCCCAAATACATTTTCTGAAATTCGTCGAGCCCTACTGCATCAATTGTTGAATATTCGCTGGTCTTGGGTGATTCCAGATCCTGGATAAGGTTTCGTGATATTACGAGATAAAGGAAATGCGTCATCACCCACAAGAACATAAGGTGCAGATCTTGGAAAATCAGGCAAATTTGTATCATCAGGAAGGTGTAGGCTACCGTTCAACAGCTTCTCTTAAAACTGCGTGTATCTCAACACTCCACCGCCAAAAACACGACCATTTATGCCACAATCAGCCATCAAGAATTCGTAATTAGCATACACTACAGATAGTAGTACAATACTGAATGATCCTTTATAGTTGTAATAAAATGATCCAGTGTTGTGAGGTTTGACAATTTCCACGTTTTTTCCATCCATGGCCCCAACGCAGTGCGGAAAATTCCATCTTTCCCTGAATTGATGTGCCGCACTTTCCCAATCTGCGTGGTTCCTAGAGAACTGAAAAACAAACATGAAAGCAGGTGAAACAATTTCATTTTGCGCTTTTAAAATTATTTTGGATCTGAACCTAGGTTCGTATTTCCAACACAATGTCAAATACGTCCTACAGGTGTATGAAAACCATAATTTAGAGAAACTCTTTTTTTGATACGTCTTTGATGTTTTATTTTTTTTAAATCCACTATAAATAGATCAAATTTTTGTTTCAGGATTCTGTTTCTCAACATACTGAGGAAAATGAGGACATCGAGCCTTCCAGCCAGACCAGGCTCTCTCAGACCAGGCTCAACAGATTGACCAGAGTGCCCCCTCTTCCAATCTGCCCCGCCCACATAAATCGAAAAAGAAAAACGTTTATTTTAATACCCAACAGACAGCTAATGAGCTTCTCGAACTAGCATGCTCACGACTTCGACAACCTGCCTCTGCTCACGATCATATTGCTACAACTTGGGCAAAAGAGCTCGAGGTTATGGCACCAGATCAGCAGGTGTACGTCAAAAAAATCATTATCGAAATTCTGTTTGAAGGACAAATGGGTACTCTTCGCCGCCATTCAGTGGTCATCAATCAACCAACGCGTGAAACATTAAGCTCTCCCCTCAGTTTCCACTCCAGATCGACTGAGATCAGCATGTCCAAACCATCACCAATTACTGAAGCCTTCGATACCCTGCACGACCCTCGTCCCACCAGAAAGTACATTTTGTTGTTCGCAAAGATAACGAACAGTGAGAAGGACCACCCCAACGTGGACGAGACCAAGATACGCGTACGTACTTTTCCAGTTTCCAATGAACTCGGAGAATTGAACAAGTTTTTTCCACATTTTGTTTCATCCGCAAGCCATGTTCTTTTTCGTGTTCATTTTATATACTTATTGTATTTTAAGTACGTAAGATTTTAAACTACCAGTACAACTTACTAATTCTACTATTGCGTACCTAGTATATTCGTATTAAAAATTTGTACTCATATAATACCATTTTATATTCTAGGACCGTATAATCCGATTTCATAGAGTACTTTCTTATGTAATAAAATGTTCTTTAAAAGTACAATACTTGCAGTTTTCTTTCCTTTATATAATTCTTTAAGCATGTGCAAAGTGCCTCGCATGCCTCCATGACGATTTGACTGATAGTGGTTGGAGCTATGTACGATGAAAATTTCAGGTCCTCAAAGCTGTTTCCAGATGCTAGGAAGCGCAGAGTGAGACTCAACCTTTCAGTTGGCGAAATCGCTGTCCTCTTTCGAGTATCACGTTTCTCAATCAGAGGGCAAACATCTCTTCATTCATTCTCAGGAAATGTTGATAAAGTGTAGGTTCCAAGCTCAGTTGGAGAAGTAGGTTACGATGACCACGGGTCGGTCGCTTCTTCAAATCATTCCTTACCCACACCCTTTTCTTCTTACGAAGCTTAAAGACTCCTTCAACACTGCACACAATACAACTTTGCTACTTTGAACCTCCGGGTTTGCCCCGGGCAAAGAAACAGACGGCTATGGCTGAGTTCAAAGCGATGTGCCGTGCTTCCATCTCGAATGACACTGAAATTTTGTGCAATATTTTTGTGAAGTGTGAGGGGTTTACGACTTTTCAATATTTTGTACAAAAATAAGCTCAATATTTGTGTTCAAAATTTTGAGTGAAATTTTTGCCAGTGTGAGGGCCTCTTTATACCATCGATCCTATAAGAAAACCTTGAATACATAAATGCAGGCGTTTTTTCCTTATTCATATCAGATCAACGAAACATTTAATTTTTTTAAATTACTGAGGTAAAGTGCGATAATTCCCGATTTTCACGTGTTTCGGTTATATCATCAAATTTCGCGGTGCTCTCAGGGCTAAAGCGTAAATTGGAGAAAAAATTTGAATGACATTAAATGTAGATAATTTTATCTTCTTTTATTTCATATAAGACCATTGTTTACGAATAATAGATGGATTTTGCGCTATTTTGAGAAACCGAAAAAGGTGTGAATTATACATTTTTTTCCTTAAGAAACGTATTTTGTGGAAACAATTTTGTTGGCAAAACTAATATTTGTGTTCAGAGATTGAAAAAACATGTAGAAACCAATTATTAAAACTACATGAAAGCATTCCGCTCTTTGCTCTTTTAGAGCACCGTTTGACGAATATATCTTTATAATTTACTAATTAAAATACATTGTTACTAAGTACCGTGGTCACAATTTGGAATTATTTTCGGCTAGTCGCGACTGCATAATATATTATCCGAGCGGAATTGCGTCCAACAAGGTGACAGGATGGTGACACACACACACACACACACACACACACAGATATATATATATATATATATATATATATATATATATATATATATATATATATATATATATAGGATGAACCAATTAAGTCATAACACCCCTTCTATCTCCTCATTCGTGAAAGATACGAAGGTACCGTTTGGACAGTCCGTAACATAGAAAGGGGCTACTTGATTACAGCATAGTTCGGTTCTGTAGTATTTTTAATTACAAGGATACGAGGTCAACTCTGTTTTTTCAAATAGAAACCTTTTAATTAATTAATTTTAGCTCATCTTAATGAGATTAAAAAGACGATTTCAAATATGTGTATTACCTTATATTTAAGTGAATAGTTTTGTAGATATAACTATGTTTTGTAACGTATTTTTCCACTAAAGCGGCCCCTTCGAATTCGATCTTTCCTTTTCTCCACTGAGAAACCTGGTTCAGCAGCATTGGTCCAGATGGGACAATCGTAGAGTAATGTCGGTCGGATTATTGTTTTGTAGAGTAATAGAGCATTGGATTCGGAGAATTGATTGTGTTGATTCAGTTAGGGTCGGAGTTGAATTAGTTTAGTTTTGGCTTGCTGAGTTTTCACCTCTATATGTTGCTTCCAGTTGAGTCGAGTTTCGAAGTTTAAGCCCAAGTATTTTATTGTTTTATTAATTGGTGTCCAATTGATGAAGTCGTTATTTATGAAGAATGGAAGAGGGCGTGTAAAAGGTTTTAATGAGAATATTTTTGCTACAGATTTTGTTGGGTTCAACTTTATTTTCCATACATTAGCCCAATTTGCTAGTAAGTTTAGGTGATTTTGAAGCTGTGTTTGAAGAGTTGTTAAAGAGTTCCCTGAGATACACAGTGCAGTGTCATCGGCTAATTGAGCGGTGTTTATACTAATCTGAGGTGCTTCCTCTCCCTGTATATTTTTTTATATAATTGTAATGTATAATTTTAAGTTAGTGTAAGTTAGTATATGATAGGTTAAGACCATCAAGCATTTGCACAGTTGATATTTAAACTGAACAATGTAATGTCTACCAAAAAAAAACAAGAAGCGCGTTTGACTCGAAAATGCGGCGTTGCCGCTGCTGAAAGAGCAATCAGCAAGATTATTTATCAGAAAGATATCTGTCAGATATTTCAACACGAAAGACCAAAATAAATATCAAGCTGTTGTATCTGACGGGTGAAATATCTGTCGGATTTGTATTCGGAACTTCATGGGGCACCGGTGAAACAAGCCCTAAAACTCTGGGAGCTGTACTTCTCAGAATTTGATGCCATACCTCAAGCGGGAACGAGCATTTGCGAAATATACACAACGAGCACTATGGAGGCTGACTTCATTTGAAAGAATTCTGATCAAAATGTATATTTCGTATTTTAGCGGTAGAACCCAACAGCAATAAAAGATTAATACTAACAACATTAAATATAAAATCTCAAAATACCATAAATACAGTTATAGAATCCAATCAGTTTACAAAATTTTATGAGAACATACTAAATATTTTTCGACAATAACATCTCCCTTTTTAAACATTAGGATCAAACCTTTCGAAATTACGTCAACTATCACCTAATTTCCGTTATTTTTCCACTATCAACGACTCAATTTAAACGTTCAGCTGTAATGTGGCTGGACAGCACTCTACCCCTTATTGTTAGAATTTAGATGTGTTTGCAGGGTTGCCAGATGTGTTTAGAGAAATGTTCGTTTCAGTTTCCGCCGAAAATCCGCTGAACTGGTTTTAACTTTCCAGCCTAAATCCGCTAAACGTAAAATAAATTATTTTTTCATATTTAAATGCATTACTTTTTCTATCAAAACAAAAATATGATTGGGAAATATAGTGGCTTTATTGAAACTGCAATTCAATTTTTAGATAATATAGAATGCATTACTTGGGTGAAAATTTGAAAATAATAACAATTGATTTAGGGTTTTGTATAATTATATAAGTATTATATTATTTATTCTTGCTAGTAACATGGATTTAGAAATTTTAAAAATATACATCTGTGCAAAATAACTTATTAATAAAGGTTAACGAAAACTGATGCTTTACTAATTTTACTGCTTTATCAACTTAATTAATTTCCACCGTTTATTCCGCTGCCCGCGAAACTATTTTGTTTCCCGCCGTACCAGTTCAAAATTCGCTGAAAACGGCGGGAATTCCACCGATATGGCAACACTGTATGTTTGTCAATAGTTTGTATATATTGTATATATTAATTGTAGTTTTCTGTTATAACAGGTGAGCTTTCATTCAATTGGGTCTAGTATAAGTTTTATTTTGTTATTTTTGTAATTGTGTGAAAATCATTTTTGCTTCCTGAAAAATTTTATAAATAAACTAGCGGACCCGACAGACTTCGTCCTGTCAAAAAGATTTGTAATGTGAATTTTTTTGTTCCTACATATTTTATAGTCTGGGCAAAAAATTCTCTTGAACAGAACCGTCACCCTGGTGATAGGGCGTTGTGAATAAGAAATATAATTGAATAAACATATAAGCATTTAAAAGTAAGTAATCGCTTTATTGTTAATCATGTTGTATCATAATTATTAACAAAAATCAGTTTTATTTTCATTGTAGTGCTTTGTGATGTACAATGTTTTTTGTTTGATTACCTGGCGCATAGACAAACAAATCTGATGGTTTTCCAACACGGGAACCGGCAACATACAATTGACCATGTGAGAAACATGGGTTTTCCAGATTAATACCACAAACACTTCATGATTGTCCCTGGGACTTGTTTATGTATATGCAAACAAGCGAACTGGAAACTGTAGTGGTTTAAAGTTAAACGGCACATCAGTCGGAATCATTGGGATGCGCGTTATGAGAACGTCTTCTCCTTATAAATTCCTTTCAGTATAGTTGCTTCTATCACGTTTTTTTAGTAATTTTTTATCGCTAACCGTGTGCCGTTGCAAAGACGTGGTTGGTTTGATATTTCGCAAACATTATAACTACCAAATCAACCTTTAATTGAAGATTGTGACGGTGGCAATCCTGGTAAATCAGCGAGTTTAAAAATTCTGGTGGATTTTTTCACTACTCATCTCTGATAGTAGCCAAGTAACGATTGTGATATATCCTCGATTCGCCTGTACCATTTGTTTCTTTGAATTTTTTAAACTTTAATTCATTTTACATCGAATGTTTTTTTGCAGCCATATAGCTCGTTCGCTCAAACCAATCATGGTTTCTGTAATTTGTGAGAAAACATCTGGAAAACCTTGCTGAAATAAGTTCTATCTTTTGATCGGAGTATTAACTGACAAAAACTTTGGGAAAAGTTAATGGCAAGCCTTGTACAACATGTCTATAGGAATTTGCCATTACCATGTCAATGAGTTGATTTAGAGGAATATGGTTTCCAGATTGGCCAATTTTGCAACTCGACACAGTAGTTATTTTGCTTAATAAAATACTCTGACATGTTTCCAAAAATTGCAGGATTTTAAGACATGCATTGATCATCAGCTGGGTGTTGTCGTGGAATCACTGGCACATGTTTGCCACGAAAAATCTCCTGCGTCGCAATTAAAATCATTACACACAAATTGGTAAATGATTGCTCCGTAGACTCCATTTTAAGGGTTTCTGTCTACAGCTCCAAGATTTTCATGTGTCATCGTTGTGATTCATCGCAAACAATTAAATTTACATTGCTGCAAGACCTTTGCCATTGCCAGAGTTATTTCGAACTGTTGCAGGTCGCAGTTTCATGCTTTGCATATTTAATGGCCAATTTAAATGCTGAATGTGCTGTTCGATCCACCTTCAAGCAAAGTTGCCGATTCCGACGAAAAGCGATGTGCAAGTGCAGATTTTATTTTGGCTGTGCGAATCGGTTGCTTAATATTTTAATGAAATCAAAAAAGTTTTTCCTGTACCACCCAGGTGCATCTGAAGAAGTAAATCGCTCCAGTTTCATCATTTGTTAACTTTCATAAAGTATAAAATACCATACTTCTGTTGTTCAGTTCAACAGTGCAAGATTTGTTTGAATTAATTCTTTCAAAGTGTTGAGATCATACAAGTGTTTCTCGATTCACTCTTTGGTTGAACAGCATCATGTCATTGGGACGATTGGCGACGGCAGCAGGCCTAAATTGAATTAGATAAGTTTGTATTGGACATATCAAAGCATCAAGTCTCAATTGAACATGCAATGCTTCATTATAAATTCTCTTCACTGATTTGTATTTTTGATTTTCCCATTCTACTTTCGTATTTGATAGCAAATTTCATCACACATTCATAATCTTTGTACTTGATCACAAATCAATTTGGGTTTTTGTTATTGGGAAGCATGTAGATTGGATATAGAAAACCATTGTTCGTATTTTGATGATATTACAGCATCATTGATTTGATCCCAAATGAGCGTCATTTTCTTAGCAAATGCAACGTTGGACAGGCTTTCATCATGTAATGAGTCCACACAATCACCATCACAGTTCGTAATGTTGCAATTGATTGTTGGGCCACGTTAACATTGATATTTAGCAGTCGTAAATTAAAAGCAGTCTCATTGCTTGGATGTATGAATAAATTCGACCAAATGGCATCGGTGGAATTACACATCTGGGTATCCTGCGAACTTGTTTTCCTATTGTTTTCAGTCGTATAAATCTCCTTGAGGGATGTGGATTGCAAATATAATAATGTTGGGCATTTCAAATATAGTAATTTTGTGCAAAGTTCATCGTTTTGGCATATCTAAAAAACTGGGTAATAATAGTTAAAAGTAGTAGATGGCGGGGACTGAGCAGCTCTTTGTACTGAGATCACTGTGCGGGTAAAATACACTCTTTGTTCCATTTCTAAAGAGCGCACATGCTAAGTGAACAACATGTGAAATCCAGGTTTCTCTCATTATGGAATGGAAAAGAAAATATTCACCATATACTGAAGTTACCCATTTGGTGTTGGGTAACTTCATCATTGGAATTCTCTGCACAATTCAATCTACAGCCATATTCACTCCCTTGTACATATCTTGCAAAGTGTATTTTATAGATTTTCACATGAATGGCAAGATTCAACGTTGAATGTTTGTTTGGAAGGTCTTTAGGATAAAAGGGATGAATATGGAACAATCAACGATTATCATTTCAATATCTTGTTGAATTTAATTTGACAATTGTTTGATCTTTCCATTGTCAGAGTCCGATCGTCGACGATACAGTGGATAACCGGCATTACAGTAATCTGTTTCCGATATTAAATGTCCGTTTGGATATCGTTTTGAACATTTACCATCCCTCATATATGGTGAATTTTGATTAGAGTTTCACAGGGACCAGTGTGTCATATTTTTGATAACTACCGTCATGCAATCCAGGATCTAATTGTACATCAGGGATTTCAGCTGTTATCAGTCAAATTCATTTGGCTTACATCTTTCAACAACCAAATCAAAATGTGTGATGTGGCAAAATCCTCGTTTCTGCACTCCACAGACTACATCCAGCAGGTGTCTCACCAAACACATAATGTTTTACGATGAAATTTCCATAAAGATTTTCACTTTTTGTCTAAACACTCTTGCTGTAATATCATGACGATCAATGGGTATTGCCCAAGGAATAACTGCTTGCTTGTTTCTATCAGTGCGGATTGCATGTAATGTGATGAACAAATCTGCTGTTCCATCAATGACGACATACACATGGCATCTGAGCATATTCTGCATATGTCGAAGGGCTTCCGATGTATGTGCTGGAAGAATAGGTCATCACCAACATTCTGTGCATATTCCATTCAGTATATTCGCATCGCGAAGTGCATATGCTCTTCAGATCGGAGTTTGGTGCTAATTCAACCTGATGAAATGTTAATATCTCCGTTTCAATTTTTTAACATACATTCAAGAAACAAATATATTTGTGATATAATCGGCCGACATTCAATATGTGATGGTCTTCATTGTTCCCCGAATCATTAGGCGGTATGAATATAGTTTTCATTGAACTGACTTTTTTTGTTAGTTTCAGAAACCGTAAATAGATTTGGGTTTCAATAAGCATTGAAATATAAATTAAATACATCATATAGTGACTGAGATTATTAAATTAATATGTTAAATTACTGTAAGGGAATTTTATCATTTTTTATTGAAGAAATCATAGCCATCTTCACATTGCAAAATTAATTGGGGATATTGCAAGTGCATCATATGAGCAGTGTGTTTCCTTTCATACGTTGTAATTGATATGCATTCCGACGATGTTAAAACAATATACCGGATTCAATTTTCTCACTAACGAATAGCAACTTCATCAATAGTTTTGGTGCATTAAAGACGTCTTGCATGTTGACGCATGTGGTTTTATCAGCTTGATTACAATATTTGGTTAATTATCTGATGGCATCAGATCCAGGGCATTTTAACAAATATAATGCAATTGATTGTTGTTCATGAATACGTTTGTAATTTTTCTACAGTAGACCTCTTTTACTAAATGTTATGTGCAGAACGCAGATTATTTTCTTGTGAATGAATTGCCCATAAGACTGGCAATTTGCAGGAATTTGTAGTTGGCTATCTGACTGGGTAACATGAACCCGCTCTGTGATATATTTGGCCCTTGTATGTAATGTGAGGTATAAATTATGGATTGTCAGTTGATCAAAGTAAATAATATTTGTCCTTTAAAATTATATCTGTCTCAATATAAGTTTGTACTAATATCTATCATAAATATATTCGTGTTTCAAATATAAAAGTGTCGGCTAAAACTGATCAGCAAATAATATGGGGGATAAAGTAATGATTAAGATTGAAGATTTAGTAACGACATCTTAACTTAGGTGACAAGCATATAATAATTATGTTTTTAACATGCTGTAAATACATATTGAAAGTTTAGATGAAAATTTTACCGACTACTTGTTGACCCAAATTAAGTATTTGACAGCAATTGTTTATTTTGGTTGGACTATTTTGTCAGAAAAGTGTATGGAATCTGTTCCCTAGTCCTGAACAATGAGTACAATGGCTTCTGGTGGTGGGTTCCAATGTATCCTTTCACTTTACCAATTGCGCAACACAATCCATTAGCATCGTTTTAATTTCAATGCTTCAATATGAGCAAACTGAGTTCATAGAACCAATAACAACACTTGTAGTTACTGTAGTCCAATTGACACATGTAACTGAAAGCAGCTCGATTAAACTTGCGCGATTATTAGTGAATGTCGGCGCTCAGCGCTCACGCGTTCGTGATATCCAAATTCTTTTTCACGTTCAGTGGATTCGGTCGTCACGTTCATTGTGCAGCATGATTAGATCGGTAATTAGCTTGGGTTTCGTAGCATTTAGGGTTCTTCTACTAAAATTGCTTCGTCAATCGGAGGCATAATCTTATATTATAAGATTAGTTTCGAAACGCGACATTAACAATCCTCTACACCATGTATTCTGTGCTCCAACAGCACACACGCAACACTGTTTGATAGATATACGATTGAATTGTGAACTATTGTCATAATGGTAATAAAGCTCTGCAAATTGTAGGGTCTGCCACCTTGCCAATTCCAGAAACACGGAAACCAGCTGCGACCGGCGGGGGTGGATATTTAAATATTTATTGCTAATAAAGTGTGTATATGAGTGAGAGCGTTAATTTAAATTAACTACTTCACTCTCATTTATGTAATTCATCATAACAATAAAAAATCATGGAGAGAATATTTGCTAACACATTTTATATAAATTATCTATTATGCTAGTGTTTTAACATACCTTTCTATTAATACGTTTTTATATCACGATTAACAAACTTTTTCGGAATTTCTTTAATATGTTGTTATCGCGTACAATAAATATAGTCTTAACTTTGTGTTTTTCTAAACAAAGAATTATATTAATTACTTTTAGTTATAGAGATTAGTAAAACAAATTTGTATAGTAAAACTTACCTGTATAATTATTCGTTTTTTTACATTAGTTTCAAATTGTGTATTGTATATCTAAATATCCACTTTGATACGAAATGTCGATACGAATAAGAAAATTCGATCTTGTTCAAAATGAAGATATCGAATAACATTCCGGGGTATTATTCTTGAAACTGTGCGCGATGCGATTCTCGCATAATCGCTAGATGCTGTCTCTTTCTGATATGTCGTAGAAAGAAAGAGACAGCGGATGGCGATAACTCGAGAATCGCAAGACCAATTTTCATGTTCTGCTCTTTATCTTTCCAATGAAGAAGGAAAGGACAGATTTCTGATGAAAATAGAAAAGCTTTAAATTTTAGCGAAATCTATATTTATATTGTAAAAAATTTGAAAATGTATTGAAATTGAAAAAAAACGGAGATATATTTTTCAAAAACCCGGAGACCGGAGATGAAGCTCAAAAACGGGAGTCTCCGGTCTAAAACCGGGAGGTGCAACCCTAGCAAATTGACCTCTTGACATTAGGAACATACCTACAACAATGAAGTGCTTGTGCTGCTAACAACAATGAGTACTTTATACAACAGCTATAAAGCTCAAATTGCTCTTACGTTTTTAAGTTAGAAAACGTTTGTATGGGAAAAAGAAAAAGGCTGTTTTTAAGGGTTTTTTTCGGCAATTATTTTTGAATTTTTTCTCGACGTAAAAATCATCCTGAACTTCAACGAAATTTTAAAAAAAGAATTGCCCAAATTGGTCCAGGCGTTGTTGAGTTATGCGCTTAACCAACACATTTTGCGATCCATTTTTATATTTATAGATTTTCAGTTGTCCGTAGTAGTAGCAGTACGCGATTTTTTCTTAGCAAGCAAATGAGGAAGCCAGAACAGTCTCCGAAACGTCTAACACAAGTGAATAAAATTACTGAAAATGTTTTCGAGTTTTTATTGTGTTGTCCCTAATTTAGAATAATAGACTAAACAAGTTAATAGAATTATATTCTGACAATCAATTTAGACACTTAATCATAATAAGGTATTTCTACTCTTGGATATCACTGTTTAAGGTACGAACATAACCAATCGAGAGAAATATCACGAATTTCATACGAAGATAATTTTGAGAGTAAAATGTTATGATCAATGACGTCAAAAGCTTTTCAAAGATATAAAAATATTCCAATAGTTGCTTCGTGTTGAGCGACATGAGAGCCATGGATGAGGCGACATCTTTAAGAAAAAAAATAAAGATGTTTTCCTTGGATTTTGATTTTTGAAACCCATGTGGGCAATATGAACACGGGTCGTGTTTACTAAGAAATATTTCCATTCTTACGTAAAAAAGTCTCTCTAACTTAAAAAAAAAGAGAAATTGGCCGATAATTTTAAATTCAATTTTTGTTGCCTTTTTGAAAAACACCTTAATATTTGCTGCTTTAAAAATATCAAATAAAATTTCGGTATTTAAGGATACATTGTGTGTACACTTGGAAACATGAAGTTTCGCGTCAAAAATGCCTTGGCCCGATAGGTTGATGGCTCTGGACATCCCTGCTTGCCGACAGCGCTACCTAACGTTTATTTCCGAAACTACGTTCTGTAGATCGTACTACGAAGATTTAATTTATCTCATTGGAGAGCGTTTAAAATATTTTAACATCCATTGAGAGCAAAATAGTTGTAGCACTGAGGAAAAAGACT
Source organism: Gryllus bimaculatus (assembly GCA_017312745.1). Lineage (NCBI taxonomy): Eukaryota > Metazoa > Arthropoda > Insecta > Orthoptera > Gryllidae > Gryllus > Gryllus bimaculatus. Next base: position 1,867,892 of record BOPP01000216.1, read on the forward strand.
TTCGTGATTCCTGCCAAGAAAACTCAATTGACATTAATTTTTGTAAACGTAATTTTTCTTTCAAGTTTCGTTAATATAAAATGTGTTAGTGTAAGAGGAGCGTTACAAGGTCGAAAAAAAAAATAGCTTTTTAGAAGAGAGTGAAGGCAGTGAGGATTGTACGGGTTGATTTTATATACTCTACTACTACTCTACGCATTACTCTTGACAGCAAACTTACCATGACAAGACTGTTCAAAAAGCGAACAAACGACTAAACGCACTAATACCCGTCATCGGCCACCTCAAGACAAAGACAAAGACAAAACTCCAAATTTACAAGACTTTATAAAACCAATTCTAAAGTACAACTGTGAAACATGGGCGATGACTACAAAAATGAACTACAACAAACTGACAAAAACTGAAAATAGATTTATCAGAATAGCCTTCCGACCGCCACCTATGACTAATTACTTGCGACTAAAACAGCAAATCAAATTGACACCTATCGACAGAGACATCCACGAAACTGCGACCAAAAATGTTCAAAAAGCTTTGCAAAACCCACACTTCCGACAATTTCTACCGCCCCACACCAACGTCTTACGCAACCCCCCGAAAAACATTCGACGCTACCGACACCCACTAGTCATCCTCCAACTCCCTCCCCATAACAATAGTAAACAAAATACCCTCCTAAATGGGAACAAACCTCCCAAAGCTCAATAACCACAAATTCAACCTTCTCAACCATTTCCTAATCCCATCCCTCCCTTTCCTCTCCTCTGCAAACAACAGCTTGTCTGGGGCACGCAGAGGAATCCTTTCCCCCTCCCAGCCTTACACCCACAACATTACCCCATCAACACCCAACGTACCCCCTACCTCTTATTCACCCTACGCAGGGAAGAGCGCTCAGCGCAGGCCCTCGAAGAAAACGTTGTTACACGAGGCAGATATCACGTAGGCCACAATGGTCAAGCCACCCCCTTTCATGACCGCCGACCCCTTGAAGCACCCTGACTGAAGCACCCTGACGAATGAGGCACCCTAACGAAAGTACTGCTATAGACAGAGGTCACGTAGGATACAGTAACGGAGCCACCCCTTCCATGACCGCTGACTCCATAAAGGACGGCACCCCTGACGAATCAGGCACCCTAACGAAAGTACTGCTATAGACAGAGGTCACGTAGGACACGGTGACGGAGCCACCCCGCGAGGGACCATGATAAACTATCCCCCCGAGCTACGAGCCTAGCTTTTGATTGTAATGACGCCTCATGCCAGCACACGCGGAGTAAGTCACGTACGCACTGCTATTTAAGCTCTGCGCCCATGTCTAAACAAGTCAGATAGCGCCTGTCTCGCTGCCGTGCGGTTGCTCGTCACGAGGTGGCCGAGGTCAATCTCGCCCTGTAACTTGTAACTGTTTTTCAGTATCTATTAAATATATACGAATCGAAGTAAGTTATTTCTGAGGAAACCTTCTCCGATCCGTAACAACGTCTCCAAGCACAAGGGCGCAGAATGGCTCAGTGTCAAAGTGCTGTTCTAGAGCTCGTGAAGTAGCGGGTTCTGTTCCCACTCTACATAGATATTTTATACATTCTACAGTGCAATAAAATCCACTAAATTACAACATTTTACAGTTGTCGTGACAATTCTATGCATACAACGGTGAAAATTCGCTGTCTCGAAGAATTTCAATTGTGAAGAAATTAGAAAATTGATCACTTTTATTAAAAAATGTGCATTATGTAGTGTGGAGATAACAATAATGTATGTTAGTCCTGTACCGCTCGAGCCTTTTTATATCCCGTACTCGAACTATCGCAGCGGTGTTTCGACCGTCCATAACGTTTTGGAGATTTCTAAACGAATTCAGCCAGCATGAGTAGGACCAATAACACCAAAACATTACATAAATATTTTATTTAAAAACGAAGCCAAAAGTACCCAACTCACGTGGAACAATCAAAATATGTAGAAATTAAATTTTGGCCGATAACACTTAATTCAGGGGTCAAGTTTAAAAATGGGACTTTTCCATTCCAGTCTGTTTTGAGAAAAAAAAAAGTCATATCCAGTGTTTAAAACATTCTGATGCTAAATGTTTGGGATTAATTCCCTTGGCTAGTGAAACTAATCACAATAGAATAAGATAATTTAGGAATGTCTAGTCATTACGAAGAAAGTTGAGCTAAAAATTTAAAAAAGTCTTATCTTAAAATTTAATTTAAATTTTTTTGTATTTTTGACCAAAAAGTATTTTTACAATAGTGTTAATTATTTCATTTCGATTTCATATTGAAATGTGAAATTTCAATCATGTGAAATTCATTCATTCATTTCATCATGTGAAATTTTTTATCAAATATGAAGATCAGCAGCCCCTAACTGCTGACGTTCACAACACTAATCATTTTTAGTATCAGCATTGCTTATTCCAGTCCGATTTCTATAGAATGATACATGTTCTGGATTGGAAAGATCGTACATTGCAACGAAATGAAGATTATGGAAAGATCGCGTTCTAAAATTACACATTATTATTCATAACGTGATCTTTCCATTATCTTCAGAAGCCCTCTTGAGGGAACAAAAACCGCGTTTTGTTACAAATCGTTTTATAAACCGACGCGTAATTGCAACGGACCCCTATTGAAACCAGTATCTAATTTTTCACCTTTGGTGAAAAAGTTGCGTATTGAAACTAGACCTCTCAATTCGCCGATTCTCGATATATTAGAACAATTTTGCATTTATTCCAGTAGAATTGACATTTGATGCTTTCTAAGATAACGCTCGGGCATTGCCTGCATCCGTTCGTCATTCGTATTAGTTCTGTGAAAGGAAACAATCTGAATGTTTTCCGCACCCGATACGGAGGCAGGTATCAAAGATAACAACCTCAAGCAACATGACATTGCTTCAGTATTCTTCTAAATGCTTTGAGACCTGTAATAATGCAAAGCCAACTTCTTAGATAAATGAACACATAATAATAATAATAATAATAATAATAATAATAATAATAACAACAACAACAACAACAACAACATACATTTGAGGAAATCAGAGTATAAATATTGGTGAAATATAAGATAGAATAAAAATGCCTAAATTTTTTTGTGCTGGGCAGAGTGTTAGGCGCGCGACAAGTGTTAAGACTGTTCCTGCAAGTCGCTCCTGAACTATTGAATGAAATCGCACTCCACACACGAAATTTGAAAAAAAAAAAAGCCTATGTGATAAGTATATATGTCCCTAATAATACCTGGGCACTGTCACTGGCTAAACTCAGTTGACAGATTTTTCAGGCAAAAGTGTTTATAATGATTTTTATCTCGTAGAGCGCCAAAACTGACCATGAAAATGCGCTCGTAAAATAAAAAATCATCATCAACAGGAAGATAAGAAAAGATATATCAGGAAGGCAATCACGCATCAAGAAAGAATTCTAGCAACTCGAATTCATTTCCAAATTGTTCATTAGGATAAGTTCAGTTGTTGTGGGGCAAAAGTATATTCAAAATTTAAACTAAATCAAACCTTATTTTTTTTCGGGGGATGCAGAAACTACATTATTCTTTTTTATTTGATATCTGTTCAACAGTTGTGTGTTCAACAGGGAGTCTCACCAACTACGGGCCATCCCCATAACTTCTAAACGGTTCACGATATCGAAATGTAGTTTACGCACAACAATGTGAAATCATGAGGCAAGTAATGTGTCGTAGGAATAGTGTTAAAAAATTGTTTTCGAGAAATTTAATTATCTTTAATTTTTTAAATGGAACCATGTATTTATCTCACTAGCAATAGATTGATCATAAATAGACGAATGCAATGATGTAACACATGTTAATGCTTTGATAGTATTTTGAGAAGAAAATTATACTTTCCGCCATGTGATTTTAAATTAAATATATAAAATTTCCATTGTAAATATACAACCCTTTCAACTGTCTCTTTTTGGGAAGGTTGCTTGCGTGGTGGCCAGTCAACAACATGAATATCTTATTTCTCCACAAAAAACGATTGAACCAAAGCCGACTTATGAATCGGTGATTGGTCCTGTTGGAATTGAATTATCCCCTCAGGATGCAATTGCCTTACTGATGGAATCATGATATCTCTCAGTATGTGGATGTACTGAGGGGCATTTACGTGGTCTTGGATTCTATGGATCGTTCCAATCGCACGAGATGACATCCAGCCCCAAATTGCTACTGAGAAACGACTGACCTGGGGACTTGCTTTACGTACCGAGAATCATAGCGGCTTCCTTGGAGCCTTAAAACGCGAACGGGTCCATTATTTGCGGAGGAGAATATACTCTCATCCGAGAAAATGACATCAGCCCAGTCTCGATGTAAATTTTCCTCCGCAAATGCCAGCCGATAGAGCTGGTGTTCTTCTGTCAGCTTCGGTTTTCGAGCTGCACTTCTGGATCGCAGACCAGCCTCCGAAAGTCTGTTGCGTATTGTTCTGGAAAATTGAGGAAATCTGGTGGTTCTTTGCAGTTGTGAAGAAGTTTGAAAAGGGTTTTCCGCTGCTGCTTGTATCAAAACTGCATCTTGAGCAGCATCTGTTATTCGCCAAAGCCCCGTTCCTAGTTTCCTCCCAGATTCTCCCGTCTCTCGATAACGTTTAATCCAGTACTGAGCGGTTCGTGTCCCAATGCCATACCGACTCGCCGCCTCTAAAACAGAGAGGTGACCCTCTTCTACTAATGCGATAACTCGCTTTCGTGTGGCTTGGATATGGTGAGCAATGTCGAATAATGAATGCGGTGTAGTTCAATTTGCTTAGCCGCGATTTTTCTTTTCTTACCAAGCGGCTGCGCTGCAGAGCTCCTTATCTCCTTTTGACATGGAGTCGAAAACACAGAAGTACTGCCAAGGACATATACAAGTCGGTAGTACCGTGAGGCTTACGAGAGAAAATCGATAATCTCTCTCAACAAAAGAAATGAGTTTATTCCACTCTCTCATGAACGAGAATATTGTAGCAAGCAAAACGACATCGCTAATATGCCTAATTGGCAGTCTGATGTTCAACAGCAGTCATATTTTGCGTTAAGTTTTGGTAGAAATTGTTTTTGAAATGAAAAAAAATCGCTATTTTCTCCCATTATTTTTTATTTATAATCTGTATTAAATTTTTTGTGCATAATAAACATTCAATACACATAATGGATTTCTACTTGCATATGAAATGCAATGGTATGATATTGTAATGAACTTCAATAGCATGACAAAGTCTAGGAATATTTTTCCTTCAAAATTCGTTTTCGGCTAATTGTATTTTGAATTATTTTTTACTTCACAGCTATGAAATCTCAGTACCCACATAACTAAGGCCTCCCACGTGAAGGCAAGGGATCTCAGAAATATTCATCATCAGAATCAGTGAGCCACATTTATCATCAAAACCATCTTATTTACTTTAGTGTAGTATTGCATTTCAAAGCCTTGTCACACTAAGAATTATTGTAATTACAGAACATCAACAGTTCCATCATCTTTATTCACATTATATATCAATAGCATAAGGGAGTCAATGCACAGATTTTTTAAAAATTTATTTATATGTAGTAGTATAGTAGAAATAAAAGTCATATCAAAGCAAACAGATGACAAAACGGGATTTAATGAATTATTTATAGATAAAAACACAAGTCAAATTTTCGTGTCAGTATATCACTATAGTTTTGTGGTATTGTTAAACGAATTGCCTTTCCGAGCTTTTAGAAGTTCCATTTCATGGTTTTATTCGAGTAAAAATGAAAATAATACGCAATATTTTAACGTTCTTTATTCGCAATTTAAGATTATCTATAACATTATATAAACTTATATTATTTTGGTCTCCTTCGAGTATTACCGCTTTTTGAGAATTGATTGTTTTCATTCCTTATTCGCGATCGAGAATTTTGCTTAAATTATGCATAACATTGACAGGACATATATAAGATGTTGTAATTTAGTGGATTTTATAGCACTGTGGAATGGATAAAATATCTACGTAGACTTGGAACCGAACCCGCTACTTCACGAGTTCTAGAACCACTTCGACACTGAGCCATTCTTTCGCCCTTCTAATACATCTCATATAAAAACACATTTTATATTAACGAAACTTTAAAGCAAAATCACGTTTACCAAAGTTAATGTCAGTTCTGTTTTACTGGCAGGAATCACGAAAGCCTTTTTCCTCTGTACTATTACTATTTAGCTCTCAACTGTCGTTAAAGTATTTTATACGCTTTCCAATAAAATAAATTTTATCTTTATAGTTCGATCTACAGAACGTAGTTTTGAAAATAAACGTAAGCAAGCAGGGATGTCCAGTTTGTTAGTTCAATGTTGTTCAACGTTTGTTCAATGGCGGGCGTACAAGTGTTTAACAAATTATACGATAATTCGTCTAAACTGGCTGAATATTTATTTTTTAGTCTACCGATTATTTTGAGAATTTCCCGGACGAGGTTTCGGAAACGAACTTCCTGGCTACAATTTTTGGGGAAACGTCTGATGCTGAATTTTGTGGCTGAAAACCCTTACTGAGATCGGCAGTAATTCTCGAAAAGTATTGGATGAAGAGTCTAGCCACTGTTGCCGGATCGTTCTCATTTCTATCGTTATCTGTTAAAACATTCTCTACAAGGTTTTTAATTGATTTGGTTGCATTTTTTTACATTCCACATCGCGTTTGTTATATTATTTGAGTTCAAAATATCCTGATTATATTTCATGATTTTTTTTTCTCTAATACACACATCATTCATATTTGTTTCGTTATATATGAAAGTGTATATTATATACTAATTGTGTAAATATCACCAATATTCCATCGCCTCACATCATATTTTACATATATTTTAATTTTAAGATCTTCCGTTATCATTCACTACCGGAAAGAATGAGCAGATATTACGCACGAGCACTTTTATCCTCGGACTCGATTGTTGATCTCAAAACGTTTGGCTCCACCCAAATTCACTGTGTGATTCTCTTTTCCCTAGTAACATAGCTGAAACTAATTTTTGAAATGTTTTCGTACTTTCGGACAACTTTGAAAAGGTGGTAAAATAGCGTCCAGTCATTGTCAAATAAAATTATTCCTCCCGTGAATATGTTAGAGATTTCTAAACCAGACGGATTTTGGACGATGTTTTAATTTTTAATATTACAATTTTGAAATTAAATTGATACAATATTTTCTTTTCCAATCCTTGTGTATTTTAATCCTTGGGCAATTATAAACTGATCACTACAAAAAATTCACATACATGTACATTATTTTACAACACTTTAACACGGCAGATGACATTAAACGATTGAATTCGATACAAAAGTGTAAGTCACAAGAAAAATGTATTCTATAGCACAATTGTTTCTATACAATTAGACTGTAACGAGCATCCAAAAGGAAAGTAATAATAATGTTAACAGTGGCATGTAATGTAATATTTACTATTTGGACTGAATGTTTCTACAGAACCTGCAACAATTCTTGTACTTCAGTTTCCGCGTTAATGACCCCCATTTCGATCAGGTTTTCGTCTAGTTTTCCTGATCCTTGAGCAACTGCTAAGATGGCCCCTTGTTTTACTTCTGGACGTACATGTAACTTCAAATTAAGTTCCAGACGTTTGGCCTTCACCTCGTAGCACGTCACACACAGTTTTTAATTATCTTTTGACGTAAATAAATAAATAATTTAGTAAGTATATGGTGTCTTTACTATCCTCCTAGTCCGAGTCTCGCACAGGGCGCTATGATAACTCTGCAAGTATTTTTCAATCATTGGCAGTATGTACACGTGTAAGACTGAGGGTATCAAAAATATTTGTGAACGTGGGGATAGGTTGTTCGAAGGAATGACGCATTTTGTGACGCCAGCCCTAGTAAAGAAAGCAACGGCTGTGAGAATCCCTTCTTAGCACCTGCAAGCCCAATCCTTCTCAGGGGCTGGATGCGAAGAGAAATTGAATGCTTGAAAGGTACGCAATTAAAGGGCTCCGTTTTAATTGCACGACTTATTGCAGAAAAATGAAAGTAAAATGTATATGCTCCTCTTTTATAGAATCGTCACTTCAAAATCATCTGATTCTACTACAATTGTAATAATTGTGAAACTTTATCTGTTCATGTGAGACCGAAAATCTCAATTTATTCAGCGCGTCAGATTCAACCTGTTCACGGTTAGCAACCCACGGTGTAGATTATTGTATCTGCGACAGACAGTCGTTCCCTTCGCCGTCACTCGCCGCAAAGGGCAAATTTCGCATTTCCGTAATTAGGAGGTATCTCAAGAGCAACAAAATTTATTTTCGGATACTACAGCGCCACAAAAAAGCGACAAATTCCCGTGTAATTATTTTTTATTTATTACTGTAATTTCTGGTAATTGAGGGTCTAACTTGATGACCAGCTTGCCGATTGTTTATAGCAGTATCAAAGTATCAATGAACGATAATTGAATGAATAATTTTTGGCGCAACAAATTAGCTACAAAAATGTGACAAATGTTGAGTTTAATTCCAATTTTTTAAAATTTTAATGCTAATTTTACGGACCTCCTGAGAAGGAGGTCCGGGAATTCCAAATCGGACGCGGCACTGGAACTGTGGTTCGCAAACAGACACTTTGCGAATGCCCTTACCACGTTCAGTAATACTTAATTGGCTCACTTGCTCACTACCCTTTTTCGCTTTATTCTTCCCGCTCCACCTCCGCTGTGTCATTCTTGAGCCACCAAGTCACCTCTGTTCACGGGACTTGTTCGAGGGATGACCGGGTAAAAATCAGAATTATTTGGAAACACTCAATTTTTCAAGATAAATTCAGTTCCATATTTCGATTATAGAGGATGCGAGAACGTCTGCCTCAATTATAGCACCAGTAGTGTGATTTGGGATATAAAATAAACTAGTTATGCTACAGAATGACACAGACTTTTCTCAAACTAGTTCTTTTCCTTATTTCTTTGCTCTGGGGAATATATTTGGTTTACGCCTCCCTCTTCTCTTCTGCCATCCATTGCCACCTTAAGATTTTTTTTTCAATTTTTTGATTCCTTCATGATAGAACCGGAACATGACTTTAAAAATACTATAGAAATGTAAAACCTCGACATACATTTTTATTGAAAATTTGTAAGACACTAACGTTTGAGTGTTTCTGAAAATGCAGAACAATTTCTCAGAATAGTTTTGAGGAACTTCATGATTAAGAGAGCTGATGTTCATGTAATTATAAATTTTTTGTCGATCTATTTACGGATCGAAAATGTTTAACCTTGGCGATTCGTCGCCGTCTTAACAAAAGTATTTTTCGTTACATATTTAGTACTACATTACATATTTTGCTATTTTCAAAAAACGTTTTTCTGGTTTTTATGAAAAGATGCATTAAAGAAGCACTTATTTCCTTCGTCGTTAGAGCGTGGTGCCTACACGAGGTGCGCTGCATGAAGACGCGGTAGGATGTTCTCGCAGTCCTGCTCGTCTGCATCGGTTGTCTCAGAGGCCGGAAGAGCGCGTCGGGGAGTGGGATTGGTTCCGCCTTCCAGTGTGAAAAGTATCACTGAAGCCGCGCCTCGTCAACTTTAACCTCATTTCTGGGAAACTTGCCAATCGCCGTCGTGTAACTCTTCGCTGAGAAAGCTGCACGCTGCAGTGAGTGGTTGCTGGTCGCAGATACCGCCAGTTTGCAGGATGGTTTCTATTGCGTCTAGTCTGGCTGCTAAACGGCGTACTGAATAGTAGTATATGAAGTTATTACAACTGACGGGAAAGTTGTATGTACAAAGCATGCATCATTTTGTACTCTCCAAATTATTTTCACAACGTTTGCATTATTTTTAAAATTTATCTCGGATAATTTTATAAATGTAAATTTTGTATAATGTAGATTATTTACAAATACATTACTTTTAAACTCTGCTAAATGCCAGTGCAAACATTGGAAAGTAAAAGATTGTCAGTGACGTAGATGAGACGTCTAACATTACTTTAGTAATCGCGCAGAAATTCTGTGGCTCTCGAAATTGTTTGTACAATATGTAAGAAGATACAAACTGGTATAGAAAAACTATTTATTGCAGAATTGTGAAGAAGAAAATAAACGTATGCGTTAATGCAAACATTTTTTGCTCATACATGGCAAAAATATCATGAAATAAGTGAATACATAATCGCACCTCCAATAGAAAAGTGACACAAGTGCGAAATCGTCATTTTTGAGCTAAAAGCTGATAAGATGTTACCAAAAGGTATTGCTTGAGTACCAAGAGGTACTTCTGAAGTCGATTTTGAATTAGTTCAACTACTTTCCGCTTGAGGGTGAGTATTTGGTTCAATATATAACGAGTATTACAGAACTACGAAACTTAAAATTGCAATTTCTGAGAAATCAGAAATTCGCACTCGTGTCACTTTTCTATTGGAGGTACGATATGTAATAAATAAAACTTGTCCTAATGCATAAGCAATTCACCACAAAAATGACCGTATGATGGCAATTTGTCTTCGAGAAAAACGAACACTAAACAATCAACATTTTGTGGCACGAATAACAGCCTCCAGTCTTGCTGGCGTTGACCTTAAAAGCATCGTTGTAATTATTTCTCAAAGGTAAAAATATTAGTTTTATTATTTTTTGGGGCTTAGAATTGATTCTCTTGAAATACGCAAGAACGCAGAATATAATCCAATACCATTTAGTATACAAATAAGTTATTTTTTCAATGTTTGCACCCCAGCAAGTTGGCGCCCTGCTCCTCCAAGGCCTCCTCTGTTCCTCACAACAAATCCAGAAAAGTTAATTAATATTGCAAAGAGTAGGTTTGTACTTGTCCTGTACACTATTTTAGCATAAAAACTTTACTTGTCTTTCACAAGAGTAAAAACCTTTTCTAATATTTTTGTGACTAACAAGGAAAGCGAAACACTGTCAAGGAACCTAAAATGATTTTGAGGAAGTGTGACTTGTTCAAACAACATATCTCGATAATACTGAATATGGTTTAATAAAACTTGGTCGAATATCAAATTGCATTGTTTGTATTTTTGATGTTCTTTAAGTACGAAATTACATTTGCACACTTTTAACAGATAAACAGCTTTTCTTCTTAATTGAAAGTGTAGGGAAAGGAAGTTGACTAACATGCTAGCGTGTAGTTGTACGTAGTTTTCGGGTCTCCGACATGAGGGATTCACACCCCGCAGCCCTTCGGCTTTTGCGGTAAGAAGGGGGCAGCGTTGAATAACTAACTTCTCCCCCACGGAACAACCCGGCGCGTTGCCCGCAGCCTTCCATTCGGCGGGCGCCCCGTCGAGGAATTGCGGTGCAATGCGGCCGCGGTCGTTCAGGGATGGTTGGCCAGCTGCTGCTTGTTACGAGGGACGGGGAGTGGGCGCGGGAGGCGTTGGGGTGGGAGAGGGCGGTGGGGCCCTGGAGCGGAGTCCTTCGCAGCCTTTGGTCGAAGGATCGGAGGGAGGCAGAAGGGGCGGCGGACACTGGTGGTTGCGGCGAGGGAGGGAGGGTGAGGTCGATCTTCTTTATAGGTTCTCACAGGCACAGTGATGCTTCCCCTTTCCAGCGACCGCTGGCAGTGCTTTCCTCGAGGGCCTTAAATTTTAGCGAAGCAAAGTTTTAAAAAAAGTGTAATTAAATTCAAAATATGTCGCTTTTTGTATTGCAAATTTGTTACGTCGAAAAAATGTGTCGTTTATTCAACATTAGTTGAGTAATACCTCGTATACATTATGTATTTACCACATTCTGTGTGAATATCTTTTAAATATATTATTTTTTGAATGAAAATTTACGTTCGGCTGTTGCATCAGCTACGGCTTCCGTGCCCACTTGCTTCAGACACCGTATACCTTACTGTGCTCAGAAAGGTCGCGTTCCGATTGTTTACTTGCGTTTGTTCACCTGTGTTGTATGTGGTTTATTTTTGAGATTTATGGTTTTAACCGACGCTCAAAGTTTAATGTGATTTCGTTTACTTTTCTTGATTTTAATTTTTAGGTTGTAATTTTATTAACTTTAATTTCCTATTACTTTGCAAACAATTGAGAATGTATGATCCACAAACCGTAAAGTGCAGGAGTGATGAAATGCTTCAATAGTCGAAATAAACAAAGGGTAATTGATGTATATGACAATTTAACTATAATTATATTTTCCAACGTGATTTGTACGCAATGTCTACCGGTAGATATGTCATCTGATCTGGCGCGATGCGACTCAATTTCCCGTGATTTAAATCAGTTTGTTCCCGTAGGGCCGACTTTTGTCATCAAAGCACTTTTAAATATTTTGTTCGGTAATCAAAACTTATTATTTATCTACTGGTAAAAATGAACTCAATGTTTGGCCTTTTTGCAACTACATATAATTGGTTTTAATTTTGGATATAGTATTGTAATAATGGTGCACTTTAAAATTAATATTTATGACATTTCGAAGCACAAAGGATGTGGTAGGCTTAACAGAAACATTCTGTACATGTCAGTTTTTTTGTTTCTGAACCATACTTCAAGTTATTTCGAAAATTATTCATGCACTCTTTTTATTATGAGATACCAGTAGATTGTCATTGCGTTTGCAGCACAGTTGCTTAAATGGACTCAAAGCAGCAACCTTTGGCATATATCAGCACCTCAATCAATAAAGCTACTGAGTGAGCCATTTATTAAGAAAGAAATGAGTCTTAGTAGTGGTTTCAAAATGTGGGGCAATGATAAAATACTGCTTTTGCTGGTGTTAATATCAACCATGTAATATAGGTAAATGCAGAGATGAATTCCTTACTAGCCAAAATAAGAAGGCTTAAGACTCCCACCCCCGTGCCCGGATTTTTAAATAAATATTAAAAACTCATAGAATGTTTTATCTAAATAATCATCAATCAAATAGTTTACTGAACTACAATCTTTGCTTTTAAAAATAAATGGAATGGAGCAATAAGAAAAATAAACATGTATTTGTAAATGAGAAATTTGAAAAGCAATTTCCACTTTGTAAGCAATTTGTTAATTTACATCTGTATCTGGAAAAATGATTTTATTCTTTCGTAGTTAGTGTTTTTAGATTTATTCAAATTCGTTTTTTAGTTTTAAAGATTTTGTGAAGAAGTGCCCAGTACAGTTTTGTGCTGAAGCTACTGGATCTTAATCCATCCATGGACAAATTTAATAATTACATTTTATTGAAATTATGAGAAGAATGATATATTTAGCCGTTGATAGTTTCAGGATTTAATGGAAACCTTCTTTTCTCTACAGCACTATATTTTATCTAATTGTTGTATTTCCTGAAGAGTAATAATGCGTTAAATGCGTTCTCATGTCTTTACTTTCAAAACTTTTAAACCTCTTTTCATTTTGATTGTAACATCATGACAAAACGATTTCAAAAGACTATGCAACTTGTAAATCTCTTGGCGATTTTTATCTCCAACATTTTACAATTTTATTTATTTGATGGCTCGATAATACAGCTCTCAGAATTATACAGTGCAGTAATTTAAATTTTATCATCTTTAGTTTGATACGTTATTTTCATAATAACCTGCATATAAACAATATAACATATAAAATTACACTGAAAACCAGCAAATAGTTTCCAGCGAATTAATTACAACCGCACCGCAGGAAATAATATGGCACATTGCGCAATTGTAACATAGTTTAAAAATTTTAATCAAAACTATTGAAAAATTGAAAATTGATAATGGAGTTTAATAAACAAAGCAAAAATAAAATAGGGGAATAACAGAAAAAAATGTGATGACCTGAAAGAGACAATGATTACGATTTTTTCACGTTAAATATAAAGCTGTATACAATGGTGGACAGAACCAAACAGTTGATCTTGTTATTAAGTAATTGAATAATTTATGTTTTGTCCTACAATTGGCTCACGTAATAAATGATATAAAAAATTAGAGAGAAATACACTTTGAAACAATTTTTGAAAACTTTTTATTACGTCACTGATCATTATTGGGGTAATTATTTCGTTTTCTCTCAAATTCTGATTTGGAAATAACCCCTGCGCCAATTCTCTAAGATTGTGATATTTACCGCCTGTCGATCAGGCAACGAACAGTATCCAAAGTGATTCAAAACGAAACTTTGAACAAGAATGAGCTTTGTGCATTCATGCCAAACTCAAGGACATTACGGTGTTGCCCAATTTATTATAGACTTTTTGCCCCACTCACACATGGAAATTTTTGCCTTTATTAGCAATCACTGTACAAAAACTTACAAATATGTTATAAGATTTACATTTGTGATTTTGCTCGTACTAATTGTGTAATAGTGCTTTTTTATGTTCAATCCATTGCTTCAATTTTTTATTCCGTGGCCACGCGCTCTGTTAATACTAGTTAAGAAACTAGTCAACGGTAGTTCGTCATGTGATATTAAAATATTTTTATTTTATATCTATGTAACAAAATTAATTTGCATAATTACATAAAACCCAGCATAAAAGTCCATATTTTGTTTATGTAGGACCCACAATACCAACTTATCCTTATATCCAACTTATCCAAATAAATATTTTTGAACGTAATATGGCCTCTCTATCTACTAGGGAATATCTCGCTCTAACCACCTAAAGGGCAATAAACTTTTGCACATGGAGCTGCTGTGTCGAACACGGCCTGAGAGCAACGGGTGCTTTGGGATCGCTGAAGGTCGGGGACAAGAGAAGCCCTCGGGAAGGGCTGATGAGGCGTAGAGCAATAAAAGTTTTTGTTCGGGACACTTTCCTCACTGGCTGAATGTTATGCGAATTTCGTTGCGTTAGGGAGCTTGCTTGAGGGAAATGCTGGCCTTTAGGCGAGTAAGTTATAATCATTTTGGTCCAACTTTGTACTTAATAGTAAATAAATTGCGGATTAAAAGCTTTATTTAAAGGTCGAAATAAATAATGAAAGTAGATTTCTTTTGGCCAGATCCCTTTTGAACTTCAAAGGCATTCCAATCAAGCCAGGAAAAGGAAGATAACCGAGGAAATGAGATGTATTTCATTTCACAACGAAAGTTGCCCACGAAGAGGAAGCTCAAATGTTACGGAGAGGTTTGTGAGACTGAAGACTATTCCGGGCACACGACGCTTTCATTGTGTTGTCCCACATAATGGAATTTGGATTCCTCTGAAACATTTTACCTCTTCGACTGAATCTCCCAGACAAGTTTTGATTCGACGCAAATGTCAAGGAGCGAGCAAACTTGATGCCGAATTCCCTCTTTTAACGGTGCACCGCGCTGCATCAAGTTTTCACGCGCAGAGTTTTAATTTTTTAAATCTTAGTTTTCATGGCCCCGTCTAGAAAGTTTCAGGATTGCCTACAAATATTCATCGTTGCTCACATTTTTTTCGTGTGAATTAAAACAATGGATTGTGAATTAATATATTAATGTTTTGAGCTTGATTATTAACAACAAATATACGCGAATTATCGAGATGAAGTATTAACATAGGTCAATCTATACTCTAACAAATGGCGTTTTGAAAATAAAATTGTCTTTTATCATTATCAGAAAAGAAATAATACGGTCGTGTAATGTGAATGCATAGAATTTTAATCATTCATTGTGATGCAACAATGGGTGATAATTAATTAATCTTTCTGAGAAAACATTTTTACTCTAAGGTGAAAGGATTATAAAAAAAATAGTAAATTTTGTGAGATCAAGTTTTGATGTCCCCTTAATTTCCATTGAATGAGCCTAAAGGATTAAATTAAGCGTGCTTGAAATGTTAAAAATCCTACATATGAAGTTTGTAATAGTATCAGAGTTAACTATTGTTAATTTGATAAGATATTTTGAAAAAAAAATATCCTAGCAAACTTCCTGAAAATTATCTGTTGACAGAGAGTGTATTGTATAGTGTTTATTTGAGAAGTTTTGATTGTTCGTATAACGAGCAATTGTAAAACAGATTGTGTCGTTTCTCGTAATTCGAACGTCGATTAAAAGGCATCTTTAATGATTGCTGATTATTAGAAATGTTTAAACCCATTAGCAGTTTAAACGTTATATAATATATAATATTGTATAATACAAATAGTACAAAGTAGGGGAACTACTTAATCGAAATTATGTAGAGTCATAGTGCAAGATTATTTCTAATATCTGCGATTGTCGAGGGCATGAAAGCAGTATACGCCACTGGTCAATAGGCTTGGCAGTGTTCATAATCCACACTTATTTTTGAGGAATACAGAAGTGTTTACTTTTCGCAATTTCAATTCATAGTCGTCACTTTAGTGTTTGCATAAACATTTACTTATTTTTGTAAGTGAGCTTATATGCACCCGTAAGTGGACTCTTATTATGCAACGTAGAATAACATCTAAAGATTTTTATGAGTTTATGGAATTATTGAAATCATTACGAAAGATCTTATACGAAAATTTGTATTTGAAAGACTTTAAAATCCTTTGGAAATGCATAGAAACAAGAATTAAAGAAGAGATTGTTTTGACAAGGATACGGTTGTGAACATTAGTCTTGTTCACAAGACTTGTGTACTTAGGTATATAAGATAACCATTTGTTCCACTTGTTCTAAAAATGCTAATGGCAAACATTTTATGTAACATCATTTCATTTACGTAATTTTATTGATTTCATTTGCACCCCACAGCACGGAGGCCTATTTTGTAGGTAACCTTATGAGGACCATGTTTTACAGGTTATCTTACATTGATCACAATGCATATGAAAAAAAAAATTATTTATCAGTTGTTACGTGCAGATCTCAAGTCAGCCCTTTGTCGAATAATTACAGAAATATCTGATGTGGTATCAAGAAATAGTTAAAAAATCATAATATTCCTTTCATGTATTACACAAATAACATACACCAATAATTATATATACTAATGAAGTAAAATAGGAAAAATTCTACCAATAGCAATTATCCGCACAGGACTTAATGCATCGGAGCAACGAAACGAAATTTATTTGTTTTCTGTTGATATTCTGTCGATGAAACCAGATGCTATTAAATACGCTTACAAGAACCGCCAAAATTGTGAACAAGATTGACGCGGCCTTCTAGATTCGTATCTAGTAACCAATTAAGCAATGTTGCCAAATATGTAGCGAAATATTGCCTGAATGCCATTCTCAAATAATTATGCTTCTGTAATAATGATTATTACTTAAGCGATTACTTATCGTATAAGAGTCGGCTATGAATACGGTTCTCTATCTTGTCAGTCCTGTGGATAAAATGAGGGATTGACGTAAATTCAATGACATTATTTCAATTTTTTTAAAGTATAAGTTCTTACCGAACCATACAGGTAATATACTCCAGATATACTCTTTGTGCAGAACAGCTCTTAACGTTTACCACTCCCTCCATCAGGGCTCTGACGTCACGCTTTCGTGAGTGCTCATTGGCTGATTTGGTTCAAATTACATCACACTTCTTTCGCCTTCCTCGAAGCGCGTCTCCTGAACGTTAGCTGCAGTCGACTTCAGACACCGGGCAGCGGCAGTCGTCGTTTTCATAGCTGCTGCGGGGACGTGTTCTTCAACTATCATGCCATGTGTAGTGGTCTGCTGCCATAGTATGATCTATGTAGATTATGGAGAAGGAAGTGAGTGCATTGACGTGAGATTAAAAGAGAGCTTTGGGAAGGCAACAATAGACAACAGTATTTTTGAAATTTGGTATTAGTTTCAGAACTTCCGATGATGAGGGGCACTGCGAGAGCTGAAGATGACTTGTGGCAGTTACTGTCACGAGGTTCGCTAGATTGTATCAATCAAAAGGACGGTTTGAAGAAGCATTTTCTTCAATATGAGGTACTGTTATTCTAATTAACTTGAAATTTTTATGAAAGCGTTTCTTTATTAATGAATTTTGGTCGTTAATGTTCTCGAAAATTAACGATTGAATAATTCAATGATATTACGCAGTCATGCAGATGCAGTTCTTGAATAATTTTCATAACATTTAATTTTTTTTAAACGCATAAATACTTTCTCGAAAGATACTTTTTACATAATTTTTTAATTTAAATTCAATTTTCATTAATAAGTTATTCTTTCATGTCCACTAATTGCGGACAGAATATATGCACATGAGTACTAATATGTCTGGCAACAATGATTGCAGGCTTGTTATAATTTACTAAAATAGTTTATATTTAATATTTCATTTTAAATAGAATGAAAAGCGAGTAATTGTTTCGATTTTTGAATATTAATTTTGTATATATTTTTTATAAGGTTAAATATTTAGGTACTTACAGAAACAAAGTATTTAAATATCTCTCAATTTATGTTTTGAATATACATATTGAATATGACTTTTTGAATAAAATTTAGACATAACAAATTATTTCTGTATAAGTGAAGTGGTGAAGTTAATTTACGATTTTCTAGTGCTATTTCCATCCTTCAGAAACATTCTTTTTATACTTTGATTAGTGAAAATTTTGAATTCTAGTACGAATTGTTTAGTTGTTTCTTTAATTGAATGAAACTGTCAACTGCTGATTTACTTCAAATGCACGATTAAAAAAATTCAAGTATGCATCCGTATTTAATTACACTTACGGAGCAATGAAAATCTTCACGTAAAATCCATCTTAAGATCTGATATTTTGTTTCTCAAAGAGAATATGACATATTTAAAGTGTGAGATAAGACACCTGGTTTCAACTCCCATCTATCAACGGTGTTGTGTAGATACATTTTCAGCATAATGTTCAACTTGATATATTTCAAAATACAATATTTAGATTTCACCATTGTCAGTTGGATACTGATGACACTCGCATGGCTATTTTTGTAACAGTGTTTTTAAGAGCGTGTTTTAATTTTCAAGTGTGCTAATATTGCTTAAATGACTCTTCATGAAAATACAGAACTCTACATAATATTAAGTACTAACTTTTAACAGAAAATAAATAAGTAAATTAAATAAAAAAATTCCTAAGATATTCTTAAATTCTAAAAAAAGTACTGAATTGAGAAATTTTACTTATTATTTGCTGTATTCAAATTTGTGAGTGCAAAGATATTGACAGATAGGAATGAAAACTTAACATAAACAAATCATGTTGTGTCCTAACCAGATGATAATGAGAATACTTAGGACAGAGACGAAAGTGTTGAAATTTTTGATTTGTTGCAGTGTAGCAGTGAGAAAAGCCACGAATATCTATGTCCATCAATAGAAGCTATGGAATGGAATTTGTGTCAAAAAAGGCAAAAATGTGCTGGAAATTTAAAAAAACACACTGAGAATGGTATCAAGCAGCATCAAGTGATCGTAGAATTGAATTGATAAAATTGGTAAGATGTGTTCCGTAACATTAATTTTAATTTAGTTTTAGTTAGCAGAGGATTTACAGTTTTTAAAATTACTTGTTCCTTTGTATCAAATATTTCATAACTTCTTTTGTTGATGGAGAAAAAATGTTAAGAGTTCTGAAATATTTTTATTATTTATTAATGGAATGTTCTCTTAGAAATCCAAATAATTATACCAAGTAAATATATCTCGCATGTTACATGTTGAGATGAGAATAACAAAGAAACAAATAGCTAATTGCAAAGAGAATATAAAACTCGCTCTACTGCTTTACCGTGATTTATAAGAGAATTACAGTAGTTCATAGAATTAAGGATTGTTGATACCCTTTGGATCGGAGAATAAAGTAAGTTTAATGTTACTAAAATTTTTTTAATGTCAAGAGCTGGACTTGAAATGTTTCCACTAAGAAACACGCAGGGTTCTGTGCTCTGGGCAATCTACGAGACCAAGTTGTATTTTGTTGGAATTGTAGAATTTTCTCCTGTTGTGAAGAGTTTCGAATTTAAGTACGTTGTAGAATTTGGAAAGGTTGTGACGAAATCTATGGAGTGGTGTTGTTTTGGAAGCTAGGTGGCTTAGAATTTTATGTTGTACTTTCCCAATTGATCAATAGGTAATTTAGTGTTAGGCGACCATTTAACATGCCTACTCCAAATATTCTTTTAATATAAAATTTTATTAGATATATAATTGGTTTTGCTAGTAGAGATGCTGATTGTCTTGGATGTTTTGAGTGTTAGATGATTGTTCACAATGTATTTTGAAAGGGAAATACCTTTCCAATTTTAAATATTTCATGCAAAATTTTATCCCAAAACTGTTATTTATATTAAAATTTTTTCTAGCAAATAATTCATCCCACTATTTCTTTTCTTCTCTTCATTTACTTTTTCTGTTTTTTAATACATGGAAATCTCATTTGACACTTTGAAGCGATTCATGGAAAAAAAGTGTTTTCTTTGTAAAGTAAAAGTTCTTTGTAAAAAGCAGGGTAGCAAAGCCATTATAATCGAAAAATTACATAAATTTTTGAAACTTTATTCTACTCTATTTTCATTTCGTAAATTATTCATATTTTTGCAGTGTACAAGAAAGTAAAATGTATTTGTGTGTTTGTTCCTCACAAACTTTTGAACCACTGGAAAGACAACTATAAAGTTTTCTATGAACACTTCAGTAGTCTAGAAAAAACTGGTATTATGCCATTACCAAATGTTTCCCCAAGTTTGTCTACACCACAGAATGTTACTGGGCATAATGCAACAGAAATGTTGCTACGCAAGGGGTTGTAGAAGGTGGGTGCGACTGTTTAGTAGACGATTAGGATAAATACCCTGGCAAAGGTAGTTTAGATGAAATGAAACACTGCCAATAATCTGATTTTAATGGTCAGTATTACAACTGTTTGAAGGGAGGGAAGAGGTAACCTATTTCTTCCTCTCTTACTAAGACTTTGGAGATTACCCATTGTTCAACCCCAAAACTACCAAAGATCTAAAAATGAGGAACAGAACTCAAAAATGTAATTTGAGTATTACTTGACTAATTCCTAGCTCTGTGATTGGTTGCCATTTATCTGACTAGAGTTTTCCCCATTTATCAGCAAGTGGGATTTTGGGAGTTTGGAACAGGGTCTTTTATCTCCCATGTAATGTGGTGGAAACCATAATGGTGGAACACACTTCCGCAGCACCTTCTTACAGGAACTAAACCACGAACTACTGCCAACGGTACTTAAAACATTCATGCCTGCTGCATGAGTTCGCTGTCGCAAGCAGGCCGTTAGTGTTACAAAAGATAGCGCCGATGTTTGCACTTCCTTCAGGGGCTTCTTATATGTGTATGTAATGAATAGTTGAACATTTAAAGTCAACTTTTCCTATTTCTCACACATTAGCCAATATTTATTAGCAGAAGTTGGTGAGCCCAACTTGCAGCTGAACCTGGCGACTGGTACCTAGAGTAGACTCTAGAGCTTTTTCACCTGTTATGATGGCGAGTTGCATAGCCCTGCTAGAATTCCCTCCCCTTTTTCAAACCTGTTGCACTGCAGTATGAAAGAATGTCAATTAACTGAAATGAGAAAATTCTATTTTGTAATGGTAATTTTTATATTCAAAGTGAAACGTTGAGCTTCTTAGAAATATTGATGGAGTAGGCAGTGATCAGAATAGAATGTGGTATTTCGAAATGAGTAAGCTAAAGATGCCTAAAAATTGGATACATTATTTCTTGCACATGGCACAACACCGTGTAATGTGTATGAATTATCTAGCAAAAATATTCTTAGATCTCAGAAACAATGTAATACCAAGAAAAAAGATGTAAACTTTAGCTTTACAAGTGATTCTAATTGTAGGGTGTAATTTAATGTTGCATCTTTTTTCAATTAAAGTTTAATATTACTTTTTTGAGACTGCAAAATGTATAGATTATAACTTAAATCAATTGTTCTTTGATAATCGCTGATGTTTCTCAAACAATTTACTTAACTTACTTTTTATAAAATAAGGTGGTGTTAATCTGTAGTTACTGTGTAGCATTGTCTGTAATAGTAATTGCATTGATGTAAATCATTGTGTATTGCCATCAAATTGAAAAAATAATTTTTGTTGTAGCTTTGTTTAATGTAGCCAAACAGATAAGTGTTGTTTGCTGTTTCAAGGTACTAGTTTCATAAAATTCATTTATTAGTACGAAATTCTGCAATATTTCTGCTGCTACAATCAATAATATATCAATACGATAATAATGTAGTAATGGCAATTTTTTCTTCAGGTGTGTGAAATGCATGTGGTGCCATGTGATAGAATGAGGAAGGCAGTGTGCTGGATGACCATGTGATCATCCCAGAGAGCTTGTCATCCTATTGGACCTGGAGTGCACCTGTTAGGTGAGCTGAAATTCACTTTCTCAGCATCTGCTTCAGGTGCTTGTTTAGCACCTAGTACTGTAGATAAAAAAGTATTTGTAGTGTCTGAATCAGTTCAGGTGGTAGTTCCGTGTATGAAAAGCAGAAGATATGAATTTTCTGCCATTTGTATTGTGTTTGCGATGCAGTTTCTTAGCTATATCTGTTTGATAATAACTTCTATACTGTTATAAACGTCTGTGTGTTGCTAAGTAATGATTTTTCGGTGATCTGTTGCTGAATACACAGTTCATGTTTTAAATAAATGGATTTGAGGTGACTGAATATGAATTATTGTAAAAATGTCTAGTCACAACAATGAGCTTCTGAAGGTGAGAGATGTGCATAATTAGTATTGTTATACTAATATTGTAGAGCAAAATTTGAGATTTTATTTTCTGCTCTTTAAAATTGTTCACAGGTATGTCCTTACTTAGGGAATAGTTGGTGAACTATTTTAGATAATGATAGAAACTTGAGTTGATTGGAAGATAAGAGCTTCAAAGAACTGTTTGGACTGAGATTTACTTATTTTTTTATTTCTCTGAAAACAAGTTGAATGAGGTGCAATGTTTCAAAATGTTTTTAAGTTACTGGAGATGGCAAGATTTGTGACATGAATAGGGGTTTCATTTTCATAGGTCATTCATAGGTCATTCAAGAGTCATAGGGGTTTCTTTTTCTGTTCAGTTTCCCAAATCACAAATAACATTTCTTATACAATTCATAACTACTGGTATAGATTTATTGAATTATGGAAATATAGGTTCTGCGTATCATAAGGACATAGTTGAGATGATCAGGTGAAAGACTTTATGGATTGTTTTGCTCTTATTTGTTGATATTGAGTAGTGAAAAATTTGCCATATTGACAGATATGTAATTATGGTATAATTTTCTTTTCTCATTCATAATGTTATGAATTTTAATCACTTTTTTTCCCTTTTATTCCTTCATAGTTGGAAGATTTGCATATTTATGTATTAATAATTTATAAAGTAATATTGATAACAGTAACATTTGAGGACGTATTTTTGAAGAAATACCATTATGCGTGAATGAAAAAAAACAACTTAGATTTGATTGTTATTGATATGTTGTTTTGTCACCTAAATAAGCTTACATTCTCAATTAAGCAACTATTTTCTTCTCTACTAATTGCTAGCAAACAGTAATCAGAAAACGTAATTATGGAAAATATGGGTAATTCAGAATGTGAGAGGAGGAAGGAAATAAAATAATCATGCACATAAAATGGGTGTCATTGGAATGATAATTTCTAATTTATTAACAAATTGCAAAGAATGTAGATTTTAAAATCAACATTGTGCAAAATAATTGAAGAGTAACTTGTGGATAGTGCTGCAAAATTTCGGAACTTTTGTGATTTAGATTTCATGTTCAAAAGCTCTCCAGTTATTAATTGAATTGAACAGATGCTTTGTTTTACATGGTGAGACTTGGGCCCCGAGGCCTGCTCTTTCATCAGGCCAAGCAAATTCAACTACACTTCTTTCAGGAACTAGCGGAGAAAGAAGGTATTACTTGTGCAGGGCGATTTGAAATTATCTTAGCGGCTTCTTTTAGGTTTGAGGATCGTTTACATGCAATAAATGTACAACGGAACAGCTGGCTTTACTTCCCCTGCGAAGGAAAGATTCTTTCACCTTTAAAAATCCACAGTATATTATGAGGTATTTGCTATATTTGCAACTGACTAATAAGGTGTGGGAGATTGATAAGTGTTGTGAGATGCTCCGTATATGTCATTTTGTGAAATGAACGAATTTCTGTTGTGAATGTTGCAAATTATAATGTATGTAATATTTGGAAGATACACATTTACTGTCGTTGAAGTGAGTTTATCTTTGAAGTGAGCATTTGGAGAAAAAAAGGAGTACTAAAGAAAAGTTTTAAAAAATGCAACTTCTTATGATACCATTATTTTTTTTGTTTTCGTATATTTATTTATTTATTTACATCTAAACAGGCAATTGCCCAACATTACAAGTTTATACAATATTTATAATTTGATACTAAAAATAAGTTTAAGCCAAAAAATTTTAATTGTAATCGCAGAGATAATGTGATTTTGTATTATTAACAAATTGACTAACAGTAATACAATTTATGTCAATACCAGTTTTTTAGTATCTGCACATATGCCATATTATAGGTGAATAATAATGCAAATTAATTCTTGGAAATGTATAATTTTGGTTACATTTGGGGTTATGCGACAGTATTTTCCAATTGATCACAGATAAAGTTTGCTATAGTCAATATCATGATTTAATAATTTGAATAGAAATAAGTTGTCATTACATTTTCTACTGGATCCAAGGAACTAATTTGAAGATATAGTAAAATTTCACTGTAATTGCGGTTTAATATTGGTGATGATAATTTAAGAATTCAAGCTGCTAAATTAAAACATTTGCTTTACTGATTCAATTCTGTTTTTGTGTACATCATAACGAGGATACAAGTTTTGTGAAGAGTACATAAGTATTGGTCGCACTGATGTTAAATACAAAGTTCTAATTTCAGAAGGGTTTGTAAAGTCTGTTGCAATTTTCATTGTAAATCCTAACACGTGATTAGCTTATCTACAATAATATCTGTATGTCTATCAAATCTCATTTTTTGGGTCAAAATAACTCCAAGATCTTTTATTTCTTTCACAGATTCGAGTATCACTTCTTCAGTAGATTACTACTTGACTACATTTCTGTGTACATTTTTTCTTTTCGTCAGGTGGTCTCTTGCTGTGTTGCTACCCCTCTCCCCCGTACAGGGACGGGGATTCGGAGTCTGGGTAGGGAAGTGACGGGTGATTTTTATTAAGGTGTTTTGGGGCTGGGGGAAGGGGAGCGGAATGAATTTAGGGGGGATTGGGAATAATCAGTGTTAGTCTTTGGTCTGATGTGGGTCAGTATTCAGTTCGTGGTTTTATGTTGTTTTGTCGGTTCTTTTTATGTCCACCCTTTGACCTAGGTAATGGGAGGGGAGAGTTGCAGGATATCGAGGGGGTGTTTTTTCCTTGTGTTTTGGGGGGATTTTGGAGGATATGGTGGTGGGGTAGGATTGTGTTTCTAAACTGAGGATCGGTAACTTTTGTAAGGTTTGGACTCTGGAATTGTAGAGGTGGGTAAGTATGTGGGGCATTATGTTGATCTAGGCAAGTGAAGCGGGGTAGCAGAGGGGGATGGAAGATAAGGTGGATATCTCTATTTTCAGTGTCGGTTAGTTTTCTGTAATTAATGATTGATGTGTTGAACCATGTGGGATGGGCGTAGGAAAGGGTTGGGTGGATGTAGGTGGTGTATGCTTGGATTTTCTTTTGGATGGGGATGGACGGGTTAGTCGGGATAGGGTAAAGAGCGTTAGTAATGCGGTTAGTTTTGATTGTAGTGTTGAGGACGTTTTTGGACCAAAGGAATCTGCGGGAGAGGGTAATGCCAAGGTATTTGACATGGGGTGTCCACGGGATAGGTTTTTGCTTTATTGTCAGAGGGGGTGGGTTTAATGGGTAGGTTTTATAGGAGAAGAGGATGGCTTGGGATTTGGAAGGGTTGATGTTAATGGGATTTTTGGACGTTTCCTAGGGAGCGGGTGAGGTTACGGAAGGAAGGAAGGAATGCCAGATAATCAGCATAGAGGAATTTCTCTACACTGGGAGTGGAAGGGATGTCGTTTAAATACAGGGAAAAAAAGAGTGGGGAGAGCACGGCACTCTGTGGGACGCCGGCTTGGATGGGGTGGTTGGGGCGATTTTCTGGAGTAGTATTTGACATAGAAGGATCTGAGGGTGAGATAGCTTTGGAGTAGAGTGGATATGGTCAGGGATATGGGGGTGGATTTTTGCTAGGAGGATTGGGTGGGATATGGTGTAGTGAGCTTGTGTGAGATCTGTAAGGATAGTGAGGATTTCTTTACGGTCTTGGAGGGGGGTGGCTATAGATGAGGTTATGTTCAGTGTTCAGTGGAGGGCAGCTGAGCGACCCTCGCGGAAGCCGAATTGGGAATGGTCTAGGATTGGGTCAATGATAGGGGTTAGGCGGAGAAGAACCACTTTTTCAAATATTTTCCTTAAGATCTAAAGAAGGCTTATGGGTCTGTAGTTGTTGGGGTGCCGATGGTCTTTGCCTGGTTTAGGAATCATGGACACACGGCTGTTTTCCAGGTAGAGGGGAAGTTCCATGATTTTCCAGATCAGAGTTGACTTTTTAATTAATATTAGTAGATATACCTGAATCAATAAATTTTAGCGAAGCCATTTCTGCATCTGTGTACGCGTTCTGTCTTTGGATGCAGAAAGTTCCTTTGTTAATATGTTTGACACCTTCTTGAATTGTTTTAGAGATATTGAATAAATTGATTATCTTCATCACAACACCCAAATTCAATTTTCAGAGGTTTCGGCTTGTCACTATTTTTAACAAATTTACCAATTCTGAATGAGTTGTTGACTAGACTTTCAAATTTCAAATTAAGTAATGGAAAAATAATTGTTAAGAAAGATACATCATTTGCTTCAATCCTGTCAGGTGTTAAATCAGTATCTTCAAGCATATTAAAGATTATGAAACTGTTCTCATGCTACCATCTGTCAGGGACTTCAGTGAGCGTGTGATCAGGATTTGATTTAACAGTACCTTCAACTGCCTTGACCTGTTGCTCCAGCTGTCGTAGTGGTGGAGATTGGAACCAGCCGATTCTCTTGGACATAAAATCAGGTTGTTATCGATGTTATGGAGGATTTCATCTTCAGCCCATCTCAGACCAATCCCATTTGTGCATTCTGATCACTTGATAATTTCTTGAAATCAGCAGCAAGATTAGCAATGAGCTGTAATATAGGTGAATTCCCAGAGTTCTTTAGTGACTTTCTGTACATTTTGTATTTTGGTCATTATTAAAACACTTCTATAAAGAACTAGGAAGGAATGGGGGTTCTGCAAGTTGGGCAAAACTTAGCTACAGTTTTCAGAGGAAACTTTAGAGAACACTGCTACTGTTGCTATTGTGCATTCTGCCAAATATCAAAGAACTTGAAGCTGCAGATACTCAAGGTCACCTTTCTGCACAAAAATGCCGCAAATCAATGTAGTTACTGGAATTGAAGTTTATTTACGCAAATAGTGAGAAGTAACATAAAATAATGTGAGACGATACAGAGCAGCATAAACCCGTCCTATCTACTTGATGCCATGTTGACATATATTAAATTACCTTCATACATTTAAGTTCTACACTTATATAAAATAGAGCGAAAACATAACAACTATCAATCACTCAAAAAAATGGAAGCTGGTGGTGTTACAGAGTAGCACAAACGTTCTCGTATTAGTTTTCTAATCTCATTAGTCTTAGTTAGCTTTTTGCGACAAAACTGTCATTCTGAAAAAATTTGTGCCCAAGACACTTGTTATAGGTTGCATACAATTTTTTTAAAATTTTATTAATTGAACAGGCAGGACAATCCTGAAAAAGTTCTTGATAAAACAATGATACACAGGAGAAAGAAATTTAAATTACTTTTGGAAATGGAAAACCAAAAGGAAGTTAAAAAAGAATGAGGGTGGATGATAATCAATAGAGAATGGTATAAAAAAGGTCAAAATATTGTTTAAATGTGTGATTGCTGGGAGTATTAACAACAGTTTCAGGTACATGATTCCAATGGTCCACGACTTTGACATAAAAAGCCTATAGATTGCGCAAAAAATTGTCTTTGTTCAATTTGTAATTGCGACCACGAAGGTGGAAGTTGGTATTACAGAGGAAGCAATAATCAAATCCTAGACAGATAAATTATTGCAGACTGTTTGGTGTTTTGTAAGATTCAGTGAGATCTTCCCTCAAAATCAAGACATTAGCTGTTGACAGGCGAAGTGCCTGAAGTCTCTCAGGGCATGTTAATTTCTCTTTCTGGTCAGGAACGAATCTCGAGGATTTCTCCAACACATTAGAAAAGTTGAGGCATGAAAGTTAGCTCATGACTTTTGAAGTATATGAGCAACAAAGTAACACTTTGCTGTAAATAAAGAGTGAAAGAAAAGTCTAGCTGAGGAAATATAGGCAGAACATGTTATGAAAGAAAGCAGTCTCATGTGCAACCTTAAACACAACACTAAAACTTTTACTACCATCATTTGCAACGTGAAAACTGGCATTATAGGGCCTTAAAGTATGTTTCCCTAAAGGGAAAAGAGTTATGTTAATGGCGTTGTCAACAAAGTGATACCATCCTGAACCTTCCATTACATTTCTGGAGGTTCCAGAATGAGCCAAATGCTTTGGCTATGCCTTCGGAGGCTGCTGCGTGTGTTTCTTCTTACATAACTTTGTCTCCAGACAGTTGTAATGTGTGATGGTTTGTGGACAGGAGTGCTTGAACTCTGAATTGGGGAGGTGGAATGGCTTGAAGAAAACTTAGAATCGTGCAAAGATACACATTTCTAACTACTTTCCTAAGGAGGGTAGAATGGGAAAGTTGGGTAGTGGGTGTTAGTGCTGGATGACTTTTTGGCTTATGTGGTTGTAGAATGGGGATGACATTTGCACATCACCACCTGCAGGCAGTAGATAGACGAAAAGGTGCAATGAATTTTGCTGAAATATTTATTTATGGATTTACGGATTTGCATCCAAGATGCAATAAGAGCAATAATAGAGAAATTTACCTATGATGATGCATTAATATGAAATAAAAAGCGTATACAACATAGCAAAGAATCACTTCTCAATTGAGAGTTTAACATTGCCAGTGGTAGCCAAAAATCTCAGCCAGACTCCTCATTTGATTGCCACCTACTAGTATTCGGGTTGTTCACAGTATTAGTTGATAGAGAAGTCATTAGTGATAGCATGTGATTTTTTTCTAGATCGTACAGCAGGAGCTCTAAAGTTTAATTTTCCCAGTAATTTTATTTCCACTATCAGGAAGAGTTTAAGCAAGAACATTTGTGTGTATGTTAAGGTTAGCAATTATTACATTCATTGAATTAGCAGATTTGTGTTGACTGTGGCCCATCTTGTAAAAAAATAAATTTTCTCGAAAAGGTGCACTAACGAAATCCTGTGACAGGAGAAGAGGTGCAAACTTGTTAGCTTTTGCCAGCGAATCCAATTGGGTCTCCTTTCATCATCTTTTGAGAAATACTTGACTCGGGCGAGTAAAAGGATTCTTTTTGATGGGTTGAATTCACTTTACAAAATGCTTATCTCATTTCCTTTTGGATTTTCCGATCTTGTATATTCGTGATTTGAGAAAGAAATCTGAGATTTAAATCATTTGAAGCACGTGTACTTTAATGTAACTGTTTACAATTTGCCAGTAATGTAAGTATTAATGACATGAAAATGTGTAAAAAAAAATTACAATAGTGTAATTTTGGAAAAAAACAACAACAAAAACATCATCAAAAGAATACATCAAAATGGCCTTTATGTCATCTGATACCATACCGTATATAATCTGATACTATTACTAACAAAAGTTAAAAGGAAAAAGATGAATTTGTTTTCGGGAAATTCTTGTTTTGATATTGTTTATGTAGCAATATTAAAATCATGTATAATATTAAAAATGAAATAATGATTTTTAATAGGGGTTCATGTTCTCTCAGGTGTTTCGATTAGTTTGTTGTACATCTTCTCAATTAGAATATTCCCTTTACTATTCATAATATTTTATTTGGACTACTCTGAGCCCTCTGAGAAAAAACATACAAACATCTGTAAATCTTTTTAGTCATTATAAAAGAAATCGCTCATTTAAAGAGTATTTACCTGAATATTTGCGGATTATAAAATTAGGTTTCCTCGCTTTTATACTTGGCAAATCTTTCGATTGTTTTCCACGCCCACGCGTATATCCCCGTGAACATTGAAGAGAGCCAAGCCAGTAAGTCGTTCATTTACGCTCGTTCTCGGCCAAGTTTTTCCTCGACGCATAGTGGAAAACTACCGCTCACCTGCTGCTACACTTGACAGGAGCGAAGCCAACATCTGCATCATCGTCTGGTAAGAAGAAACTTATCTTTCAATGAAACGGATCAATGCCTCGAACGCAGTCATAGGAACAAGACTTGCTTTCGTTTCTTCCATATCTCATTTTGCAGCCATCCTTCGTATTCTTTCTTCATCTTAAAGCATTCACTTCCTTCTGGTACACCAAGAAAATGGTAGTACGGGGATAGTACATTACCTACATTTTCACGATTATTTCTCCGAGATGTAGGCAAAAATACTGAAAACCCAAAACACTGCACTGTTTCTTAACGCAAACGTTCTGTCAGGTCAAAAATGACAGTTAAGAAGGGAGATGCAAACAGAAGGTAAATGATAGTGTTGAAAGTGATGTGCTGGTGGATTAGCTCATAGACTTCTCCGCTCTGTCGCGTGTGGAGCAGCGATTGTTGTTATTGCCTTCTCTGCTCTGGCTTCTGATTCGGTAAAAAGTTCCTTGAGGCTAAATGGCCCGACACTAGTACAATTTGTAGCCACCACGTGGCAGCACGAAAATAAGTAAAATTTACTTTACTGAAATCGTCTAAACCAGTGGTCCGATTTTCGTCCTGTAAACGGCATTTGACGCCTTTTTACAATAGAATTTACGCTACTAAGTCCTCTTTCCAAAAATCTTGCAAAAATTCGAAAGAGATGCTATACTACTATTACAGACGGAGGTAAACCGTGTGTAATAGTAGTACAGCTTACTTGGCAGGTTGTTTTGATATAAAATAAATGTTACATTTGAATAATTTTGATGGGAATAAATAATTTCTGGTGCGTCGTCATTTAGTACAGACTACGTAAATGAATAAAGGGTAATGATGGATAACTCTTAGAGGTTTGCTTGCATTTGGAGCGTATTCTGCATTCCATTTTCTTTGTTTTATGAAAAAATGATTTTCTAGAAAATGTTAGTTGCAGAAATTGCAGAATAAAACCCAGTTGGACGTGACTCTTTCGTAACGTATCTGCCACAATGATATAAATAATATGGAACATTCAAAGGAGTTTAAACCAAGGAAATCATTTTCTGTGAGTAAGATCGCAGGATATGCTAACGCATACGCGACTTTGTCTACACAACTTTCCAGACGAGATAGTAGAAAATGAAGTTTCTTTCAATGTGAATTGTTTTTGAAAATCTTAAGAAACTATAAGCTTACATTAACAATATTATTAAAATCTTGTTTTTTTTTCTTTTTCCGAGGGATGACGTTTGCTGATTGACTAAATCACACGGTATTCTGGGCAATTGTGGCATTCACGGCAATTGTGTTGGTATTTGCACAGTCCCGGCAGGCTCCTTTCTTGGGTAATGGAATAATTTGAGTGCGTTGCAAATCTGTTGTTCGCTGGTTTCTTTTCCAGACCACATTGCGTAAGTGTGTTAGTTTCGCCAAGATTTCTTCCCCTGTATCTTTGAATAGTTCGATCTCAATATCATCTACAGTCGGGGCTTCCCACCATCCCATTTTTCAGTGGTGTTGTCGCCCAATGCATTTCTTCTATCTCTGGTTCTTCGTAATCATCTATATTTTTATTCACTACTCTACTTGTAAGTACTTCTCATATAACTGTTTCGAGCATTCTTCCCATCTCTTCGTGATCGTTTTTTTTTTTTGTATTTATTTTGTCGTTCTCGTTCTTAACAGTCGCCATTGTTCGTTTACACGCCATGATCATATTTCGGATGACCTTGAAAATTTCTTAAGATCTCCATTTCTTTTTAAGTTCTACTTCTTCGCTTTTTTCTTGAATAAACTTTAAATAACGAAGGAAGACCTTCCCAGCTTCCACAGCGTCCTTACATTTGCTATTTTCGTGGCGTGCAAGATAACCATTCTGCCCAATTAGTTTAGCAAAAGACTGCAACGGCGTTTTTTATCAATATTTTCATGTTCTTGTTAGTTTGTTAGCCTCTGTGATCACCTACAAAAAATAGTGCGTTGTAAACGCAATAGAGCCCTTGATCGTTATGAGATAAGACGAGCCAGTGGTATTAGTTCAAATATATGACTTGCTGCCCTCATTTTGTGTGAACCGAATTTGGCAATTCACAGCCTTTTTGAGGCTTCCGATAGTTTTCAAGAAGCATACGTTTGGTGAAATCATCAGGGTGTTTCTCAATGTCAAGACTAGTATGTGCACGGCGGCAAGGAGACGTTAATGGATCTGTGGGGGGAGGCAGAACCATCATCTCGAAATCCTCCGAAACTGAGTTGTTAGCACGTTGTGGCTCTGTTATTTTTCCGCCTACTGACGATGGAAATTTTGGGGGCATATAAGTGCAGTGTGGTTCTTGTACTTCCACCGATGCAGCAATTAAGAGTCGAGAACGTTTCTCTGTGAATTTGCTATTTTTTAATTCATGGGGCGTTTGATAGTGAAGCTATAGTATGTTCAGAAGTTACTGTGTTTAATTAAAAATAACATTATTTATTCATTTTGTATCATGGGGCCCACTTACACTCGGCTTCGTCGGAGAAAAAGTGAATCGATTATCATTTCCATTTCAGCAATCTCTCGTCTTTCGATTTAGAATATTGTTTCAATGACAAATTAAAAAAAAAATACCAATTCTATTTTCACATAAATAATGAAGGTTCAAATTGATTTAATTCTCGACTAATTTGAGTTTTCAACAATGTCATTCTTATATGAGGGATATTAGTTCTTTGCGCACATTTAACCGTCTTTAAAAAATCTAACTATCGTATCGAAATCATTTTTCGTTTGATATCGTTTTCATTAATATTCCAAAATGTTTGTTATTGCGTTCTGTAACGTTTATAAATATTGATTATCGTAAAGATAATTCGGTTTCAAGTATTTGTAAATAACAGCAATCGGAATGTAATAGCAAAATTAACGAGGGTGCTAGTTTTTAAATACGTACATTTGAAATAAAACCTTAAAACCTAGTTTTAATATGCAAACAAAAGGAAATTACTACACATGAGATTAATTACGAAGATTCTGAATAGAATCTTTTATATCGGAAATGTAAAGTGGTTTCTCACTGGTGAGAAAAATCTTTTATGCCACGGTGCAATAATCAGCACCCGATCATTGAAATGCTTTCTGGAATTAATTTATACCTCGAATAATTTTCACCGGAAAGATCAAATATACGAGTAGTTGCCGCACTAACACATCTGAGAAAACATTCATTGAGCTACATCACAGTGTTTAGAGGAATGTCGGTGCAATTGAAATAAAAACAAATGAGTTTCTTTGACATGAGCAACGGCGGGCTACATTAGCAGCTCGTTTATTTTACTCACGATACATCCTTAATTACAGCAAGACTGAATGAAAATGCCGCAGAACTAGGCCATCTGCTGGCATGTATTGAACTCTGCAGTAGTGACGCTCAATTTGTAACACGACCGCTATTAGTAAATGGTTGTGACAGACCCACTTATTTTTTGAAGGATCATGACAAAGATTCAACAGGAATGGCAAATGGAGTAACGTCAGTAACATTTATTGATAATATTTTGTAATTTCTCCCATTTAAGGTTTGACTGAATTGAAAGACTTGAAAATCGGTTATCTTAACATCAATGGCACGCCGTTCATTTTCAGTGAAGTGTCGAGCTGTTTAATGAAATGAACTGCATTGAAACATTTTTTTTAGTATTAATTTGTTATTTCGAAACCAATATGAAATATCATATATTCTACTATTTACGGTTTCTTTATTGCAAAGAATTCGTATCGTCCGCAAAGAGAACACTTCTTCCGTTACTAATCGTCGAAGGCATATCGTTTACGTATAGTAGGAAGAGAATATACGATCGATACTAAAATGGGAGCTTTTTTAAAAATATCTGTGCATAAGGATACATGAAATATGTGAGTTAACAGGAGTATAATGGCGGGCGCGCAAATCTTTAACAAACAATCCGGAAATTCATCTAAATCGGCTGAATATTTATTTTTTAGTCTACCGATTATTTTGAGAACTCCATAGGAAGAAGTTTCGGAAACAAACATCGTGCCTGAATTTTTGGGGGAAACGTCTGACGCTGAATATTGTGGCTGAAGACCGGCACTGAGATCGGCAGCAATTCTCGAAAAGTATTGGTTAAAGATGCTAGCCACTGCTGCCGAATCGTTCACATTTCTATCGTTATCTTTAAAAATATTCTATAGATGGTTTCTAGTTGATTTGGTCGATTTTTTAAATATATTCCACATTGCTTTTGATTTATTATTTGAGTTCAAAATATCCCGGTCATGTTTCATGATTTTACCCTGTCGTATGACTTTTGTTAACAATGATTTGTATTTTTTGAAGTGGATGAAAAAACCTTTATATACGTTATGATGCTTAGAAATGAAAGAAAGAATTAGTTTGTTTTTACATGAAGTCCTAATCCCTTACGTATGTTATCCAAGGAGTGAATTTCCGTGAAATATTTAATTTTTGTGTGTTAAAATAAAATGAAAGCGTTGGGAAAAAATGTATTTGATACAGATTGTACCAAAAGTTTTGTTAACCGTGTCCCATGACTCTTGCAGCAAGTAATTGATGAATAATTTTCTTTTACATTCAGTAAATAATCAACTCACGTGTATTATTTATTTGACAGTGTTCGTATTTCTTAGAAAGGTGAGAATTTATGCATTGTGATCGCTGTATCCTAAATTTTTTTTCAATTTCATATGGAGTAGTGATTTTTTTCATTATTATTGTACGATTGCGTTCTTTGAATTTAGTGTTATACCGTGTAGGTACATATATTGAAAAATTTAAACTGAAGGAACGAATTAAATTTGGGAAACGGCTTTTTCTGGCAAGATTCGACGAGAAAATCAATGTTAAAATCTGCACATATAACAATGGATTCAAGAGCGATTGGTGACTTTGTTTAATGTTCTCTCCATTTTTTAAAGAACGTAATATATCTACTCTTTGTTGGAGGCCTGTAGAAGCAAAGTAATATAATTTTTAGCGTAGGAGGATGTACTAAAAACATTTCAAAAAACATTTGCAACGGAAAATAAATTTAATTATGTCAAGAATATATAATCGATTTTTTTCTAACGTAAATGCAAGAAACCTCATAAGCAGGATCTTAATGTGATTCCTTTTCTCTACAATAATAGACTGCGAGGTAAAAATTTGTATTTTGGAAAATGCTAAGATCATTATGAAATAACCAGTGTTCTGTAAAGCAAAGAACATCCATTTGATTGTAATCGCTCTGTAGAGCTGCTTCGATAAAGTGTTTATTATGTATTATACTGTTATATTGAATTGAACATAATGGTGCAGAATGTTTATCTTTTGCAAGTACCTTCACGGATGTTTGTCTACTGCATCTGACTGTAGTTGCTATATATTTACTCCATTTTCACCTCGAGTGCGTGGTCGAATGTTGTAGTGTACAGGAGAAGGATCAGAGGAGGAGGTAAGAGGGTTAGAAGTAATGGTGGGAGTGGAGAACGTTAGGAAGGTGAATGAGATGGATTTTTGGCAGGAGACTGCGTAGGACTGGAGTAGATGTCGTCTTGTGCAAGCTGTGTTTTCCAGCAAGGTTCAAATGGGGACCATGCCGAGGGAAGTGTTTTGCTGAGAGGAAATTAAGTTCATAAAGTGCAACATTTGTTTCTCTTAGTTGCAGTTTTAATTGTTGGTTTGCGTGCTTAATCTCGCTGCATAGTGTTGGTCTGTTGTACCAGAAGATCAGAGTCGAGCCAATAATGTTAAGTGTTTTGGGCGGCACGTTGTAATTTGTTTACGTGTTGTTCAGGTGTAAAATTACCGCCCAAATTAATGTCATTCTGCCCTTCTATTATAATGACTGTGTCCTGATTGGACAGTGTTTTTGTGGCGATGTCCAACTCTGCAGTCACGTATGCAAACCTCCCGTTGCGTTTAAAAATAATTGAGACTGAGTAGTTGACACTAAATTTGTTTTGAGTTGCGACTGGATATGGTTCCTGTGTCGTTTGTGCAGTCACGGGTGCACGTTTGGGAAGATTCGCAGTGTTGCCGACTTGTACCCAACCGCCTGTATAGAGAACCTCTTCCAACATTCGGATATGTCGATCTAAATTACTGTGTATGTGTGTGAAGGCTTTCAGAATCTCGGCTTTGAGAATGTAAAGAGTAAAAAGAGTAGAACGATTAGTTGCCCTGTCACGAATGCGTCTTAGAGAACTTGATAAAATTGGAATAAATACAAGAAACTCGGATAAGAGCAACAAGGAGTTAGGTTAATATTTTGGATGTGTAAATTGTTATATAATCAATAAACTTAAAAAAAAATGGTTTGATACTAGAAAGAGAAAGTGCGTTCATTACAAAATTGATAGAAAGCTAGTATTTACGAATTTTGGCAATGTGGTTCTGCAAATTATTGTCCACCTAAGCTGCTACTATTTAATACAATCAGTAAACTATACTTCACCGTAGATAGTAAAGAGAGATTAAGTGCAAATTTGTCTTGAACATATAGAATAAATTAAATTTGAATTACAAATTCAAAACTGTTCGATACACCGTCCTCATAAAGTTCAAATTAACGGAATCGTCACACCTCACAGAAATATTATAAACATATTAACCCAGTGATATAATATCGAAAAGAAATTGAATTGTGTTTAGTTGTCTTAGATGTTGAGTGTTTGTTGCGGGCATGCACAGGTGCTCAACCCGACTCGGGTTCGTTGGCTGGCGTGTATTGCTAGGGAAAGGAGAAGGGGAGGATTCTCAAACTGCCCCAGGCGTGCTATGGTTCGGAAAGGGACGATGGGGAGGGAGGATGAGGAGAAAAGAGATGTTAAACGTTGTGGTGGTAGGCGTGAGTGGGCGGGTTGGTCGAGTTTCCACGATTGCGGTGCAAACTTGATGTCAGGTTAGCACGGCAATGACAAGAAAAGCAAGGAATTACTTAGATAAATAAAATATAATTCCATGGTGATTGAATTTTTTGCTTAATACTACCCTATATATATTTTTATGTTAAAAAGACGTCATAGAGCCGCAGGCAATTAAGGTTAAAAATGAAGGAAGTATGCAATGTAAAATTGAAGCATTTAACTTATTCTTATGGCATATATCCAATTGTATCAGATATTATAAAAATAATCTTGTGTAACATTAATTTTTTAACGGGAATAACTTTTTTGAAAGCAAACAATGACAAAACTGAATAGAAGCATATTGATGGAAGAAATTTGTCGTTCTACCGCCCTTCACGTCCAAAAGCCAAAACAATACGAAGCCATCGGTGGCCAGGAATGTCTTCTCTGCAAAGCCTTGCTTCGCTCGTTGGGTGACGTCTGGCGTCATTGCAAAGCAAAGAGCCGCCCCCTCCCAGCTCGAAGGGTCTTTCTTAGTTTTTCTTAGGGCAATTAGATAAGCAGCGATGCCTCTTAGCTGCAGACATGGACTTCTGTTTGTTTGCCGCTGCTCCAGCTAATTTTGTGCATCGCACCTGATTGAATCGAGAATTCACTTGTCTCATTGTAAATGGCATTTGTAGATGAATGTTTAAACTATAAATAAAATAATGGTACGTGTTGGCATTCACTGGCTCTCTAGAATGGCATGGCTCTCTGAAGATCCAAACCGGCTGAAGCAGCTCAGCGCCAGCCTTGTCGCTGGCGGGTTTTCGTCACTAGCTATAAAACCATGTCGAATTCAGTCGTTGCCTACCAAAAAATATTTAAAGACGTGCACATTCTGATTACTACGTAGGGAAGATTCAACGAACAACTGATACAAGATGTTCTCAACGAACAAAGACAGAACGAAGACGGTACTGGAGTATCCTATCTGGAATTTAACCTTGTTCAAGTTCACAGCTAAATTACATCACAATTACAATTTTTTAATACAATTATTAATATAATACATTAATATATTTTTAATAATAATAAATAATTTTAATTGTGACGTAATTTTTAATGGAAAATGGATTAGTTTTAAAGAAATATCATATACGTTATTATAAAAAAAATATACTTCAGGTGTTTTTGAAAAAAACAATTAGAGATGGTTTGAAGCTTGTGTGTTAAAAACGCATTAAACATTGAAATACATCCATTCACTATATTATGTAAATTTAATGACTGGAGAGGTATTTAAAAAACTGTAATTTTTCAAAACTCAAAACAATTCATGAAAATAACGTTTATATCACGTGCAGATCATTCAGAACTACTTAAAGAAGTATGAACAAAAAAATGGAGCTGTTTTTGAGAAAATATTGTTTATAAGTTTTTTAAAATTGATCATATTTCAATCAAAATTGCTTAAAACTAATACATTTTTCAAAATATGTTCTCAACGTTAATGAATGATATAGTTATTGAAAACAAATTTCAATTGAAGAAAAAATTGCCATTGGCCATATTGTAGTCGTAGGAATACGAATAAAATTGAAACTTTTGCAGTTTTCAAAAATTAAGATTTAACAGTGAAAATCGGACTTATCCCATCTTTATAAGTGTATTTCACTCTATTCTGTAAACTATTTAATTAATAATATAGAAATATCATTTTGTAAGTGTACTAGGGGCTTCTTGTAAAGTACCTTCAAATTTTACAAATGATTCTCAAGCAGAAGTTCGAGTTGTGCCAGATCGACAAGGGAATATTTATTTTGTAAACGAGGAGTTTAGGCGCTAGTGGCAAACGTTTTGAAGAAAACGGAAACGAGGACCCACGATTTGAGAAATCATACTGCGAAACGTGTTAAAGAAGTAACTTACTACATATTGGAACCGCATTAATTCACTTTTTCTGCATTTGCTCTCCACGACACGAGGATTTGTGTCGAAAGATTGCAGTTTTTGCCACAACATTGCAAAACTTCCTTTATACTATGTTTATTCCTATTAAGGCCCTTTCACAATGCATTCATAAACATAGGCATGGTGTTAACATAAAAGTTAGGACTTCGTCCATAAGCAGACTCATTCACAATGCGTTTGCATAAGCATAACACGTAAGGCAACTTAAAAGCTTGTAAGCTTCTGTACGTATGCTTACGTAAGACATAAGAAATGAATCAATCACAATACGTTAACTCAAAATCGAGAATCGTAATATGAGCGAAGTCGATAGACGAACTAAAGCCAAATGGGCCATGGACACGAGTTTGTAGGATGGTTTCTATTGCGTCTAGTCTGGCTGCTAAACGACGTACTGAATAGTAGTGAATAGTAGTAGATGAAGTTATTACAACTGACGGAAAAGTTGTATGGTACAAAGCATGCATCATTTTGTACTCTCCAAATTATTTTCACAACGTTTGCATTATTTTTAGCATTTATTTCGGATAATTTTATAAATGTAAATTTTGTATAATGTGGATTATTTACAAATACATTACTTTTAAACTCTGCTAAATGCCAGTGCAAACATTCGAAAGTAAACGATTGTCAGACACGTAGATGAGACCTCTAACATCACTTTAGTAATCGCGCAGAAATTCTGTGGCTCTCGAAATTGTTTGTACAATATGTAAGAAGATACAAACTGGTATAGAAAAACTATTTATTGCAGAATTGCGAGGAAGAAAATGAACGTATGCATTAATGCAAACATTTTTTGCTCATACATGACAAAAATATCTTGAAATAAGTGAATATATAATCGCACCTGCAATAGAAAAGTGACACAAGTGCGAAATCGTCATTTTTCAGCTAAAAGCTGATAAGATGTTCCCAAGAGGTACTGCTACTATTCTGAAGTCGATTTTGAATTCGTTCAACTACTGTCCGCTAGAAGGTGAATATTTGGTTCAATATATAACGAGTATTACAGAACTACGAAACTTCAAGTTGCAATATCTGAGTATTCAGAAATTCAATCTTTTTTTGCTCATACATGACAAGAATATCTTAAAATACTTGAATACATAATCGCTCCTCAAATAGAAAAGTGAAAAGGTTGGTGTCTAGGTCCCTAATAAGGAGCCTTTTTCGTCGTTTCGCTGTAGCTCTGTGGAAATAATAATTTATTTCGGTGTCGGTTTTTGTCTTTTTAAGGATATCTTCTATTGTCTTGTGGTCTTCAATGCAGCAAGGTCGTAGGATTAACGCATTTGCGTTAATTTGTGCGTATAGAGCTTTTTTACAGTAGCCTCTCAGATATCTGGTGAAGCCTACTGGGTCGTGGAGGGTAATCTTTCCTTATAGAAACTACCAATTGAGGAAGTTTTTGTTTGTGTGAGCAAATTTGAGTTTGGTTTTGTCTTTCGATTAGTGCTGTTTGAGGCATCTGAAATTTTTGCTGTTTCTTCTGCCTCCTTTTCCTCTGAGTTCCTTTGTGCGGCCGGGGGGGGGGTCGACGGGCAACGGAGCGAACCTATTTGAAATTGGGAATGTGGCTTCGGTTGCCGCTGTTTTTCTCGGCGCGCGAAAGAATTTTTTGGGCAGTATGAAATGAACTGTTCCTGCCATTCAAGGTTTCGGGGACCCTGGCCTTCGTATTCAGAGTTTCCTATTGTCGGGGCTTTCTTGGATTCCTGCTCTGAGTCTGAGCTGTCGTCGAGGCGCGTTATTATAGTTACATTTGCCATAACGTGCGACCCGGGCGTCGGGAGACTTTTGGGTGTTTGGAGCACATGGAGAGAGGGAAAGGGATCAGAGGGCTTGTTTACCTCCGCAGCTGGGCGCATCCGCCGGCGTGTCTCACCGTAAGTTGCAGAGTTGACTGTTGTAGAGCCCTTACGTTGCATGGGCTGTTCCCCTCTGCGAGGCCAAGGGAGGAGGAGGTGGCTGGTGGTGAGCTGTTGCCCGCCAGTTTCTCCGTGCGGCGTCGTCCGCATGGGCGGCGGACGACATCAGAAACGGCGTCCGCGGACCGGCGGTTAGGATGTTTTTTTTCTCGCGCACATTAGTCTACGGCCAGCGGCGCTCGCCCTCCACCAAAACAGCAGGGCACGGTTTCGCTCTTTTAGATGTATTGCTCTTTTATTGTGCGCTGTTAGGGGAGCGCATGGCGTGCACGATAAAATTTAGTACGCGTATGAACACTTGTTCAAGTTCGTTGCTGCGCGGCGCAGCTCTACGCGGCGCGGAGGGAGCGGGCGCCCAAACCTCTCGACGCGCAGGACCAGGGCGGAGGGAGCGGGCGGTGCTTCTACCTCGA
Organism: Gryllus bimaculatus; assembly: GCA_017312745.1. Lineage (NCBI taxonomy): Eukaryota > Metazoa > Arthropoda > Insecta > Orthoptera > Gryllidae > Gryllus > Gryllus bimaculatus. The sequence continues at coordinate 1,909,304 of BOPP01000216.1, forward strand.
CACCAAGGTTGTGAAAAAGCGAAAAATAAAAAGACGAAAAGAAACGGAAAGCAAACTGGCGTGGATGATCCCTCCAACACTACATGCTAACACAACACGCGAAAGCAACACTGCGGCGCGACAAACAACACTCGAAAACAACACTGACGCTCGAAATTCTCGTCTGTCCCCCTAATCTCAATAACGTCAATTCAAAATTGCACATACCACCAGCGCAATACCCACTAACCACAAACTATCTCTGCATCCTATATTACCCAAACCAAACACCAACTCAAATGTAAAAAACCTATTCTTCATTCTTTCCTTCATTATTTTTACCAACGCACTGAGCACACCGCCGCGAGTCAAATCGCAAAATTAAATTATAAAACAATTTGAGAGTTTTTCCAAGGCCCCGCATTCTCGCATTCGGAGCAGGGCTCTCCTTCCAGCAGCGCCACAACATAAACACCCCGGCGGAAGAGCGCCAACTAAGGCGTAGGCCGCCCAGAAGTCGAAACATCCCACAAAGGCAAACCAACCAGGATCAAATTCGTAGTTGATCCGAGTTTCGTGATCCTGATCCGTTGAGTCAAAGCCGACTTGATCCCTGTGCATTTCTCCAACGTTTTGGGTCTTCGAAGTTAATCCGGCTCCCATGATTCGTGAGCGGTCGCGAAGTGCGCGGTTGGCAACAATTTTGCAATGCATTGTGGGTAATCTCGCAGTCAGCTGTAGGAAACTAGCTGTTTTGATTTCATTTCGTTCCGTCTGTGTGATGTTCTTGTTCGGTGATGATTGACCTGACGTTGGAAAGAATGCATAGACTACGACGTACTGGAAGTTAGCAGGCCCATTTCATGCAATCACAAAACTGCATAGTCCATAATTTGCCGCTTTTTTGCCGTTTTTAAGATGTGTAAAAGAGAGATTTGCCGTAAATCAGTGCTAAACATTCTCTAAACAAAACTTTTGCCTCGGACCGATTCGACTAAACTACCCGGGTTCGAATCTCAGAGTTTACCACATACAAGAGCTCTACACATGTAAAGTCGCCCGTTCCTCCTAAACCATAAGCTCTAAAAATTAATATTCTACACCAGAATTTACCGTAATTACGTGCTAAATATAAACTGTAATAAAAAAATTCGCCACGGACCGGTTAATTTCAATTACGCGGGTTCGAATCCCGCAATGCCCCTCTAAGGAACGTCCTGCGCAGGTGAAGAAAACCGTAACTCCTGATCATGCAGCCATAACAACTCATAATCGGCACCAAACTTTGACACAAACAAGTACTAATTACAGTCAATAACAAAAGAATTTTCTCCGCACCAGTTAGACTATTGTATAAGGGTTCGAATCCCAGATTTCGCCCTCTTACATGAGCTCTGCAAAAGTTAAGAAGCCCGTTCCACCTAAACTATCAGCCATAACAATTCATACTCTACGTCTAAATTTGATGCGAACACGTATTTTATAAAATCTGTAACAAAAGAATTTGCCGCGGACCGGTTAGATAATATTATCCCGGTTCGAATCCCAGATTTCGCACTCTCACCAGAGCTCTGGGTATGTTAAGAACCTCAAACCTCCTAAACCAACCGCCATAACAATTCAAACTTTGCGCCAAAATTTGCCAAAAAAACATAAAGTACACAAAAGCCTAAATTGTAATAAAAAAAATTGCCGCGAAAAATTGACGGATTAGTTTCAATAACGCGCTTTCGAATATCAGAATGCCCTTTGAAGGAAAGCCCGGCGGCAATTATGAAGACCGTACCTTCCAAACCATTAGCCCTAACAATTCATACTCTGCGCCAATATGTGATGCAATCAAGTATTAAATGGTATCTGTAATAAAAAAAAATTGCCGGTTAGATTATATTACACTGGTTCGAATCCCAGATTTTGCCCTTTTACAAGAGCACTACGAAATTTAAGAAGCCCGTTCCTCCTAAACTATCTGCCATAACAATTCTTTCTCTGCGTCAAAGTTTGCAGTAAATTAGTGATGAATATAATCTGTAATAAGAAAAGTGCTTCGACTTTTTAAGTTTCGATTACCCGGGTTCGAATCGTAGAATTCTCTTCTTCAAAATGATCTTATTTGAATATTTGTTTTTGATGAACACATTTAAGTAAAAAATATCTTCATAATTGTGCGGTTGTACGAATTGTATGATACCGAACAAATTTTGAAATTTTTCAATTTTCAAGAAAAGTGTGTTCAACGAAAATGGGATCTGAACTTATACAAGCACCTGCATACAGTCAATCGTTAAGAAGCCACAGAAAGACTAGAAATATTCAGTTAGTAGTACCCTATAAAAATAGCAAACCAGGAAACATGACACTATGTAGGGTATAAGTTATCTTTGTATCGTCCTATTTCTTTGAACAAATTACAATAACTATATTTTTATGATAATATATATGTCTCCCTGCCCATCTGTCCGTTCGCCTGTGAACGCCACTAGAGCCTAATTCAGACGTAGAAGTGTTTCCAAAATTGATGTTCTCGCCATTTCTGACGTAAGAAGAGAAGTATTTGAAATCGTGGCCGGAAAACAGCGAATTTTCGACACAAAAACTTTTATTGCCGGGCCGTGGTACGGAGAAGTTGAATAAATCTAGTTGCTAAATACAGAAAAAAATTCCTCTAACACGTTGTGTAGGCAGAATCCATGTTTTATGGGTTCTTGGTACTGAAAACTCGATTGACAGCAAAACATTTGTCCGTCTGCCTGTCTGTGTGTCTGTCCATCCGTCAGTTCGTCTGCCCGTCCGTCTGCATCCTTCGCGCATAAACCATTCAGCCGATTTTCTCCCAAATTGATATACTCCAAATGCTCTAGCTGATGTCGCTTTACTTTACATAAAGTCCTTTTTTGAATTCTCAAAAAGTGGCTCCAATGTCTTTATTACTTTTATTTGTTGAATAGTGCAATGGTCGTTTAAGAGGGTGGTGCAGGTCCAATTTGCGTAGTCATCCCCGATTTTTCGAAAATTAAAAACAAAAAACCTTTAAAATTGTACTAAGACAAAGTCTGTTGTAAAAAAAAAAATCCCTCTTCTGAAAAGGTTATATACATTTTTTTTTTGAAAAACAACTAGTTCGTATTTTGCGATTGAAATTTACAAAGAAAAAATATTTACAAATTTTCTTCACATTTTTTCTTTAAATTTTCTCACATATGTAATAAGGAACGGTAAGAATAGCTTAGTGTCATTTTGGGGTATTGCTCTCTTTTTCCGGAAAATTGAGAGAAAAAAAATTAAATTTGAAGGTAGAGATTACTACTTCAAATGAAATTTGTTGTCTGTAAATCAGTTCTTCAGTAAGTAAGGTCTTGCACATTTTTTGAAAACTTATAGTAGTTTTCGTGCAATATTGCGTAAAATATGTACAGCTTACAAAAAGACAACAAGATTTTCTAAAAACGGTTAAAAATTATTTTTTAACTTTTGGTAGGGATATTGCCTAATGCACTCTAAGGCATGACATAAACCCCATAGTACTCTATTCCTTGGTTTCTTTTCAAAATATATAAACTGAATTTTTTGATTAGCCACTCACGTCGTTAATATTTAATCAGCGCTGATTTGGTCAAATTATCGCATTTATGAGTACATGTGCTTTAAATAATGTAAGAGATATTTTCTCGAAAACGCAACAGTTTTCTGTGAAAATGAGCTCATAATACTGGATTTCCGAAACGCTCAAATGCTATTTTCTCAAAAACTGCTCCAATTTTTTCTGTAAACTTTTCGAATGGATAGTGATTATTGCATTCTTTAATATGACGGAAAGTTCATTTTGAGGATTTTTTTTCCCAAATTTACACAATTTCTTTTAAACATCCCTCATGCGATCTCTCACGTTAACCTGAGAGAGGTGGCGCGGGGTGTTTTGTGTCCTGTGTGAATCTGTGTTATCTTTTGAAGTCGTAGGCTAAATGAAGTCGTAGGCTTCCGCGACCAGAGTCATGTGGGTGATCTGGGCTGTCCGGGTGACGCCGCGTCGAAGGCCGAGTTGCCGACGTTTCGACCATCCTGTCGTGGTCTTCCTCAGGGCTGGCATTATTTAAAGCACATGTACTCATAAATGCGATAATGTGACCAAATCAGCGCTGATTAAATGTGTTATCTTTTGCCTGAAAGATATAAGCACTTTGCGACTGTGCCATGGGTTCCTGGCAGAGCGATAACAGCCGAGCCGTCGCGCAAACTTATGTCTGACCCCGCGCTACGACTTCCGTCGGCAGCGCGAAGGGCTGGCAGCAGTGCCATCGTCTTGCTACATTGCTTGAATGTGTCTACGAGAAGTGTATTGTTTATTTATTGTGAATAATTTGGGTTACGAAAGAGAATGTTACCTCAATATCCTCATTGTGCAAGCAAACCATGTATCTGTCAGACCAAGGCGACAGTACCAGTAGTCTTTCAATGAGCCTTGTCCACCGAATCATGCAATACAGATCACAAATTAGTACATTACCGATGCAGCTGATTTCAAAAATCAAACAATTCATTGTTACTAAAGAGGAATAACCCGCGAAAGTAGCAATCTCTCAAAAAATAAAAAAAATATGACATGGCATGCCCTATAATATACAGACAGGAAAACAAGTTTTCTGCCCTAAATGCAGAAAACAAGTTTGTAAAGTCGATCCGGGAGCCGAGATCGCTAAGGCAGTAGTGCCGTAGCAAGATTGGATGGAAGCATCGCGGGTTCGAGTCCCGCCTCGGGCATGGTTGTAATGTTCGTCCTTTCACCCCCTATCATTACCATATCATGTCATTTTCACAGTTACCATACTGTTACAAGCAATAATGGTCACTAATGACCCAGAAGTTGATGCGACCTTAAATAACAAAAAGTTTGTAAAGATCATTGTGATGTTTTGAGAAAACAATGTAGTTTAGTGTGAAGTGTAATAAATTGTTGACATGTTATATATTCTTTTCCGATTTTTAAATGTAATAATTAATTTATTTATATCTGTAACACTAATATAAACATCTTATATTTTGTACTCTTTCTAAATTTTTCTGAATGGTTCTAAGCCATTTTCAATAAATTGTTTATTTTTGTGTGAGACAAGGTTAGAAAATTAAAAACGTACTGAATTTTCTGATACTTTTGTCGTCGAAATATTCAGAAAAAAGGTTACTGGGGTCACTACATAAAATAAAAGATAATTGACAATTTTGTCCTTTAATATAAAAATATTTTCTGAAAAAGAGATTCAAATTTCGAATTTACAACAGCGTTTAAACGCCATTCTCTTATAAAGGGCTTCAAATTTTTCAAAGAAAATTGCCATTTAGGACCAAATTTTACTGTTCTTTAAAAAGCTTAAAATAATAATTCCGTTCTACTATTAGGAAACCGGAAAATTAAGAAAATATCCAAAAACGTACCTTAGGCAGCGATAGATGGCAGCTGGCAAGAGTATGTGGCATGTCCGAATAGCTAGCCGCGACCAAACGAAATAGAAAACTAATATGGGAAAGTCTGTGCCATCCTGTAGCACCACTAGTGTTTTCTTTGACTTGCGGCCGTATCAGAAGTTTTCCACATGCCTGTTCATACTCGGTAATAATCGCAGAGTGTGCAGTTTCCTTTCAAGTCCTAATATTTGGAAACTACGATTTATTTAACACTGTGTCATTTATAATACTTATATTTTTCCATGATTTCACGAAACTCATTTGTTTGAGAAACTAAGTAGTCTTTCTCAGATCTCTCATCTGAGGAGCTCATTTCTTTCGTGATCACAGTAATAAACTGAATCAGCTGAGCAATCAATCCTCACGAATTTGTTCCTCACGATACGAGTATGAACCTATTTCCTCAGCGTTCTCCAACAAATATTTACTTATTTTCCCAACATTTACTTCCTAGTACAAGTAAAAGGTTATGCACACCAAATGAAGTAATGCATTTGCTCGATAGTAAATGCTTTTACCATTTATTTCACGCTTGAATTAAAATCTTTATTTACACTACCCCATATTTTTTACCTTCCCTTGATACATACGCGGAGAAAATGTGAAGAAAATTTTGAGCGGTTTTTGAGAAAAAATATTTTAAAAAAATTAAAAATTGCTTTTATCGAGGAAAATTACTACTTTTTTCGAAAAATTAAACATTTCAAGGTGTGTCTTAAAAAAACAGATTTCATTAGGGAGAACAGCTTAATCTTCAATATTTTAAATGAAGGAAGACACCTAAATAATTGATTTTTTGCAATTTTCTAAAAATCGGGGATTTAAATGAACATGGCACTTGCGCCACACTCTCACTTTTATGCTATCCGAGGATAACATTCAATAAAAAAAATGTGGAGTCATTTTTGAGAAAATTGTGAAAATGTTTATAACGGTTTAGGGAAAATACCTTCAAAAATGAAAATATAGTTTTGAAACTTCCTCAGCCGTTCGTTCAGGGCGATCAGCTAATATCAATCTTGAAGAAAACCGGTTTAGACTGGTCTTGTAATGACCAGAGACTTTTTGACCAGTTGGCTTTTAGCCCCTAAATTAAGACGTTTTGCCGTCAAGCGATTGTGAAGTATCCACTAAAAAACAATTCCATCTTCACCGCGAGTTAGAGGAAGAAAATTACTACGAATATATGTAAGACTTACGTTATCAGAAACCGACGATTAGAGATTTTCTGTCGGAAATTCGCACTTTCCCGGGGCACGATTGCAATTACGTTCGTAAGGGCGAGAAAGTTAAAATATATCAAACCATGGTTCAATGTGGTGGCGGCGATGGTGTAACGGTTAGCGTACTGGACTGTTGTACCCAAGTTGGCGGGTTCAAACCCGATGGATGCCGTGGATTTTTAAGGGCGAAAAAATCCTTCGTACGCCTTCCTTCGGAGGGGAAGTAAAGCCGGCTGTCCCATGTTCGTAGATTTACTTGCATGTAAAAGACCCTCAAGCCTAAATGACGCCTCTGAGCTAAATTCAAAAATCGCCTGTTTCTCGCCCAAGAAATACCTTCTTTCTCTTCTAGATGAAAGGAGCGTAGCGAAATTTGCGTGGTCAGACGGAAGAGCGGGCCTGATGACCCGTCTCGCCACGTAAAATAAGGCAAAATCAATCAATCAATGTGTTCTCTACGTTCTTGCCTTATATGTTTGTTATTACTTTCTCGTGTTCGTACAGATGCTCGTAATTCATTATGTAGAGCTGGGGAAAATGGATATCCGTAGCTAAAGGTAAATATACAGTTCTGGAGAATTTTCTCTATAGATCTTGTTCAAACGATCCGTTCGTGTACCCGTCGATGCGCGAATACCTCTCTTAGATTGTTACATTGTAGTCTCACTGCGTGTACGTAGTAAAGATAAAGTGTAATGGTGCAGTTACGAAATTTGGCCTTTGTAACGAATAAAAAGATAAATGTTGCTTCTACAAATTAGGTGTAGCTTCCATTAGAAAAAAATACCTGTTTCAGTGTTTGGGTCCATGACGAATAGTAGATCCAGATTTTTCGAAAAAAAAAATTGTCTGCGAAAAAATTGAGTTAACATTTTATTTCCGAAATCCAGATCATCTCACTGCAGACACAGGCGCAACGTCTGCCAACGGGGCTGTGCGTATTCTCCGCGTATTCACTGACACTGTCGAGTGACGCAATGCCTTTTTGTTCTAAATTATAACTACGGTATTCATAAGTAAAACATAGAAGGCTGAACGCGAACCAAGGTTTATGGGAATTTGCAAACTTGCTGAAATGTTGGAATTTTATTTGCATATCTTCAGTGGGCACGAATATCTTGTGATTTAGGAGTCATACACGTATTAAAAATTAGTTATATTGATGAACTATTTTCATTAAAATAATTCAGAAAAATTAACTGTATTATAGGTATCTTATTAAACCCCTAAGACTTTGATGAAGCCTTTAGTTGTAGAATACATGTTTCCTTATTTTAAGATTACATATCAGTTACAAATAATAGTGAAAATATACTCATATGTGCCTCTGTAGGAATACTAAAAATAAGATTATAAATTTAAGGGATACTTAATTACTATATTAAGCAGTAATACTTCTTGAATTCACGAGAACACAATTAATTCTAGGAATATATTACCATCTTCCATTAACTATTCCTACAATATATTAAACAATAGTATTAATAATTAAAGCGTTTGTAAAGATATTATGGATGTTTTATGAAAATGCAAATGTCATAATTCTCAATTGCCTAGACATTTGATCGGAAGGCTAATGCTCCGAATGTCTTGTTAGAACGAGAAATAACAAAAGGAGAAGGACAATGTGGTGCACGGCAATCACGCCAACCAACCACAAATGTAGTTGGTTGTATCGCTGCTTAGAAGCTTTAAAGACACATGCAGTCAGTTCATTTTCCTACAGCGAGGATCTTTGCCCACTGTATTATTTTACCCAGATCCAGTTAAAGCTCTGGCTACATTGAGAAGGTGTTCAGCTTATAGCGCAGTGATTCATTATATAGGATATGATTCTTTCTGAGTTCATATTTTTTCGAATCACCAAGTAACTTTATATAAAACGTTCATTGGTGAACCATATGCCAACTTACGTCCAGATGCAACAGGAAACGTTGCGAAAAAAATTCGCCACGTAGATGATTCTTATCCGCAATATCTATTTGTGTATTTAGCCCTGATGCATTGCGCAGTTTGACAATTTCTGTTACGGAAATAGGTCTCAGAAAGCCAAAGAAATGTCACTATATCATCACGACTAAAAAATGGGTAAGCTTTGAAGCTCGCTTTCCAAAGGAAGTAGTGAGTACACTATTAACTATATACAGCCATTGTAATTTGTTGTAAAATATAAGACTATACAAAAGCTAACATATTCGCCACACACTTGTTTTCAGGTTTGCGATTATTGCAAGGCATTACTAAATGTTTGTTCCTGGTCTTTCTGTGGATTCTTGACGAATGAACTGTATGCAGATACCTGCATGAATGGTTTATGTCTCACTTTCGTTAAAATCACATTTTTCGAATGTTAAAAATTTCAAAAATTTGTTCGGAGTCTTAAAATTTGTACAATAATATAATTATTAAGATGAAACGTTTTTTCTTAACGAAATGTATTCGCCAACAACATATTCAAATAAGATCATGTTGAAGAAGAGAGACAATTCTGGGATTCGAACACGGATAATTGAAACAAATTGCTCATTTGTTTGCTAATGGTTTAGGAGAAACGGTCTTTTTACCTTGCGCAGGGCCACAATAAGAGAATCATTCTGAGATTCGAACGCAACTGATTAATACTAACAGTTTCGCAGTACGTTCCTTATTAGAGATAATATTTAGCACTTGTTCACTGCAAATTTTGGCGTAGAGTATGAATTGTTAAGGCTGATGTTTTGGCAAGTACGGTCTTCTTAAGAGGAACACTTCTGGGATTCGAACCTGTCTATTAACTACCCTATATAACTAACCGACCCGCGGCAAATTTTTATTACAAATTATATTTAGGACATGTTAACAGCAATATTTTTCCGTAGAGTGTGAATTGTGAAGGCTAATGGTTTAGGCGGCAAATTGTCTTGTTACAGATTTTATTGAAGACTTGTTTGCATCAAATTAAGACGTAGAGTATGAATTGTTATGGATGATGGTTTAGGAGGAACGGGCTTCTTAACATTTGCAGAGCTCATGTAGGAGGGCGAAATCTGGGATTCGAACCTAGATAATATAATCTAAACGGTCCTCGGCAAATTTTTTTGTTACCTATTGTATTAAGTAATTGTTTGCTTTAAAGTTTGGCGTAGAGTATGAATTGTTCACACTGATATTTCAGTAGGAATGGGCTTTTTAACTTTCGGACTACTTTACCTGTTCAGGGCTCTCGTAGGAAGGCGAAATCTGGGATTCGAACCCCTATACAATAGTCTAACTGGTCCGGAGAAAACTCTTTTGTTACGGATTGTAATTAGTACTTGTTTGCGTCAAAGTTTGGGGCCGATGAGTTGTTATGGCTTCATGATCAGGAGTTACGGTCTTCTTTACCTGCGCAGGACGTTCCTTAGAGGGGCATTGCGGGATTCGAACCCGCGTAATTGAAATTAGCCGCTCCGCGGCGAATTTTTTTTATTACAGTTTATATTTAGTACTTAATTGCGGCAAATTCTGGCGTAGAGTATTAATTTTTATATCTTATGGTTTAGGAGGAACGGGCGTCTTTACATGTGGAGAGCTCTTGTATGTGGGTAAACTCTGAGATTCGAACCCGGGTAGTTGAGTCGAATCGGTCCGAGGCAAAAGTTTTGTTTGGAGAATGTTAGCACTGGTTTACGGCATTTTTTTCTTTTCCACATCTTAAGAACGGCAAATTGTGGACTATGCAGTTTTGTGATTGGATGAAATGGTCCTGCTAACTTCCAGGACGTTAGACTACGCCGAATTTCTCTCCAGTTGAAAGAGAATTACTCGAAAGCCTAATGAGCAAATACAAAGAAAGTTTTAATGCTTGTTCTGACATTTCAAAATAATAGCTTCTTTTGTGGGTATCTCTCCCCCCAATAAATTTTGAATGACATTATTATTATTATTATTATTATTATTATTATTATTATTATTATTATTGAGTTACATTCGAAAACACTCAATTTTTACAACACAAATTAACCTAACAAGAACAAAAATTGAAAGTATTACTACACAAAAAGTATTCAATAAAACTATCCCACGCCAATTGCAATACACATATCGCAAAATGCGTTTTTACTAATGATACTTATAATTACACTAATTTGAAGCCAAAATATATTAAAATTTTACTTCCCAATACCGAGAATTCTCAACTACAATTGTGTTAACCCTACTTTTATTTACAATGCTATATTAAACACATTTGCTCAACAAATATTACGCGTAATCCTACTTCTTAGCGAATACTTCCATACTGAATCTAAGTCCAACTACAGGTATTTACTTAAAAAATAAAGGAAAACTGGAATAGCTAGACGACCAAGACGAGAAATAACTCCCGATCTGACCTTGATCCACCGCACGGCGACGGATCAATTGCGAGTCAAATTTGATCCGAGTCTAACACGTTGATTCGTGTCAAGTGCGTGGAGAAACGTACAACGGGATCAAACAAGTTGATCCGGATCAATTGGGATCATCTTGATTCCGGTTGGTAAAACCGGCCCTATAGGTTCTCACAGGCACAGTGACGCTTCCCCTTCCCCAGCGACCTCTGGCAACAGCTTTGCTCGAGGGCCTTAATGTTAGCGAAGCAAAGATGAGAAAGAAAAATTAAATGCAAAATATGTCGCTTTTTTGAAAAGCAAATTTGGTACGCAAACAAATTGACGTTTACTCAACATTAATTGAGTAGTACCTCGAATACATTATGTATTTATTGCAAATCGTGGTGAATATCTTTAAAATATATTATTTTTTGAATGCAAATTTACGTTCGGCTGTTGCATCAGCTACGGCTTCCGTGCCACGTGCTTCAGACACCGTACCTTACTGTGCTCAGAAAGGTCGCGTTCCGATTGTTTACATGTGTTTGTTCGCCTGTGTGTAGTTTTGTTTTATTTTTGAGATTTATGGTTTTAACCGGTTAAAGTTAAATGTGATTTTGTTTACTTTTCTTGATTTTGGATTTTAGGTTGTAATTTTATCAACTTTAATTTCCTATTACTTTGCAAACAATTTAGAATGTATGATCCACAAACCGTAAAGTGCAGGAGTGATAAAATGCTCAATAGTCGAAATAAACAAAGGGTAATTGATGTGTATGACAATTTAACTATAAAATTATATTGCCAAATGATTTTACGCAATGTCTACGTAGATATGTTATCTGTCTGGCGCGCATCAATTTCCGCGTGAATTAAATCAGTTTGTCCGAGGCGCGACTTCTTTTATCAACAAGCAATTTTAATATATTTGTATGAAATCGGTAATTATGAATGGTACAAAACGAAACACGAGGGGTGTTGGGCCGTTAGTTGCCTGCTTGAAGTGGTTTGAAATTTTTGGAATTATTGTATTGAAATAATGGTGCATTCAAGAATTAATATTTCTTTATGCAGTTTCGATAGCACAAGAGGCTGAGAGGCTTACAGAAACATGCCCGTGTATTTGAGTCTCTTAGAATCAGCTTTAGATATTGAGAAAGGGAGGAAATTGCCATTTCGGAAAATTGAAAGCTTATAGATAAAATACTCGAGCGCTACAGTAGCGCTCCGCCCATTGCCCAGTTTCCGTAGCTACCATCAGGGACGTAACTCTTCGATTCGTACAGGCATGCAAAAAAGCGCCACGTTGGATCACTGTTCTGTAACAGACGTACTTCATTTCTAACCTCGGCACGCCATAAAGATTATTTTATGCAGTGTTGCCATATCTGGCGGACTTCCCACGTTTTCAACCGGATTTTGAACTCGTACGCGGAAAAAAAAAAATTAGTTTCGCGAACAGCGGAATAGAGGGCGGAAATTAATAAAGACGGTGGAAAATAAGCGGAATTTCAAATTTCACTATTAAGGCCTGGACACACAAGCGTGTTCGAGAAGAAACATTTTAAAATAAGACAGACAGTTCATATAAGTGCGTCCTTTATTATTATTTTAAAATATTGGTGCTCGAATACGCCAATGACGACGCCTATGACTAAGAATAAGCAATTGCCCTTAACTATCTCATGCCTTCTAAGGATTTGTCCTTTTCTATCCGGCCCTTCATGGGGGATAAAAAAAAGACAGTCGCGAATCCCTAGTCGTAGTCGTGAGTTCGTGTGCTAGCACTTATGGCGTATTTGATTAGCATTCAGAGAATATATTAATAAAGGACAGACAATTCAGTTCACATAAGCGCATCCTTTATTAATATTTTTTCTGAATGCTAACCGAATACGACATTAATTTCGTTACATTTTTTTACGATTAAAAGCATACGGGAAGTTTTAACAAGGTCATTAAGTTATTTTTTATATGATTTTGCTTTTAATTTTTACATTAATTCAGTTGAAAATTAGTTTAAATTCAATTTAAAATTATTTTTTAGGGTATTTCTATTTCAAATAAAGAAAACAAACACAATTAAATTAAATTAAATTTTGTTTGAGTTTTCAAGTAATCTTACCGAAAACGCCATCCGATGGACTAAATTAATTGACGGATTGAAAATGAATCAGTATAATATCATTAAAATAGCTTCAAAAACATATTAGTAAACTTCAAGCAGGCGGGGGATGATCTGGAGATAATGTTAATTAAAAATAATTAATTAAAAATAATTAAATATATTATCAAAAATACTAATAGAAAGTATCGAATTTTACAGGGACTTTTTCCGAAATGGTAAGAGGACACCTGTCACTAAGATTCTATAGCCCTTTATGTACCAAACTTAGGGCACTTAGGCTGGACAGAAAACATGTGCGAGACACTTTAACAACAAACACACAACTTTTCTATACATTTAAAGAATTTAAACGTTAACCCCCACCTATATTTATTTTAACTTCATTTTTAAGTATTCCTTTAAAGGAAACACAGGATTTTCGGTACCATTTCGTCGGCTAAAACTGTTACGCGTTTGTCAACGCAGTTGGTGTTATATTGATTCAGATAAACGGTTAATTAATAATGCCAAAGGAAAAGGGACAAAAGTTTCAACCAGAGAGTATATATACAGCAGGTTTCAGCAAACCTGCTGTAAACAATGAATAACAGGAAATATTTTAAAGGACTGGATTATGGAGATGGCAAATAATCCTCCAAAAGCTCGATGCAAGTTATTATTTTAACGGACATGGATTTGTTTACATAAATACACATAGAGAAGTGTTTTGTTGATTCAACAAAATGTTATTTTTATTTAAGCGTCAAAACTGTTTTTTTAAATCATAGAATTATACCTTCATCATATATGCTTTGTTGATTTCACAAAATTTTTTTGTAAAAAAAAAATCAACAAAACAAAAGTTTTTGCTTTTCAAGCAGTTGAAGCAACGCTTACCTGATAATATTGAAACGTTAGAAACTATGTTGTCGTTATCAATCATGAACTGTTTAAGTGCAATAAAACCAAAACTGACTCCGCTTTTCAATTTTCGCAGTATGTCCAACGATTTAATCGCTAAGATAGAATTTCAATTTGATTGCATTCATCTGACCACATGGAATGAAAACGAAAGCACTGTCTCATTTTGGAATGAGGTGAATAATTATGTCGATGCTGCTGGAGTAAAACCTTTCAAAGAATTATCGGATTTTGTTCTTTCCTTTTTGGTTTTACCACATTCAAATGCCGAAATAGAGAGGATCTTCAGCCAAGTGAAAGTGGTTAAAAATAAGTATAGAAACAAAATTAACATTAAATTATTAAACGCGGTTTGGTCTAAAAAGAGCGGGAAAATGTCATAATTACTCGTTCCCACCTGAAGTTTTACAACAGATAGCTCAAAAAAACAAGTATGAATAAAAAAAAAATTAAAAAAAAATTATAATGAGAACGATGATGAGTTATAAGTTTTCGTTAACCTTTATTAATTGTTTTGCACAATGTTAAATATTTTTAAAATTCCTAAGTCCATGTTACTAGCAAGAATAAATAATATAATACTAATATAATAAATTATATAATACCTGAAATCAATTGTTATTTCTCAAATTTTCACCCAAGTAATTCATTCTAAACTATTTAAAAATTGAATTGCAGGTTCAATAAAGCCAGTTATTTCGCAATCATATTTTTGTTTTAATAGAATAAATTAATAGAACATTTAAATATGAAAAAATAATTTATTTTATGTTTAGCGGATTTAGGCGGGGAAGCTCAGTTCTGCAGATTTTCGGCGGAAACTTCAACGAACATGGTGGAATCTCTCTAAATACATCTGGCATTACTGCTTTTATAGCACATTCTATTTTTTTGCATTTAGATTTAATTTGTCTTGTGGAAAAACAGTTAGAAACTGTATGTGACGTATGGGGGTTAAGAACATTATTGCGGACTGATTCTTAAAATTATCATATTGCAATTTAATCATTTAAAGTATAAAAAAATTCAATCGAATGTGCAATTATAACGTAGGGTGTATAAAAGCGATTATTACAAATATGCTGTTACTAGCGGACCCGACAGACTTCGTCCTGTCCAAAAGATTTGTAATGTGATAGTTTTTTGTTCCTACATATTTTGTAGTCTAGGCAAAAAAATCTCCTGAACAGAACCGTCACCCTGGTGAAAGGGCGTTGTGAATAAGAAATATAATTAAATAAAACATATTTAAGCATTTAAAAGTAATCGCTTTATTGTTAATCATGTGAATCATAATTATTAACAAAAATTTGTAATACAACAGTTTTATTTTCATTGTAGTGCTTTGTGATATACAATGTTTTTGTTTGATTACCTGGCGCATAGACAAACTAATCTGATGGTTTTCCAACACGGGAACAGGCAACATACAATTGACCATGTGAGATGCATGGGTTTTCCAAATTAATACCACAAACACTTAATGATTGCCCCTGGGAATTGTTTATGGTCATAGCAAAAGCAAGCCGAACTGGAAACTGTAGTCGTTTGAAGTTAACGGCACATCAGTCGGAAACATTGGGATGCGCGGTATGAGAACGTCTTCTCCTTTATACTTTCCTTTCAGTATAGTTGCTTC